>VXBA01002143.1:1874736-1990774 GCA_013399895.1 Serilophus lunatus | reverse complement strand
GACCACGCACTGCACAAGATGGCCCCAGGGCCATGCATGCCGGCGGCTGGTGATCGGCCCCCCACAGCTGCCACCGCCCCCACCGTCCCAAGACGGCCCTGGGGAATGGCAGGAGCAAGGACTGTCCCAGCTCCAGCCCCGATTTCAGCTTCCCTCCGCCCCCCAGCTTTCTTTTAAGGGAAACTGAATTTTACGAACAGGTAAGTGAAGTTTTCTTGCCCTCTTTTTCCCCCAAAAGTCCAAGGAACCCCCCCAAGCCCCCTTTGACCATCTCCCCATGATCCCAGCCCCCCTCTTCCCCCCAAACCAGTACACTAACCTATAACCAACATATTACCCAACACCATCCCATCATCTAGATCATCTCGATCATGGCACTAAGTACATCATCTAATCTTTTCTTAAACACATCCAGGGACAGTGACTCCTCCACCTCCCTGGGCAGCCCGTTCCAATGGGAAGTCACTCTTTCTGTGAAAAAGTTTTTTCCTAACATCCAGTCTAAACCTCCCCTGATGCAGCTTAACACTATGTCCTCTTGTTCTGTCACTGGGAGCCTGAGAGAAGAGACCAACACCCAACTGACTAAAACCTCCCACCAGGTGAGTCCATCAGAGCCAAGATTTAAGCCAGAGGAATAAGTCATCAGAGATGACTTAAGAGCAGTGGGTAGGATTAAACTCTGCCCTCACCAGTTTCAAGAGCTAGGAGGTCCTAAGAGGTCCTGAATCAGCAACCACTGCTGGAGAGGAGAACAGCAGCTCCATTTATAATATAAGGCAAATTTGAATCTCCCACCTCTATCAATGACAAAAGGTGTATTTTCAAGACATGTTCACCAATGCTCTTTTCTAATATCCATTTAGGGATTATAATTCTAAGGCAAACACCAGTTAACAAATATGGGGCAGAGTTCAGCTCCTCTCTCTGTTTTGCACTATATCTTTTAAATAAGTTGGCTAGTAGGATTTGTAAGTACCCATTTGATGCTTACATAGGTATCCCAGACACTGTGGTACCAAGTAAAGACAAGTGCCAGAAGGTTGTGCTGCTGAATCAACTCCCAAACAATTTCTGGTTCCCTTTATGTATATAGCAAGATATTTTCTTCTCCCTCCACCTCACAAAATGGTTATTATAGCTGGCAATTTCAGCACCAACTCTAAAAACTAAACAGAGCTACAGAAGGTTGTGTCCTCTTAGTCCAAATCTTGTTTTCTCCAGGACAACACAGGAATGCAGCTGTAGTCCAACTACTTGCTATTAAATGTGAATTCAGGAATTTGGTCTCCAGAGCAGAGTTTTCAGCCCAGCAGCTTCGCTCACTCCTGCCTTCATTTGTGGTAAAAAATGTATGCTTAAAAAGCAAAGTTGAGTTGCCTAAGTGCAAAGGAAAGCCTCTTAATTAGCGCTCATATCAAAAGAGAGAGGAATATGAAGCAAAAGCATGAAGTGATTTAACATTTCCAAGTTAATTTCCCGGACCTTTCCCCCATTTCCTCTACTCTTTTTTATTTTTTTTCCTCTCCCGAGTCTACCAAGATGACAGCCCCTTTGCGCCGGGTGGACTCGAGAGAGCTGTCTGTAAAAAACTACATTGGGACTACCAGTTCATTTCACCCTGATGGCACTGATTTATACCAGTGCCTGGTCAAGGATTAAGACCTCTGTCAAATTTTAACAGCTCTTGTCCCTTTAACAGTCTAATTTCAAGCAGGAACCCTTCTTAGACCCTGGATATCTCTATGGTAACACAACAAGATCGTTTTGTTCTAGCTCACGGCATTGTGTGCATATTGAAAAGCAGAGTTAAGACATCTCAAAGAAGTGAGTCCAGATCAGCCAATTCTGAAGCCTTGCAAGAAAAACGATTATGCAAATTAAACTCCTAAAGGTGAATGGCAATGAATGCCTTCAACGACAATACAGTTACATATGAGAATTGAGAGCAGCGGTCTCAGCAAGGTGCCTCGCTCAGCAGTACAAAACCCACCACACCAGTTGCCTTCCTTTTTGCTTATTTTAGCAATATGGTCTGGGACAGAACAGGTCAGACCGACAAAAGCATTTCTGGGTTTTGTAGCTGTTGTTGCAGCACAGCCAAGGCTGAGCATAGACATTATGTGCAGAAATCATCTCCAGGAATCATAATAGGGTCCCTTTTACATTAAGAGAAAAGCAGCAAGCAGAGCCCTGAGTTCAGGACTGGATTAGCAGAGGCAGTAATATAAAAGTCTGCTTAATTCCTGCCTTAGAGGAAACTTTCCAATTGATTTGTGTCTGTGGTATCTCTCACTTGCTGCCTCTCCCACAAAACATCACAAGAGGAGCTTGGTCTCATGGAGTACAGCAAGCTGGAAAGGCAGGATAATGTCTCATGGTGGAGGCCTAAGGAAGTTATTATTTCTTCCATTCATTGTTTCTTTTTTATTTTTTCATTGCTATCACTCACCTGGCCAAGTGCTGAGTCCTATCCTTGGGTCACAACAACCTTATGCAGCGCTGCAGGCTGGGGGTAGAGTGGCTGGAAAGCAGCTCAGCAGAAAAGCACCCAGGGGTGTTGTTCAACAGCCAGCTGAACATGATCCAGCACTGTGACCATGTGGGCAAGAAGGCCAATGATATCCTGGCTTGTATCAAAAACTCTGGCCAGCAGGACCAGGGAAGCGATTGTCTGTCTATACTTGGCACGGGTAAAGCCATATGTTGAGTCCTGTGTTCAGTTTTGGGCCCCTTGCGACAAGAAAGACATTGAGGTGCTGGAGCAAGTCCAGAGAAGGGCAATGGAGCTGGTGAAGAGTCAAGACAGTAAATTATAAGAGAAGCAGCTGGGGGAGCTGGGTTTGTTTGGCCTGGAGAAATGTAGGCTCAGGGGGCACTTTATCACTCTGTACAACTACGTGAAAGGAGGTTGTAGCCAAGTTGGAGTCAGTCTTTTCTCCCAGGCAACCAATGACAGGATGAGATGTCATCGCCTCGAGCTGTGCCGGGGAGGTTGGATATCAGGAAGAATTTCCTTACAGACAGAGTTGTCAGGCATCAGAACTGGCTGCTCAGGGAACTGGTGGAATCACCGTTCCTGGAGGTGTTCTAGACATGGCAGTGTCTAGACTGGACGTGGCAATTTGTGCTGTGGTTAAGTTGACAAGATGGTGTTCAGTCAAAGGTTGTACTCGATGGTCTTGGAGGTCTTTTCCAACCTAGTTGATTGTGTGATTCTGATGAGTGCCAGAATTGCACCCAAGTTCTTGCTTACAGACAATACAGAAACAGGACTTAAATGCAAACTCGAGAATTTACTGTTAGTGCAACTGAAATCATAACAGTCTAACGAAGAAATATTATTTACCTAGACATAATTATTAGAGGTAAAAAAAATAAAGACTATTATCTGGAAAAAATCTGAGTAATAATAGAGCTGAAAATTGGTTTCCACACTTCCTGGCAAACATTCCATCTTTCTCTTTGCAGGAAGGAACATAATGCTGATATATTCTTCCTACTCCATGTAAGATCTTTATGGAGCTGGATTTATACTATTTTTTTAGTAACATTTTTTATTTCACTCCTCTTTCCTTGGTCTGCAAGTCTGAACTGCATCCAGATTTAATGCATGTGTGAATTTTGTTCATTTTTTAATACTTGCTTTGTCCAGCTCGTATGTCCACATTTCTTTATCTGATCACTAGTAATCTATTCATACAGCTGGGGTTTACATGGGTATCCTGCACCTCTTTTCTTATCACCCAACGCCTCTTCTCTGCACTGCATCCTCTATCCCTTCTTTCAAGGCTTCTGTTATCACACCATGCCTGCACTTCCCTATCCTGCATCAGTTTGAGGAGCAGGAAGTAGGTGATCTCCTCTGAGGTTGTCTTTTTGAAAACAGGATCTCCTAAAAAGATACAAAGTAGTAGCAGCTGAGTGTCGGTCAGCCAGAGGGAGCATGTTTTGCTGGGGGAACACATAGTACTTCAAACCCAGCTGGAGGACTACAGAGGATCAGATTTTTGGGAAATCAATTGGAGTTTTCAGTGTGGTAGCATAGATTCAACTCAATTTAACTAAATTAAGCCCTTAATAAAAAATTCACTTTTTACTTCATCTGCATTTTCTTCAAAGGCATGTGGACCAACCTATGGGGGGCTTCATTACCACTGAGCCCTTGGGTACAACTGTAATATGAATATGAAATAATTCTGAGGAGTTCTAGTTACTGCCCCCAGTGTTACTCACTTTGCCTAGGCACATCTGAAAGTGAGTGTAGACCAGAACAAAGTTCTTCAACTGAATTTTTACCAAGACTGTCTCTTCACGTTGCGTCTTTTGTCAAGAGATTCCAGTTAAGCTTCTATATTTGAGCTTCTAAAATACAGAAAATGTTTTAAAGGTTTTTTTTAAGCCTTTGAATTAAAAGTGTTGTCTATAAGGCAACTAAGTTTAGCAAAAGAAGTAATAAAAATAAAAACAAAAACAAAGAAAAAATCACAAACAGAAAACCCCACATATTCAATTTGAACTAGGTTGTCTGGAGCTTTGACCAGTCAATTCTTCAAAACCTACAAGAACACAAACCCCAGAACTTCTCTGAACTTCTCCATTGACTAATTCAACTCAGTAAAAAGGGTCTACCTCCATTTTCTTGATGATTTTCATATACATATATTGGAAAACAGGTGTCTGTTCCCTTTTTCCTTCTCTTCTTCAGGATGAAGAAGTCCAGCTTCCTCAGCTTCTCCTTGTGCTCATATGTGGTCGTGAACCAAAGCTTCTCATCACTGCAACAGCAGTTGAGCTCAATCTGGTTTAATCAGCAGAGGATGACAGCAAACTCATTCTGATAACAGGGCATGCTAACAAACACAAATTTTCTTGGAGTAGTGTCTGCACTAGAATAGTTCAACAACTCAAAAACTATGTAGGGCAGAAAAGGTCCAAAAGACTTCTCTGGGCCTTTTGAAAGATGATGCAGATGCTACTGAATCTGGGACTGGGTTTATATTTGTGTGTAAGGTTACATTTGGGCAACTCACATGGACTCCTGATCCTCTCCCTAGTCATTCAAAGCAGCTTTTTTTCTGAATTTATTCTCCCCCATCCAATCAACTCTCAGTTTAAGAAGGCACAGATTTCTTCTGAGTATAGAAATATCAGCTCTAGTTACCACGGATACTATTTTCTATAATGATTTCCAGGAGGTGTCATCTCCAAGGATGTATCCTTCTCCCAAAAGAGAAAAAGGCAGCTGGCTTTCTCCAGGAAATCAAACAGCTACAAACCAGATTTTTCTGAGGCATCTCATAAAATGGAACTTAGTGTTATAAAATAGACGAGAACACCGTCCTTACCTCACCCGTACCTGAAGCCCAGAGCCTACTCAGACAAACCGCTGAGTAGTAGTAGAAGCAACTACTCTTGATTCGTATTCATTAGCCTCATTCTCGTTACTGACATCTTGCTAGTAAGAAAATCAGAGGACTGTACAGTAATGTATTCATGTTGTTGGAGTGAAAGTTTAAAAGCTTCCCCATTTGATTAAGTAAATGCAGCAAATAAGGTGCAATCAAGGGCCAAAATATGCCTTGGCCTGCAGCCCAATAAATGAATCCTTAAGGAGCTGGCATCTCACTTCCACACAAATATAGCTCTCTGCTCATCACCAATCCAGTCTGAAATACTGGGGAAGGCTACAGGAAAACAGACACCTGGCATAGATGCTAAGTTAGTTTCCTGCCTATTGATTTATGCAGCGATACTTCCGAAATCACTAACAAGGGGAGCACAAGCTGTGCAGCGAACAGCAGCCCCAAGGGGTGACACAGAGGTACATGACAGAGATCCTACAGCAGCCTTGAAAATCCTACAGATAGATGAATGACAGCAAGGTCTTCAGTGCCACAAGAGCAGCATGGGGTTTTGACTGACATCCACTTCACAATCATTTGGCAGGAGGTTCTCCCCCACAGTGTAGAGGGGCAGCAGTTCAGTTTAAGCCTGCTTTCCCTTGGCTGTTTGATGATGATATACGAGCCCACAGCAAGGCCAGCTAATGCCCTTAAAAAGAACCAGAAACTCCAGCCTAGCTAGCTATCCTCGTCCCCTTGGCCATGCCTATGACAAGGCACAGTAGCCTGTTTCTGCCTGGGAAAGACCTTTTCCTTTACAGGCAAACTCCTTTTTCTCTTCTATAGTCCCATGTTACAGTTTCAACTCACCAGAAGGCAGTAACCCACACATCCCTCATGAGCAAAACCCTGGCACCCAAAATCCATCATCTACAGCATCACTGGTCATCCACCTTTGCAATACTTGTCCTACCCTCTCAACTTATTTCTCCTTGCCATCAAACTTGCCCCCCATGGCTGCAAAGACAGACACTGGAACATTTATGGAAATAGTGAGGAAGTCAGTAAGCATGAAAGCTTCAATAGTCCAGTATTTCACTAGTGAACAGCATTGCCCTCCATCCAAAATAAGTTCAGCAATATTCAGGTGTGCTCTTCCTCTTTCACATTGTACCTTTATTTCTGTTTGTACAGCATGAAGCACGCTATGGCTGACATTCAGTTACAGTATTCCTAGGCTCTATAGTTCTAGAAATAAAGAATGTGATATGCCTAATTGAAGGTGTGATCCAGGCTATAAATTATACAAATCCTGTCAAAACTGAATTAATCATGTACCTTTCACTAGCTCAGCTGTACTCTATCCATTAATTCATCTTCACCGAGATATATTCCAGTGTTACAAATAACTCATCGGTTTCAAAGGCATTTCTCCACAAACTATCTCGACTCAGGATAGACAAGATTCAGAATCAGCCTTGGGCGAGTGATGCTTTTCTAGGCATAAAAACCCTGTACAACGAAAATCCTCTCATCTTTAATGCCTGATGGTTGTGAAGGGATAGAAATAGGAGCTTCATGCTATTAGGGAAGGGTAATTCCCAGCTGCATAAAGGGGACACATGTCCTGAAAAGACTTGAGATTTTAATGCTATGACTTTTCCTGCATAGAAATGCATTTGAGTAATTTTAAATGGTTGCACAGTTAACTCCCTTTGAATTCTACACAGTTGGATTCATTGAAATGGAGGCAACTTTGTTCACAGTAGTAGTATTGTTTTAGTTGTGAATGCTTTAGGCTGTAGCCTACACAAACTTTATAGGGAAAGGAATTAATTTTTATTAGATCAGCTAAGAGATGAAAAAAAATATATCAATATTTTAGGCACTCAAAGACTTCAAGATTAAAAAAAAATTTAAAAAATCCCTAGATCTGAACACTAGGAGCCAAGGACAAGAAAATTCTTCCAAAAACATTTTAAGCTCACTACATTATTTCAGTGGGGTTTTTTTCCCCCAGCAGTTGGCATGTAATAGGCTAAAAAGTTATTAGGGCTTCTTCAGGATGAACCACATAAATAAATCATACTTCAGGACACATTAGGAACAACTCCCTTGTCAACTCATTCCAAAAAAACCTTACAGGGCATACAACTTGCTCGCATCCACACATCACACCACAGCAAAGACTTTCCAGCTGACAGGAGGGACCTACAAGTTACTCTTAGCTCAGAGAACAGTTATTTCCAAAGAAAACCTCTGCTGCTAGAGTTTTGTTCTTCACTTTAGCAGTTTGGGCTTTTTCCCTAGCTGTTTCTGGAATATGAAAAAATAAACATTAATGCAAAAAGCAATGATATGAGGAGAAGTATTACGTACCGGAGAAGCTGGGAGAGAAGCTAAAGGAGCAGAATGTCACAGCTTCAGCTAGGAGCAAGCCAGGATTGCCAGTCTAAACTTCCACAGCAGTTTGAAAGTACAAAACATGCACAATTTAATATTTCTCTGAAAGAGAACAAGTTCAGCACTCCCTAACCTTTGGAAGAAGCAAAATGGATTGCATCTTAGAGTCAGTAATGGCAGAAAGAGCAATACCTTTTACAGAAATAATACATCTTTAGGATGTGAAGACAAGAGGAGTTAACGTGGGACCATCATGTATTAAGTGTACCTACAGGCAAACTGAGCCAAAAAGTTTTTGGTCTCTTCCAAATGTAAGATATTAGCAGTCTCTGCTACCTTTCCATTTGTTGGGCTCTATAGGTGTGTTAACACCACATAGAAGAGAAAAAAATATCTCATTCAAGATCACATTTGAGCTGAATTAACTCCAAGAAGCCCACTGGAACAGACAAAAGAAGTAGTGGCAAAAAGTCACCTCCCTTGGTGCTCTAGACATCACAAAACTTTAGGCTGACTAGGAAAGTACTGCCTCATCTTGGGACTTAGGTCTGCAACAGGCTGGTTCAGATTGGTCATCAGTGAGTGTCAAATAAGCACAATAAAACAACATAGAGCTGGGTCCTCACCAGCATATCAATGGAGAAAGCACTTACCCACCCTTTCCAGAAGCAAAGAGTGAGTAAAGCTTGTCTGGGATGGAAGCACATGAAAACCTCACCACAAGAGTTAAGCCTTTTTTTTTCCCTTTTTGCTTTTTTTTCCCCCCCTTTTTTTTTTCTGCATTTAAACAGACACACTGATAACAGAGAATGATCCAGCCCAATGTCTCAGTTGGCCCTGTTTGTATAATAACGACCATCAGCAGGGCTGCTGATGGAAAACTTTGGAAGGAAGACTTTGAGGCCCTGTTTCTTCTCTGTTAACAGCATTTCCTCATTTAGCTCTCACAAGTTTCCTAGCAACATCCTTGCATGCACATTAGCACATATATTAGATTTTGCACAAGCACCTGTAGAATAGGCAGTGCTGAAAAATTTTGCTTTTATTTTGACTCAGAGGGGAAATCAATTTACTTCAAGAAGCAAACCCATTCAAGGCAGCAAAGGCTACCAACATGCTTATGACATGCTTATGAAACCATGGAGCTCTTAGTAAAGGAAGAACTCACTGTATTCGATTTCATTATTGGCATTTTGTGTGTAAGAAAGCAGCAGGTTATCCTCTCCCTGTGGCTTTCAAAGAAGGCAAATGTCAATGCACAGTATAATGCTCTGAATAACACATAAAGAGTCCAAGCAGCCAGACAGGCAGACACTGGACAAAGGGTCAAAACATGCAATAATTCATTTCTACACAACTTGTGTCAAACTACCTATGTGTCTAATATCTGGCCTGTTCAGCCTTTATTTCTCACTGCCCAAGACAGTGGCTTTCTTGCCCACACTAGCTAGTCTATTGGTTCACCTTCCCCAGCACCATCACAGTGAATCCATCGTGGAGGAAGGACTTCTCCCAGTCTGCCAGGTGGGTTCAAATTTCACATTTCATGCACAGTGTCTGTTCATCAGGCAGATGAGGATTCACCAAGTGCCAAGAGCAAAATTTCAGTAGTTATCAGGAATGAGAAACTCATCTTTGTTAAATCTCACTTGCAGCAGTGACGCAGGGAAAAATAACACCCTGGGCTGAGGCAGTTTAGAAATTGTGCCAAGTTCCTCGTACCATTAACGTACACCAGCACCTCCCAGGAGTAGCAGCAGCACTTACCTACCACATTTGTGATTAACATAGAGCTGCATAACTGGCTTCAATTGAAATCACTTGGAGGCTTCTAGGCAAACAAGGAGCATTTGGGACACCCCTAAAGCTGATCTGAAGGGCTTTGAGGTCACAACACTCCCAGTCCTTCTCAACTTGCGCTCCCATTTCTCTTCTCTACGGCAGTAAGTTGAACCACAATTTTCACTTGTCTGGAGGATGCTTTGAAGCCCAAGTGTACCCTGATGAAGCTTCATGTAGTGGAGACAAGTATGGTGTATGCCCTGTGCTGAAATGCATACTTTAAGGAGAGTGCTTTGCTTTTGAGACAAAGACAGCCTTGTCTTGCCTGCTACCCAAAAAGAGGCTCTAAGAAACAGCCTGATTTGCTGCTGCCTTTCAAATGGGGTATCCAGGCCTGGTAAAAGCTAATGCCGGTGTGCAGAGCTCCTCCAGAGTTGGAGGGAAGCTGCTGCCTCACAGGGCCATTCCCAGCAGCAGGGAAGCAGCAGGGAGCTGGAGCGAAGCCACTGCCAGGAAGCATGCATCTCTTTGATTAATGCTCTCAGGCTGCCTGTTGACAAAAGCAGCAAGAGGATTTGTAATGCCTAAGCTTATCATCATCACGCTTTGAGAAAATCCTTCTCCAAGAAACAGTGTAAATAAGTAAAGTTTTACAAGTTAGTGGACTGGCTTAATTGAGTAGCCCTTGTAAATTAATAACATTGAAGCAAATGTGCAAAGACTTTGCTGACTCTCTGGAAGATGTCTAATAAGGTCCAGGTTTACTAAAGTGCCCAAAGGAGCTAGTCCCCAAACATTTTTGTAATTTGTTGAGACACTAAAGACAGCTCACTTTTAGTAGTTTATTCAAGTATATTAGTACAAGGGCAGAAGAACTATCAGTAGGTCTTCCCTCCAGACCCAGCCAGTGCTAATCCTTCCATTCCTACTACTTTGCAGTCTTACATTGAAGGTTGGGGGGCTTTCTCCTTCCTTCAAGAAGGTCCAGTGGAAAACCATCCTTAGAGCACCTTTCAGAGCCAAAGTGGAAAGTCTCAGAGGTGTATCTGGGTGTCATTGTTCCTGCCTGAGGGATCCACATGTCACAGACACCACATCCTTCCACTCTGAGCAAATGCATTTAATAGTTTAGTCCCGAAAGGTAAAGCATGAAAAAATGCTTGGTTTCCATTTCTCTTGCACTTTTTGCTTTGCTTTCCCCCATTCCAACCATTAACAGTTCGGTTTCTCTGAGGAGAAGCTGTGGTTGGTGAATAATGCAGAGTGAATATACTTTTTTATTTCCTTGAATGAATTTTGTCTTTTTTTGTTCATGGACACTGACAGCGGTTCCTGCTACTGCATTCACTGCTTGAATCTATTAGGACATCCACACTGTATTTATTTTGACTTTAATGGCTGTGAATATTCACATGCCTTCAGTCCCATTGCCCAGAGCTTGCCCACCTATAAAATTGTGCTGGTGTAACATGCACTTAGCTGGAGGCCCTCTCCCCCCACCCCCATTCTCTCACACTCTATAGGATTGAGAAAAGCTTTTGATGATCCAAGTTAAGTCTGTAAGGAAATTATGAATTAAAAAGCAGATGTAAAACACTTTTATACTGATATGAGAGAGCTCAGGGAGAGGATTGCACTGCTTCAACTAAGCCAGGGGTAAGGCTATGAGTGAGAAAGGTCTCAAGTGATGGAGAGGTGCCTTTCCTCAGGTTCAGCCATGCCAGTGGAAGAGCAGATGTCTCTCAGCTTCCTCTCCCTGCCTTTGCAAGAATGGAGCTTACACAGCACTGCTGGGAGATCAGTTCCAAGAAACCTACCAAATCTGTGCCATGGAAAAAAGAAACAGATTAGTTGAAGCCTTCAAAATGGTTGATGTGGCCTAAGACTGAGAATCTTGCACAACTTGGATGAAGGAGGGAATCTTGCGCAGCTTCTCTGGCAAATTGTGCAGGGCTGGCAACTTCCAAGAGGCAGCAGTGCCAGTGTCATCCTTTCCATCAGTACAGATGCCTACACTCACCTGTGGAGGCCTGAGGTAAAGACAGTTGTCGTCACTCCCTGACCAAAACCTGTTTGGATGTCATGGCAGCCCACATCACTTGCAGCACTGTAGCCAGCCCAACAGCAGTGACAGGAAGGAGGAAGGCTTCCATCAGGTGCTGTTCCTGGCTCTAGAGCCAAATCAGCTGGAACGAGGGTTGCAAAGTATAGGACAGTGACCCCACTGCCTGCTTCACCCAAGCCAAATCATTGAGCCAGGCTGGCTACTGCTGTGCTAAGCAGGCAGAGACCGTTTAGGATACATGCTTGTCAACATGCAGGACAAGAGGAGATGAATGCTTCCAACAGTTCACCAGTGGCAGGACCTTCTGAAAGTCTGGTCTAGCCTCAGTCTTTTATCCTGAAGCAATCTTGTTGGCATGGCTAAATAGCCCTGAGATAGCTTTGAGTCCCATGATTTCTGCATCTCCTCTGCTTGCATGGAAAACATTCTGACACACAACATGGAGCTCAGTTTGGGAGCATCAGGGGGCCCTGTGTACACTTGTGTTAAAATTACTTTAATTGTCCATCCCTTTCTATGTTGTGGGCAGGTTCAGTCAGTGAAATACACCTGAAAATACAAAGAAAAAATAATTACAAAGCAGCCCTCAAGTGTGCACCTCTCTCAGCAGAAGACAGCCCTGGCTCAGCCAGATGCCTGATGTGTACAGAGAGACACAGGCAGAGGGGCATTCCCACCTCAAGCAATGTGATCAGCACCATGCAAACACACATCTTCACACACCTTCACACTGGGCTATGAGCCTGCTCCCCACACTCACAGCTCTCCCAACAAGGAAATGGATGCTAGGAGCCATGGAGCAGTAATGCCTACACGATTCAGATCCCCTCTAAATTCACTGGAATCTCATTATCCAGAGGGCAGGCAGATATGCTGTGACCACAGACAGCAAGCATTTTGTGCAGCCTGATGACACAATCCAGCAGAGGAAGACCTCTTGAAGAGAGTGTAGTGAAGGAGGAAATGTCATAACAACTACCCAAACCTCTGCTGCAGACTGGCCTTTTTTCTTTGTGGAGTGGTACAGCCCTCACAAAATCATTCTTTTTCATCCTCTCCATTCTTCTCTCTGAATCCCTGGTCTTTTCTCTGCTTCTTGGTGCAGTGCAGCTCATCATTTGCTCCACAGAGGAATCCAAGAGAAGCAATCCTGCACTGAGCCCAGCTCAGAAACAGGGAGTGAGACCTCCAACATCTGCAACAGGACATGAAATCTGTGTATTCAAAAAGGGAGAAACGTATTCCCTTTACACTACTAGAAACCAAACTTACTTCTAAGCTTCTCAAGCTGGTGACACCATACTATGGCAAGGTCTTATTCTTAATATTTAAATATAAGTAACAGCCCTTTGGTAAGTAAGTGCCTGTCTGGTAGAACAAAGAGGTTTTTTCGCCAATCA
The DNA here is from genome assembly GCA_013399895.1 of Serilophus lunatus. Classification (NCBI taxonomy): domain Eukaryota; kingdom Metazoa; phylum Chordata; class Aves; order Passeriformes; family Eurylaimidae; genus Serilophus; species Serilophus lunatus. The sequence continues at coordinate 1,977,779 of VXBA01002143.1, read as the reverse complement.
TTAAGCAGAAATAAAATTTTCGTTGCTTGCATTCCCAAGACAGCACAAAAAAATGTTCCTGAACTTTGTGCGATATTTAAGTGTCAAAGCCAGTTCTCTGTGAGTGTAATTCTATTCCAGGCTGTGGCATCTGCAGACTTACAAGCTGATGTGCCACAAGAGAGCACAGAGAAGATGCTCATACAGGGGGAAATACACATTTACAATGCATCCACATTGTGCAGCTGCACTGTGTATTATTAGACTAGCTTCTTATTTTATTAAATCAGATTACCGCAAAAAGGAAAGAGCTCAGATGTGATGGTCTAATGAAACATCAAAATATGAAGGCTTCTTGCTTTCAGAAAAAAAAAAAAAAAAAGCATGACAGCTGCTGATGAATCCAATAAAATTGATTGGTATATGAAAACATTCAAGTCAATAGATGTAAAGGTGAAGGAAATGGTGAGAAACAGCTGCTAAAGGTGCTTATAGATAGAATAAAAAATATAAAGAAACGACTCAATAGTGCCTCTCACCTCCCTGAGGAGCTCAAGAAAGCCCCAGAGCTCCTCAGAGCCAAATCCCAAGGCTGCCCTAGCTATCATGAAAGCCCAGCCATGGCAGGTGCTGCTGGCTAGAGCTCCTGCTTGACTTGTTTGGGGTATAGTTCCTTGATGTCCACTTGATGAATCTTGATGCAAGGAGACTGGCAAAAGCGCACAACACAGGTCAGCCTCTTCTTCTCTCAGCCATCCAGTCCTTCACCCCTGCCAGGAAAGCAAATCAAACTTCTCCAGGAAAGTGAGGCACCACACTTTTCCAGTTTTCATGCTACCAGTTGGTCTAATTTCTCTTGACATTTCTTCCGTAACAGCAACTGCAATGTGTCAGAATTAATTAAGCCAAGCAGTGGGCAAGTCTCAAAGGAGAAAACACATCTGCTGTGACCTGCCCCCACCTAAAAGCCACGGACTCTTTCCTGCCATGGGAAGAAGGAAGCAGAAATGGTGAGCCATCTTCCAGCAGAAGGAGCAGTGAGCAGTCTTGAACTGACAGGGTTCAGAGAAACATCAGCACGGCTACACCATTCCAGCCTCAGAGCAAGCACTTTGCACCTTGTTATTTAGCCCTTCAGATAGACCCCAGTAGATTTTGCAAAGTGTGCATTAGAGGTCTGTCAGGCAAATAAGGCTACTTCTCCACAAATCTGAGCACGGGACAGAGTTTATTGGAAGACTGTCAGTGAGAGGGTCAGAGATCAATGTGTGTCCATGGCCTGGAGACAGGGCTGACCCTCTATTCACAGTCCAAATGTTGGCCTAGCAGTGGAGCACAGCTATGCTTCCTAGATTCACGCTGGCAAGGAAAGTGGATGCCCAATATAACTAACAACCAACACACCTGGTAATGACAACACAAGTGCACAGCAGATGTTTTTTGTGAAGTCAACCCTCTATTCCTGACTGGCCAGGAGCTGAGTTTACACCAGACCATGTGCAGCAGTAAAGGATGTTCATATCTCTGGATAGTTGCAATAGCCAAGGAGTGGCACAGTATCCAGCCGTTTCCCAGGGTCCCCTTTTCCAGATGGAAAGTGAGACACAGATGAGCCCCTCAGCTTAGTAGATCTTAGTGGCAGTGATCACAGTCACTAACCTCGGAAGACAATAGTTAAAAATGCTGGGACGTTCTCACCTCCCCTTTCCCTTTTAGTTTCTTTTCTCAATTCCAGCCCTGCTGCCATGCCTTTCACACTTCCAGCAGTCGGATGAGGAACCATAGTCTACGCTTTCGCTTCAGTATTAATTCACACAAGCTGAGCTCTGTCATTTTCGCCAAGCAGCAGGTGGCTCAATAATAAGAGAAATCCCCACAATTACCATAATGTTTTAAGTCAGAAAAGGTATATTTTAGTAATAAGAAGAAGCTGTCTTGCTAAGTGGCACTACATGTAAGACAGAGATGTCATAACATCCCATACAGAAATAATTACCTAAATACTAGTGTTGGTTGATTATCAAAAATCCTGATCCATGAATCAGCCTTCTGCTCGACTCACTCTGTGTGATATTGTTGTATGTCAGTGCCTGGATAGCTGCGGAAATGGTTGGCTAAATATTTTCTAATTTTAGCAAAGATTTACATTTGTCTAAAAGACTTGAACGACAGTATATTTATTATTATGCTCTCAAAATTAATCCTGTCATCACAGATCACCAAGAGAGATTGCTGCATAACCAAGGAGGCCAACCACAGACAGAATGACAAAGAATACATTGCGAAACCTGTAACTTATTAGTCTAAATTGTTTATTAATAAATTTTGAGAAAATCTACTGGGAGAAAAACAGAATTGAGACACAATTCATGTACAGAAAAATAGCAGGGTGTTATATAAGCACTGCACCATTGAGCCCACTTTACTAGGTAGTAATACAAAACAACAATCTCTAAGCTGTATTGTACAGATGTTACAATACAGGGTGTTAAAGGGTTTGACCTTATTTGACATACTCTGCATTCTTTAAGTGCTAAGGCAAATTCTCAGATGAGACACCCAGCCATATTTCTGCTTCCTTTCTATCAAAATAAGCATAGATATTTGGCAGAATATCAAGTCGGGCTAGGTATAGAAGAGGATGGAGACTGTTTAGTGGTCAGTGGGGGGGTTTTATCCTTGGTACTCTTGCAAACACCCAGAGCTGTGCATTCTCTCTCTGACATATTCCTGATGTATAGTGGCCTATGTATTATGAATACAGATACTATAATGGTGTATACAACCAATTCCAGTAAATCTCTTGTGCTTAGACATCTCTAGATATACCTGGATTGCAAAATTCAAGCCAGACTTCAAATGCAAGTCCTTTCTTGCCCCACCACTGATGAAGAGCTCCATCTCTGTCAGGGTTCATAATGAAGAGGCACTATATCTCCAGAGACATGGCATACAACTCTCAAGGTCACTGTTTGTCCTTAGGCATACTCCATCTGCATCCACACCCCACAGCTTATTGCACTTTAAGCCCGTCCACATGGTAAGTGGTTTTCTAATACCAGCCATAATTTTGCACCCAGTTGGCATGTGGAAGGCTATATTAAGCCCAGACGATTAATGCTGTCTTTGCTGAGAAGCAAGAAAATAGTCTCTGTGTTATTATACTCTTTCAGCTTTCCAAAACACTTCAAGCAACTAATTCTGAGCAGTTTTTGACTGAATTGACATAAAATACATCCTTCCCCTCTTGTTGCTTCTTATATGCTTTAGGTTAATTTTATACTGCAGTCTAAGAGGTCATGGACAAGAACATGTTCTGCCTCCCACTAGGCACTTGAGGAAATTTATGAAGACAGTCAGGTCCCATTTGTTCTGGTTATCTTCAGTGGGTTTGCATGTCAGCATAATATGTACGAACATCAAATTGTTGTTTGTCATCAGAAGTCCCCTGGGTCTGTCCATGGGGAGCTGTTTTGGAACATATATAGTGATTACTGCCTTCAATAGATACAGAAACAAATCTGGACATCAGTAGTTGTGAAACTGAAGAGAGGCCACCTGGAAAGATATAAGAAAGCTTTAGAAAATCCATCAGGGCAAAGTTATGAGAAGTCATTTATAAGATAGAGACAGTGGGTGAAAGGTTCAAGAGAAAGGCATTTATATACACATTTATATATTCTTGACTTCTGGGACTGAATGTTTTGTGAACATACTCTTCAGAAGACATTCCAATATATGACTTAGTTTTTAAACACTTTAAACACCCTTATGGCATGAAATTAAGTGGAAGGACCGGTCTTAAATACTAAGCTGATATTCCCAGGGAATGGAGATTATGCTCTGGCAACCACCTTTTACAAGCCCTTGCTATTGCTATTGACTAACATGGTGCACACCAAGGCGAGGTTTGCAGCTGAGCAGTGAGACAAACTATATGTACTTACAGCCACTGTGAGATGTGGCTGTCTGGAGTGTGGCTACCTATACATGAATTTGGGGCCAAACATCTACTTACAGTCAACAGGAAATGAGTCAATGAAGACTGCAGCCCTCCAACTGTGTCTGTTTCAGCAAGAGCAGCACAATTCTCCAAACCCCACTGCCTGCATTGACTGGATCTCTGCTGACCATGATGCCATAGCTTTCCACATACCCACACATGAGCAATGTAGTTGGATGCAAATATTGCTGTCATCAAGAAATTTCGGAAATTCGCTCACTGCCAGATTCTAAGGTGAAACAGAATCTTCAGTCACTATGTGTCAAATTGGCCTTGCCTTATTTTTGTGTTTTGTTTTTCTTGTAGATTGCACTGATTAACATTGGGTATCAGCCTTCAAAGTGTCAATTGCAAACACATCGTGCCCTGATACCAAATATGTAGGTTATTCTTTTGCATATTCAGGTTGCTTTATAACTTCATAATCAGTGAGACTTTAATTCTCCAGGCAACGGGGCTTCAGCAATTCTGAACAAAAATCACTCTGAGGGCGATCAATCAGAAACTTGATTTCTATGCACAAAGCGAAATGTTGCTCAACCGCAACATTTTGACATCCACTAAACAGGAGATGCTGTGGTACTGGAGTGAGAACTGAATGTCTAAACTCCTCACTGTAGAAAAATTGTCTCAGAATTGTTTGTTTTATTCACAGAGGTGCCATCTCTTAACTAATAAGCACTTTCCATATGGACACTGTATTTTGCTGGCTATCTTCCTGTGAGATTTGTCAACAGGCAGTTCCAGTGGTGCAAGCTTCGCACTTGGAACAGAGAGGGTGCTGATGAAAGCTGCTTTCAAATCAATTCAATCCTCTTGGATCAAATGATATTTGGAAGACAGAAGACCTTCTGTTACCTCAGTCAGAACAAAGTTATCTGTTTTACTGTGGTTTATGATATCAGCACAGTCATGTGCATAACACAACCAACAAAACCACTGCTGTCATGCACAACCATTTCAACAGGAATACTAGAATCTGTGTCAGTTCCTTGGCAAGTGACTTTCAAAAAGACCAATGAATAGGATGTTTCAATCTCATCTCTCTGTAACTGCTCCTAAGTTTTTTTAATTATGGAGAGAGCATACTTTCCACAGCATCCAAATTACTAATTTTCCAGTACTGGACAACATAATCTCTGATAAAGCTGAGTTGCCCATGAAGAAAATAAGAAAAAAGAAGTAAAGATATCATTCTTTCGCTACCCAAGATGTCCTAATATCAGAGATCTCCTAATATCACAAGTAATCATGTACTCATGTACTCTCATTCCTAACATATTCTGAACTGCCAAAGAAATCCAGGGCTCCTCTCTCCAGTCTTTCTGGATTGCTGGGCCAAGTTCTCAACTCAAGAGCTTGCTGGTGGGAGCTCCTGGGCGATCAGATATTTCATATCTGAAAACTATTGCCTTCACCAGTCTCATAAATATCACAATAGAACCTTCAATACAGTAGATTGCATATTTTTTCAGGTAGAAAATCTCACACAATTCCTTGATTTATACAAATGCAGAGTAGCCATTTGCCTTGTAAGACAGATGAACATTATAGTGATCTTTTCTCACATGTTGTCGGAAAGCTGAAAGGCAGTCTACGACAAAATCAATACTAAGGCTTTGGCAAAGAGGGAGGAAATAATCTGTCCTCCATATCCTGACTGGATAGGGCAATATACCGATAAGATGGATAACAACAATGAAACACTGGAATAGTTGCTTAGTTTGGGGCTGCAAAACCTCTACCATTTAGATGCTTTGTGAAGAGGTTATACAGGTGGCAGGAAGGGCACTGGTGAAGCTGTTTCTGCCTTGTGGGAGCGGGATTGATTAGGATAACTTCTCAAAATCTGTTAAGGCCTACAGTTCAGTAAAAATTACAGTATCTAGTCAGGATTAAAGCCCCACAGGCCAGGCCAGACAGAATGGCGGATGCAATGAGACCTTCAGCCTACGCTGCACTGGCTTCTGCATTCCAAAACATCTGCTGGAGACAACAGCAGCCCAGATATGCAGATAAGCAGAACTGGTCCTTGATATTCAAAGAGTGAGATGCTCCTAGGTTTTGAGCTGAAAAGAGCCTCATGCAAAGACATTGCAAGACCCTTCACTTGAGTTACTTGATGCAAAGTATCTCTGCTCATTCGTGCTGGAACTGCTAAATTAAGTGTGTCACTTTCTATAAATTCTTCCTGTTGTCAGTGGGTTGCCTCTTACTTATGGCCATTGTCCCTTTTGTTGCTACAGAGGAAAGAAACATAGCAGAGAGCTTTTGTTTAATGAGCCATCACATTTAAACATCATTTGTCTCAGTTGTTTTCCTTTTCTCATCTACCTTTGCTCATTAAACTCCACCCCGCTTGGCTGTTAACAGCATAATCATGGGGAGCAATAGCATCACGAGATTCCTTGTACCAGCGTGATGCTGCTACCCCTGCTGCTTTTCTCCTATTCACCAGCTCTGATGGGGTTGTGCTTGCCTAGCATTACAGCCAGGGTAGCAGCAGCTTCAGAGCCAGCTTACTCCAAAGGCTGAACAGCTGGAACTGTGCTTCCCCATATGGAGCAGGGTTTCAGATGGATTTTCTTGGTGCCGCCTGTGACGTTCACCTTGTCCTTTTGCATGTCTGTTGCAGCCAGTTGCCAGCCCCTTGCCTCTGCAGAGGACGCAGGACAAGGGAAAGGGCAGTCTGTTCTGTACAGATGGCACGTAGCTGTGGCAACACTCAGTGGGGATAGGAGGCCAAAAAAAAGTGAGGTAGAGGAGTGGTGTTTTTGCCCCTCTGCAGAGGTGCTGCAGGAGATCCTCCAGTTCCTGTACTTCCTTCTCTATCCAGGAACTGAGGCACTCCTAAGCCCAGCAACCAAAGCCAAGCAACCACAGGAAGCAGCAGCCTTGCTAAAAGGGTAAGGCGTTGGGATAAGGGAGCTGCTCACTCCAGTCACACTACGGCTGCAGATCCTAGACAGAGCTAGAGGGGGCAAAGGCACAGGGGTTTTCCACAGTTTTCATCTTCATGGGCATGTTTGAATATGAGCCAAAAAATTACCCTTACATCCCCGAATCTCTTGGTGAGGTAAGTTTTGGGGAGGAAGGGTACACCTATTTACTCTTATTGTGACTCATTTCTAGTATGAAGAACTATAATGAAAACTCAGAGTCAGTGTCTGTTATTTACCTCTGTGGCTGATGCTGCCCATCCCTTCTCAGCTATCCAGCACAGAGACATTCAGATCCTGATGGATGGCACTTTGTACCTGTGAGGGCAACACTATAACCAGGAAGCTGCAGCAGCACCCCACAGTACTTGTTGCTTGTCACGTTACCTGAGTGAAGGAACACATGCAATGAGTTTAGCCTGCAGTTCACAGCAGCTAAATCCAGGTGCCAGTGGTAGGAGATGCCAACTGTGGAGCTTTTACTCTTCTGGTTCGTGGTCATACAGCTGAGTCTGGGATAGCCATGAGTGGGGACAATGACTCTACATTGATAACAGAGGCCCTGTTAGTAAGGCAGATCCTTAAAGGAAGTGGAAGTCCTCCCATCTGCACCAGCATTAGCTGGCTTTGTTATGTTTCTTGCCTTTACCAGCCAGATTGAGGGTTTGTGTGGGATCTCATCAGATGATAGACCAAAGACTCTAAGTTCAGTAAAACAGGGGAGACTGGACACTAGCAAGACATTTCTGAGAACACATTGTAAGGTCCAATCTCTGTAGAGATGGCCAAGTTTGAAGCGTCTTCCCAGACCACTAGGAATACTCAGTAGATATCATGACCTCCCACCACTGGGAAGGTTTACATCAACATCAAATACAGTCCTTCTGCCAGTTCTCCAGTTGTTCAGCCTTCCTGTGAACTGAAGGCAGCCAGGTCAAAAGATATGCACACATTTGGATGTGCACACACCCACTCTTTGCTAAGCCACTCTGTGGTAACTCTACCTGGACCCGTGGGTAACCCTGAGCACCTTTTCATGGATTCAATTTGCTGTTACAACTACCAACATTACAAGCAAAAGCATTCCCCTGGCAGAATGTGGAATCAAGAGACACTACTTCTTTAACGAGTGGCAATGGCACCACACAAACCACATCACATATATATGCACACATGGTGCTGAGCCCAAATTTCCCAATCAGACAGGCTGTGGCTACTTCCTGCAGACGGTTCAGCCTCAGAAAGTCAGAGATTAACATCTACTTCTTCAAGGCTTAACCCAGTGAGCACAATGAGTGGGGCTCAATGTCTTTCATAGTGCAACACTGCTCCAAGTCTTACAGAGGGGCAGAATAGTTGCAACTCCTCCATACTTACTAGGTGTTCCTGATCTTCATCTCTCCTTTTTTCACCCATCCAAGATGGAAAACACTCTTTCAGCTTTGCTAATTATTCTGTGTACCATTCCTTCACAGGGAAAAATGGCACTGTCATAACATCATGTCAGAAACTGTCACAGCAGAGCTAATTCCTCTTTTATGAAGGGCTTGATCTAGAGCCAGGAAAGTCTCTCCTGCTCGTCTTTGATTCTTGTCTGAATTCAACTTATTCTTTTAAAACTAAGCTCTTTATTCAGCAATACCCCCTAGATTTTGTCATTGCAGGGATATTTTACCAGTGTAAACTAGGTTATGAGACTGAAAACTAAGTCGTTTTACTGGTGAATATATGGATAGAAATTCCTTTCCCTCTTTGTTTTAGTGATGTTTTGGAAGAGGCTTAAATTAAACCAAAAAGTCATTTATTCTAAAAGAATGCCTGCAGGGGACATAAACCAATAGTGCCTTAATTATGCCTGTATGCTCATTTTGATTGCTTTAATGTTTCTAATTACAGTGTTAACACTTCTCCCATTTGACAAGCTGGGAAGACAATTTGGCTCAACCAAGGAAGCTGGAGCATGGGTTATGGAAGATGTACATCACCTTCCAAAATGGCTTGCTCCCGCCAGTTTGGAAAGAAAAGGACGCTGTCATTGGCATTCTGTTATTTCAGCCTGTTCTTCCGTTGGGGCACTGATGGAGTAGCATTTTCAATGACTATGTGGTGGCAATGAAAATGCTGCTGTTGCCACTGTTGGCACAAAAACTTTGCAGGCATATGTGGAATCATAGAAAACAAAGTTGAAAGAAACTGCAAAGAATGATCTCTGCTTCCATTGTAGGGGAAGACAAGATTCAGTGTGTTCATCCAAACTCTTCTACAGGCAGAGGGCCCCGAGCCATTTATTTCTGTGCTTAATTACTGTACCATTAGTAAAGGCTTCTTAATGTCTAATGAGATCTTCCTTCTGTTTAAGCCAATTACATATTGTCCTATCCCTCAGGAGACACAGCCCTGATTATTACTTCAAAGCATGTTAAGGCTAATTCAAATTTAACAGCAAATCCTGGATTGTGAGTGAGGTACCTAGGACTGATACATACATTTGGATGGAAGCCATATCCTGGACAATTTTTAAGGGGTCTCTGCAGATAGTGTAAGTGCTAAAAAACTTCACTATAGAAAATTTTAATCCAATTTGCTTAGATGGAAGAGAAGGATGAGAGCTTTTAACCGAAGCCTGCAAAGATGAGTTTCTCTTATATCCAGAAGAATGTTAATTTAGAACCCTTAATAGCATAGTCTGAACTATAATTTAATTGATAAACAATAGATGACATTTACATCTTAGTAAATTGAATCTGAGAAGAGATCCTAGTCTCTCATCTCCAAGACAGCAGTCTCCAAGGTTTAAACACATCCTCATGGCTGGACAGGGGTTCTGTCACTGTGCTATTCACCGCTGAGTCAAGACAGCCCACCTAAAACAGCAACAAAGGCAAGGGAAAGGAAAAAAACATAGAAGTCAACAGTAATGCTTCAGATAAGTGTATCATTCTCTTTGTAATCAGTACTACCCCCTTTTTAGTCTCAGATTCAGAGCCTGTGTGTGCCCAGGTCCAAAAACAGAAACCTCTTTATTTCCTTCTGAAAACACGGAACCCATATCTTTAAAGGTAAGTGGGCCAACTGCTCGGGAGCCAGCACTCCCTTTTCCTGATTAGTTCTCTAATGCCCTCTTTGACCATATCTCAAGAAGGTTGCCAGTATCCATCTTGCCTCGTCCACCCAGCATCTTAGATCACCTCCTTGTAGCATCTGGCTCCCTCTGCTTCAAGGAGAGCACATCGGGTGTAATTTCTGTAGGCACCAAGACTGCTCCTGTTTTTGCAGATTACAGTAGTTATTCAGAGTCAAGTGGAGCACTCTCTTGTCCAAACCCTGCAGATTAGGACATTATGAAAATTAAGGTAAATTACCAAGATGTGAAATGAGTACACACAAAATAAAGAATGTAAAGACCTGCATGGGTATTTTGGGATAAAGTGACCTTCCTTCACTTTTGTTTAATTGTCACCATAGTGAATCAAGGCCATTTTCCTTATGTATCAGAGCCTCCACACAGAGGTTTAATGCACTTAGATTTCTGCACTTGGGCTTGCACCCCACATTAATTTGTCTTAACTCACCATGTAAACAAGCCCTCAAAGGACCGTTATTTTCCTCTCTCAGGTGATGGTTCATTTCATCACCAAGTGAAATGTATTGGAAAAAAACTACTTGCAGTGAATTTTCCCTCAGTTGTGCCCGCAGTGACATCTTTGTTGTGAATTGCTGCAGAACTTCTCCCTCTGCCTAAGCTTCCGGTTTTTTTCCTCTTTTGAACACCTATACTGGATTACGTTATAATTAGTAAAACAGCATTCCTCTACCAGGCAGATAGGGAACTGCTGGCCTGGTGTGTAGGTGAGGTACAGAGGTGATCCAGAACTGCTGGGCTAAGGATCACATAGGCTGCCTACATCTGAGCACAGAAATCCTCTGAACCCAGGCCTCTTTCGCCCTTGGAAACGTCTTTTCTCCTGCTTTCCACAGAATTTTTTCTCATTAGAAATAGTCACTAAGCTTCTTCAAACCTCAGGATCATGCCAGTTGTGTGGGAAAGAAAAAAAAAATTACTGCCATTTGCATAACTCCCATCCAGGGACAAATCTTTTGCTCTCCCTCTCCCCCTTTTCTTCCATCCTCCCTTTTTACTTAAGAGCAGTAGGAGACCTTCGCATTAAGACACTGAACCCATCACAGTTGGAATAGACAAAGCCAGAGTGAAAAGGGAGGTGATGGAGGCTGAGACAATGTATTTTTAGTCATTTTGATGAATTATGGAGATGTGAGGTTGATAATTTATTGAAGAAGGGAAACGGGGGACTCTATGTAAATGTTTTCAGATGAATAATTAATGTGCCTTTCTAGCATCAGGGGGTCTTTAATTAAAGCCTCTGTTAAACAAGGGAAGGCAGACGGGCCCAGCTCCTTGCAGCAGCTAATTGCACCTTTCCCATGTACAGCTAAAATTCAGAGACAAAGCATCATTTGCATCAATAAAGAAGGACAGATCCTACCTAGGGTGAGTGGCAGAAGACTGTGGAGACCAGCTGAGTGGACCCCAGGGCTTAGGTGGTCTGCATCATATTCTAAACTAGCTTGGCAATGTGGGCCAAGTGCAGAGCTGTCAGTGAGCAAGGATTGAGGGGTACCCTGGCCACAAAAGGCTTTAAAGAACGCAGAAAGCCACTCACAACTATCTGTAGATTACACCCTCCTCAAGAGGGACCTACTGACAGGTTATCCAGGGTCTCTCTGCCACTGCCTTATACTCTCGCCTTCCAAAATACTGTTCCATACCATGCCTGCCTCCCTGTTCCAGTGCAAGAGATGTGTTCACAGCAATAAGGCAGCATTTGCAGGGTGAAGCAGAAAGGCACACCTGAGTCTTCCCACTTCCCACTTCCTTATCCCCAGCATCTTCCCCAGGCACCGCTCCCTCAGGTGAACATCACACCTGGACTCTTCCTTCCTTCAGCGGTTTCACAGCGGATGGGGAGAGGATTTGATGAAGGTTCATTGTGGTGTTCAGTCACAACACAGCATCCCCTCCCTCTCATGCCATGTTGGTGAGACCAAACTGAAACCTTCTCCTTTACAAAGACTAGGCCTCCCAGAAGATCTGTGATTATTTCCCAAGAGAATACATAATAGTTTCAGGAACTATAATAGGACAATAAAGGAAAGACAGAATTCCTGCCCCAGTAAATACTGCTGAGGAGCTTCCAGTATAATCCCAAACTTGTCTTATTTAAATACCATGAGAATACCAGCTAAATTTCCAAGCAGGGAATGAAGTCTTGGGCTTTTTTGATAACATTTGTCAAAATTAGGCACAGATTAATTAGTTTTGACAACTGGCAAAGAAACATTTTTTCATTCATCCTTATCACCACTAACATTCATGGTGACATTACAAAGTGAGGGAAGGAGAAAGTGTCAGCTGAAGCTTTATTTTTAATAGAAAGGTTTAAATCTAGCAGGTTCCAAAAGCAAATATTCACAAACACATAAGCTAATAACATTTCTTTCCTGCATTGCCAAAGATTGAAGAAGACCTCAAGGGGTTATCTAGTCTGTGCCAGTCATCTATAAAAGAGGTTTGCTATAGGTACCTCCCTGCTTTCTGAAGCCATACTTGAGGCATTGCCTTTTGGCACTGAGCACAAAAACGATCCAGAGGACAACCCCTCAAGAAAGGCCTCTCTGATTTCCGCAAACATCTTGGTTTTCAGGAAAGCACTGAATCTTTAGGATTGAGAGCATGTGTTTGCTGTTTGCCCATACCGATGCTCTTGACAAGTCTGACATGTGCCTGCAAGCTCAGCGAAGGTTTACTGCTGTGCTTTGTGGAGGCAAGCGCTGCCAGAAGGTCTTTGGAGGATGATGCACTCGGAGCACCTGCGAGCAGCTGCGAGGCTCTGCTGCTCTCTGCTGGGAAATGCGGGCAGAGCCCGAGCAAGAGGCCGTACTGAGGGAAGAGCTAGGTTTGCCATGGTCTCTGCATGCAAACACTCAGAGCCACTTGTACAAACGCTGACACCTGGGTGAAGTCTCCTCAACGCCGCCGTCCAAAGCAGGCCTACATCAAAGGCTGCTGGTGCAGCATCAGCCACCTCTCTTCCCCTTGCATCCTAGACCTCTCTATCTCGTGCAGGAGCTGGCTTTCTCCACTCTGCTGCACTTACTCCTGCTCTCCTTCCAGCCTGTAATGTGGTTACTTCCTCAAAAAGCCTCTGAAGAGAGGGCAGAGCAACTACCCCAACACAGAGGTAAGGAACAAATGTGCAGGGCAACCACATGACCCATCCAGAGTCAACAGTCAGCACATGGATGCAACAGAGATCTCTCCAAGAACCCCAAGCCTCTTCCACGCAGCCTGTTTTTTTAAAAATTGCTCCATGCCATAAAGCTACTCTTTGCTCAGCAGACCTCAGGAAGGCTTTAACTACATCTGTCTGCAACTGTTAAAACCACAAGTCAGAAAGTCTCAGGGCCACAACCTCATGGATTGTGCAGCAGGTGAGCTCCCTGCTCCAGCCAGCAGCCTCAAGCCTGGGACCCAACAGCAGCTCCTGGACAAAGGAGGAGAACAAATTCCCGAGCCTGGTGCTGACTGAGGCCCTCTATCCCTTTAGGCAATGACGTCTGATTTTCTAATATGTTTCATCTCGTGCATCTTGTTACGATTTTAAAGAAGCAGATGAATCGACAGAAGTCCAAGATAAGCATTTTCAGGATATGGCTATTATATATGTATATTTACAGCTCCATAAAATAAGAAGAAATATTCAAAGCAAACAGACTGTGGAAAGTGATTTCTTCCAACTCTCCACTGCAGACTTGCAAGAAACCAATCAAAGAGGCTCAGAAGTGGTTTGAGCGTAATTTATTAACCCAAAAGGGGCTGCATTGTTAAGCAACATTATTTATAGTGAGCAGCTCAACCATCTCTACCGAACAACTGTGTGATACTGCAGGGACAAATGCAATGACTTACTACAGAGATAGGACAAAACCAGCAGCAGGTCTTTGTTACAGCTGTTAGAAAAAGCGTCCCCAGGAGACAGGCACTGAATCTCTAATGGCTATCTTATTTCTCTGACAATTTATTTAAGTTTTAACTTAACAGCAGGAATGATAGCCACAGTTACACAGTGACTCCCAATAAAGGAGCATATTGCTGATCTGCAGCTGGTGTTTTCTTATTTATTTCAAAGTCTTTAAGTTCCAGACTTAGCATATGGTGCCATATAAATAATGATATAATAATACGTTTTTGCTTTCCATGTGCCTGGGTAGAAAAAAGCCATGTGATTTATCTTACATGAGCATTGTATTTAAGGCATTATTTTGCTCAGAATTTTTAATGCATTTAAAATGCGGCTTCTGCTTTTTGTAATCTGTTCTTTTGAAAGAATAAACAGAGCAGTGATGTTTATTTAATAGAGTCATTCATCTTACTTCCTTCAGCAAAATCCTAGCTTTCTGGCCTCAGCAGCCAGATCCCTGCAGTAGGCAGTGGGGTTGGAAATGGAGAGATCTGCTGTTTACCAATGAGGCACAGATGAAAGGAACACATGGGGCTCGAGATTTACCCACAGCACGACACTATTTGAAGCCAGCAGGCAGCTGAGAACTGCTTAGTCCCGTCCAGCAAAGGATAGGGAGAAGAAACCCATGGGAGAAGTTCTGTAGGGAGACATGCTGTGGAGAACACAGCACTAGGATGGCTCAGCACACAACTACCTATACACACAACTGGTATCAAGATGACTCCTTCAGATAAAACTGTAATTGCAGTTCCTAGAGCAAACACTACCCTCTGAAGTGTGACAGGGCTGTAGCTGTTCACAGCTTTCCTTTCAGACCCTCAATTAACCAGCTCTGTGAGCATTACAACTGCAGAAACACCTGGCTGCAGGGCAGGGAAGATTTCTTAACTCACATCTCAACTGTTTCTGGATGCTGCCATCTTAAGTTTCTAGACTGACTTGCAAAAAGTCTGTTTCAAGCTTTTGCTTGATGCTTTGTACTTTTTCACAGCTATAAGAGTCTTCACAGCTACAAGTGTTGCAAATGTGGGTTTATACCTGCACAGGCCACTGCAGAACAATCAGAGTATTTCTCAGGGGCGTACAAGGCAAACCAGTGAATGTTCTCCCTGCAAATACTAGCCTGCTCCGTTGGTCCACAATTCCTAGAGGAAATATGGCAGCGTCCACAAACCAAAGCACCAGGGAATACACTGTACCCTCTCCCGTCATGTGAGGATGGGATAAGCACTGGAGATTGGAGTCAGATCCTGAAATCTCCCTGACAGTCCACCCACTCAACTGCTCAAGACGCTTTTACCGATTTCACCCAGCATCTTTCAAAATCTTTCCAAGTAAACACAGACCAAAATAAAAAAACCCTTCACATTTAAAAAGCCAGCAGTCCCATGTTGTCTGAAACCACAGCAGTCACATGGGAAAGTCGGAGTGGCAAGATGAGCTCGGAGGAGTTAAGTGATGACCTGGCATCCATGAGTGCAAACAGTGCTCCAGTGCAGGATGATCTGAGTGGTCATCGTGGCTCAGGGTATGGACAGCGCTGCCACGAACCTGGTGCAGGGGGGCAGCTGTTTATCCTGAGAGCTCAACAGCATACCCTGAAAAACACACACAAACAGAGCTGCTCTGAAAGGAAGTGACATGTGTAAGTTTAGAAGAGCTTTTGAAGACCTGAATTTCCCTCCCTCTCACCCCCCATCAGCCCCCATGGCAGTTTTAGCCACTCATTTCAATCCCAGCTCTTGTCAGACTGGAGCATGAACCAGAATATGTCAGAAGCTGGTTACTGTGGTAACCCAGCACAGCTTTTATCTTTACTCTTTTTATCTCCTCTTTGGGGGAAAACTGGCAATCTGTTTATTTGCTTTTTCTGACAAAGTTCATCATGCAGCACACCAACTGTCTGGATCTGTGTAAAACTGAGGAGAGAAGAAAGCAGCTCTCACATGAATGCACATGTAAATATTTCTCTTGGCACTTTGCTACTCCACCTCTTGCTTCCCTGCTTCCCTGTACAAGCTACTTAACATGTCTTTTCCATCTGCCTCTCCTTGCATAGCTCCCCTCTGTCCTTCTCCTCCAGGCCTCCTCACTACCATGGCACTTACTAACTGGGCCAGCAACAGCAAATGGCTACCCTGGGTTTTCCTGCATCCCTCTTAGGAGCATGGTAAGGCTGAAAGGACACTGGAACTCACAGTGAAGTAACTCGGCTCCCTGCAAAACAGAAGGCCAGTGGCTGGCTGGGATACAGACAACCCCCCCGCCCTTCCCTGTGCCAAGGGAGCCCCCACAGACTCCTCGTTGGCTCTGGCAGCACAGAGAGGCCTCTCTGGCTGCTGCAAGGGGAAGAATAAAGCAGGTGGGGGAGAGGCTGCCAGGACCAGCACCAGAACCAAGACCAGCACCAGGGCCAGAGCCAGACACTGCTGAGAATGGCAGCCTGGCCTGGATCAGCAATAGTGTGGCCAGCAGGAGCAGGGGAGTGATTGTCTGTCCCCCTGTGCTCGGCACTGGTGAGGCCACATCTCGAGTCCTGCGTCCTGTTCTGGGCCTCTCACTGCAAGAACATTGAGGTGCTGGAGCAAATCCAGAGGACAATAGAGCTGGTGAAGGTTCTAGAGCACAAGTCCTATGAGAAGCAGCTGAGGCACCAGGAGTTGTTCAGCCTGGAGGAGGCTCAGGAGGGACCTTATCGCTCTCTGCACCCGCCTGAAAGGAGGCTGTAGGCAGGTGGGGGTCAGCCTTGTCTTCCAGGCAGCCAGAGACAGGAGCCTTCATAGTCTGATATTCTTAAGCTGCGCCAGGGGAGGTTTAACTTGGACATCGGGAAGAATTTCTCCACCGAAAGGTTGATCAGACATGGGAATGGGCAGCCCAGGGAGGTGGTGAAGTCACCGTCCCTGGAGGTGTTTGAGGAAAGACTGGAGCGGCACTTAGTGTCACGGTCTAGTTGACAAGGCGATGTTCGGCCGCAGTGTGGACTCGAGCACCTCAGCGGTCCTTTCCAGAGATCCCGACTGATTCTGGGATTTCGGGACTCCCCCGCTCTCCGCCGCCGCTTCCGCCATGACCCGACATGGCCGCGCGGCACTCGCCGCCCACGTGACCCCGGCGGCTCCGCCCCCGCAAGGTCACGTGACCGCGGTTTCCTCGGCAACCGCCCCCGGCGTCTCGCACCGCCCACCCCCCCACCACCCTCCAGAGCTACGGCGAGCGACGAGCGGCACAAAGGGCCGGCGCCGGGGAGGGCCGGAGCGCGCCCTGCCCTGTCCTGCCCTGCCCTGCCCTGCCCTGCCCTGTCCTGCCCTGCCCTGCCCTGTCCTGCCCTGTCCTGCCCTGTCCTGCCCTGTCCTGCCCTGCCCTGTCCTGCCCTGCCCTGTCCTGCCCTGCCCTGCCCTGCCGAGGGAGAGCCCCGGCACCGGGAATCGCCCCCTCCGCGCCTTCTCTGCCCGCTCCGACCCGCCCGTTGTCCTTTGTCCCGCCAGGAAAAACACCCCGCTTCCCAGCTCCGGGGACAGCGCAGGTGCTGGCCGCGCTCCGTGCTCCCGCAGCACCCTCGTGCAGCCTCGGGTCTGGGACGGGAGGGGAAGGCGGGAGCTGGGGGCAACCACAGCGCAGGCTGATGAGAGGGCTCGCCAAGAGTCCGAGGCAAGGAAAGGTCATGAGCCGGGGCTGGAATCCATCCAAGGGACTTCCACAGAGACAAAGCTGCCGACAGCAGATAGAGTCCTCCTAGGAAAACTAGATAGTAAGTGAGGATCAGGCACAGATACCCCGGGAACGTGGTTCAGACCAACCCTGAAGGCTTGAGCCTGAGCTCATATGGAGTTCCTGGGATCATGCAGGAGGTGCAGTTGGGGCCAGTCACAGAAACTAAAGCCGATTAGTGCCTGTTTTATGAGAGGATAGAGCAATGTGATGTGTCTGGTCTGTGGAGTTTAAAACATTCTGTATCTGTTAAATATTTTAGCAAGAGCACAACAGTCGTTCGGAATCTGAAGTGGAGGAATCCAGCGTACCACGTGCTGCTGAACCACCTGAGGACCAGCCGCCTGTAGTTGAATCCCCACCATCACTGGGTGACTTACCTGGGGTCGAAACACCAGCACCTGCACACCAGCCATCTGTAGTGGAATTGCCAGTGTCTGCAGAACAGCTCATTGTAGAGAAACCACCGGGTTCTGAGAACCAGTTGCTGCTCACTGAATAGTCTGCCCCCAGGAAAATCTCACCTGAGATCAGATCACCCCAGGGTGAACTGCCAGGTTTCAAAGTCAAGATGCACACATCTGACTCCACACAGGATGGCAGTAACACACCTGGAGCTGCACCATCAACAACAGAGGCTGGATGTGAAGCATTGGAGCCGACGATATTTGCAGATGCCTATCAAGTCTCCATTAATTACGTGGAGAAACATAACATTCTGAAGATTTTTGAGGTGAAATATGTTTTTTTCCTTCTCCTTCCAGAGGCTTACGTGAAAATCTTGGCCTAAAGTTAGCTCGAGCCAAATTATCCCTTTTGCAGATCTCTCCTTGTCCTGTGCTTTCTTTAGGTGTAAACTTAAGAAAAGCAGTAGAAAAAGAGCCTTGATCATCTTTGGGGTTTGAAAGAGATGCTTGCTTTTTAAAATGCAGATAATGTTGGAGCAGAAAGTGCAGCTACCCATCCACCAAAAGATCAGTAATTCTTTCCTTCTGTCTGTCTCTGTCTCAGGAGATCACAGAAAAGCTGCTGTACCATAAGCCTGATGACCCCTTGCAGTTCATATTGCTGGAGGTATGCTCTTGCTGAGGCTCAGAGGGGATTGTCTGTTAGGGCCACAGCAGAAAGCCAGTTTTGCTGAGCACTCCAGAATCATAGTTAAGCTAGGACTGTTTCTTTCACCATATATCTGCTCACTTCAGAGGAGGAGAAAAGCATGGGGCAGGAGCACAGGGCCTGGGATGCAAGGGGTTAAGAGTCAGGTGTGGGGAAAAGATAGGGTGAATGTGCCTGGAGATACCTGGGAGGTGAGGGAAGCTTAAAGACAGAGATAGATCCCCTCTGTGACCCTTCCCCAGCTCCCTCTATCCCAAATGGGAGGGGACACGTTTCCTGCCCACACAGCTCTGTTCAGGAGACCTGTCTCTGCTGATCTTGGAAGGTATTAAAACACAGCTAATTCAAAATCAGTCAAGTGAGACAATAGTTTGGGAGTTAGAAGTGTGGGTTGCTTCTTGGGAAAAACAGGAGGCTTAAGGAAAGTAAGCAGACAGAAAAAGAGCGTCTTTTCCTTCATTGCCCTAGTCAGTTGAGGGAAACACCATCCTTGTGGTTTGCTGCTGGATTCATGGTGTATTCAATGCAAAACCTGTAGACGAATGGCAAGGTCAGTTCTGGGCACCAGTGTGTAAGGAAATCAGCTCCCAAATGACCCTTTTTCTTTTCCTTTTGCCCAGGTGCAGGCCATGATAAATGCCAGGCAGGCAGAAATGGAGACAACATTGGAGGAGGAGAAGAAAGATGTGTAGGTGTTTCTAGAAAAGAGCCTGTGCACTCCTTTCAGCTTCTACTGACCTTGCTGTTGTGGCATTGCATCATGCTTTTGTAGTCATTGGCAAAAGCTTGGAAAAGATCTGCATGTATCTCTTTCATGTTTTCTCTGTTCAGTATGATTATGCTTCCCCTTGGATGTAAATCCTGCAACCAGATATGGGTTTGGAATCACAAACTCAATATCTAAGTGTGCATGGACCTGCATGCACATATGGCACATCTCGAAGAGGTAGATCTGCTGAACTCTTACACAGTCTGTGCATACAAATGCATAAATCCCACATTTAGGCCACCCCTAGACTCTGCTTTTCCATGCAGAGAAACCTCACAGCTCAGACAACACAAGCACAAAAGCAAGTAGGATTAAAAAGCAGCCCTGGACAACTCACAACCCTCTCTTTTTTCATGCTGCATTGGTGGCTTACAGTTTCCAGCTATGCAGCAGTGCCAATGTCCACCTAATCCTTGATAGACTGGGTCTGGACTTTCTTGCTGCCCTCAGAGCTCCTCTGATGCAAGAAGCTGTCTCTCTGTCTCTTCAATACACTGGGTGCAGCTGTCACACCCTTAATCATCCCGGCTGGGTACTGATCACTCTGTTTTTTTGGGGTTGCCCTGTTTGCATCATTGCAAGTACTTTGTATATATTGATAGGCAGAACAGTAAAGCAACAGTTGCACACACCCTTAGTGGCTTCAGAAAACGTTGTCACTCAGGAATGTGGGAGGTGAATAAAACTAAACAAACCAAAACCAAGCACTGGTAGCTGAGGAAATTTGTCAGAGTCAAGGTACATTTCACAAGTCCATCATCTGAGCTGCTTTTGATTCTTATAACACAGTTCTCATTTTCGTATTATCCCAGGGTCTGTTTCCACCCTGTTAAGAAACTTTGTCTTTCTTTTTCTTGTCTCTTGCCCTGAAGACTGTTGAAAGTGTGCAACAGACCATACTGTTGGTTTGGCTTCGTATATTGTGCTTCTGCAGTAGGGGCCAGAAAGTGGGGTTTTTTGTCACTACAGAGTTTTCTCTTTTTTGGGCAAGTGTTCTAATGTCCTGATGGATGGCAGTGTATGTATTCCCAAAAGACTGCCTCTATGGCTATGAAGAGAATGCCGTAGAAACTTCCATCTATCTGTCTGTCTGTCTGTCTATCTATCTATCTATCTATCTATCTATCTATCTATCTATCTATCTATCTATCTATCTATCTATTTTTAGCTAAAAGTCTGATGATTAGGTTGTGTGATTATCCACAGCATAGTTTGGGCCCAAAGAGTCTGGGAATAACAGATGCAAGTATTTGGCATACAAATTCCATGTCTGAGAAGAGTTTGCTTTTTATCTAAGGTTCTCAAAAAAAGATCAGTTAACTCATGTGTTTCCAGGTTAAAGGTAAGTAAGCACCCCTGTCATTCATAGGGCAGAGAGGTTTTTAAGGTTATTTTGAGCCTACAGATGCCTCAAAATTCAGATTCAATCTTCATTGGTTTTATAAGAAATGTGGCATAAACTTAGGCATCTAGGTCCTGCTGAAGCAGAGATGTGCTTTTGAAATCCCTACTTTTCTTTGGCAACTGGAAGAATCAGACACTGAGATTGTTTTTCAGGCTGATATATTTTTGATCAAGAATTTGTAAGCAGCCCTATATATACATGCCCTGTCCTTAGGTATCTCTGTGAAACAGCAAATGTATGGAAAATGAAGATAATGGCTGAAGCCTTCTCATCTCTCTGGTCATTTGTCAGCACATTGTCCCAGGAGATGGAGAAGTTAGCATGCCTTTGAATTTTGTTGTAGAACAGGATTAGGGTGCTTTTGGGTACAGCCTTAACTGAGCATTTCCTGCTTCTGTCATTTGTGTATTGTATTTTGTTTTTCTCTTGTACTTATTAGAAGCTTTGTTCTCCTACTATAAGTGTATGCCTTCAACTTCATGTCAGCATTAAGGGAGTTATGCAAGGAAAGATCTTTAATTCCTCTTTCAGGTAGGTTGAACTGACCTGGAAAACAGTCATCTTACAGATGACAGAAATTTTGCAAGAGAAGCCCTGCCCACTGTTCCTCAGCAATCTCAGGTCTAAAATTTTCCTTTAGTGGTCTGGCCACCTTATCTCATGCCCACAAAGTTGCTGTGTGATAGCAAGAAGTCTTCCCATTGCACATGAGAGAGGATCTGTCTTTTTTTCAAAAAGGAGAAACAGAACAGTGTTTTCTGCTCATTTATCTCCTCAGAGGTCACTCTCCTCCAGGAGCTGCAGTTGTACAGAAATGAATGAGGCTGTATTCAGGACAGCTCTGTGGGCCTGGATTTGGCATGTGTAGATGGCAAGAGACTGGAGAAGGCAGTAGGCCAAGGACAATCCAGCTTTCACAGGTTTAGAGAGAATTGATCAGCTCTGAGCAAGGGCTTTGAACAGAAATCTTGGGGAACACATCATGAGCTGAGGAGAAATGTCACTTCCTTGTATTGTATTTTGAATTGCAGTTTTTCAAGGAAAAAAAAGTCCAAGAACTTAATTTTATGAAAATGAAAAAGCATCCTCCAGAATGTTTGCAGATTATTATGTTTATGCTACTTCACACAGCTGTCCTTTTTAATTTGCTTCAGATTTCTTCTGAAAAATGCACTTAAGCTCTAGAAAAATTCTACTTTCACAGTAAGGCACTGCTGTTTGTGTATAAGAAGGCTTTTCTGTGGTGAAGAGAAGGAAAGTTAGATTCTAAATGGAAACTTTTACTGTAGTTTTAATTCCAGAGTGACTGTCTCTTTTCCATAATTTCTTTCCCAAACCAGTGGATCCTTATTTCTTCTTCACAAATGGATATTTATCAACATGACATTAAACTGTCATTAAATTTCTTGCCTTGAGTGCTCTGAAGGAATTTGCACTTCATTGTGTGTAACCGAAACTATTCCATATAAGTCCTTATAGCACACTAGTCACAGTATATTTGAATGTCCTCCAGAGAGTGCTAAGCAACGTGACTAACATCTGTTGTTTGCTCTTTCTCCTCTCCAAAAGGGAGATGTCTGTGCACTGAATTGCATTATTTTAAAAAGGGTGGTTTGTGGGGGTTTTTAACCACACCTGTGTATTGGTATGTGTTTCTAATTGAAAAGGATAGATCATGGAGTGAAAGGTGTGGAAGTTGGAGGTAGTTTGTAGTTCCCAAGGATGATTCCTCTGTGGTATGAGCTGGGCACCAAGGAAGTGCATTATTTTCAAGGAAGAGATTTTTTTTTTTTTTTTTTATCTAGAGACAGGCACGGAAGCATGACATCCCATTCATCTGCCAAATGGCATCTTATGGTCCATAGAATGTTTCTGTTGTGAACCTTGTACTTCTTCAGAAGTGGGATGCAAAGGAGCAATCTGAAGGAAAGTATAGTCACTGTGAAATAGGTCTCTTGGATCAAAACATCAAGGTTTTTTTCTGCCATCTCTATGTGGAACTTAAAATTACTCAGATGCCTCAAGCAATACCAAAGTTGCCTGTGTTACTGCTTCTAACCAATGGAGAAAAAAATAATGTTACAACAGCTGATTAAATATCTTTTGAAAAGTTCACACTGACTCTGCTCTGCTTCTTAGTTAGGTGGAGGGCACATTTTCAGTGGCCAGCTACTTATAGCATGAGACATTTCATTGTGACTCACTCAATATGAATCATTGATACATAACACCAACTTTAAGCTAGTTTAATGCTATTTATTTCAGAGTTTCACAATCATGTAGAACTCAAAGTAGGCAGCAGCAACTATTCAGGGCTTTCATGTCTGAAATGGAAGAAATTAACCTTTGGGTAAAGTCCGGCAAAGAGCTCAAGAGAGAGCTTCAGCTGAAGATTGGAGAATGTGGAAGAGTTTGGAAGGGAATATAGCAGGGCAAATTGGCCAAACCCTCTCTGACATGCCTTCAGGTTGTATTCAAGAGAAAGCTTCTCTTGACCATTCTTTCAGCCAGAGGAAATGGAAAAGAAAATGAAGAAACATTCCCAGAAGGTCAGGCATTATTATCCATGACTGCATTCCGTTTGGAGGACTGTCCTCGTAGACAAAACTTGTGGAGGAGGATCAACAGAAGTTCATGGCCATTGCCCAACACACACAAATGAAAAGGAGAACTTTGAGTTTTTGAGGTGATATGGCTAGAATGAACACTCATTCACCATCTTCTCCTGGGGAAAGGTGCTAGGCTGGAATGTCACTGCAGAACAGATGAATTTAGGTGAAGCAGATGCAAGAGATTTCTATATGCATAATTCAACACTGGAAACTGACTGCAAACACTGGGATAGTTGGTCTGTTTTAGAAACTCCTGGTATGAATTAAAGGAATGGCCCTTTCTCCCTCAAGGCTATCATCTCAATTTCCCACGCAACTCCTCTCACAGGTGGGAAGAGCTCACCTAGCTTTATCACAGACTTTGCTACTCTCAGTCACTAGGAAGGACATCTCCATGGCTAATTCACCCAGGAGTCTGGGGTAAACTTTCTATTTTCCAGTGAAGAAAACAGGAGAAACCTCTGGTGTCCTTTTATAAACTGTAGTGAAATAATGGCATGGAAGAAACAAACTATGAGATGGACACATATGCTTTTTTACGTTGTTACTTTGAGACCAAAAATGAGCATCTTTTTCATTATCACTCATTAAAGTGGTGAGAGATGGAGGAACATGGAGCTACACAGAGCCGGACTTAAAAAGGTGCAGACCTATCTAATACCATTGTCAAAGTAAAAAGGAAGGCATTATAGCCAAGGAAGTACAATTCTCAGTTTACACTGTCCATGAAAACTTCACTATAAACTTGTGAGGCTTTAAGGTAAATGCCTTATTTGGAATCATATGGTCCAACCTTAAAAATCCTTATTATTAACTAGAAGGCATGTTCCATATTAGGGCTAGGAAGTTTGTAAGAAAAAGTGGTGACCTCTGTCCTTCCTCCTTCCTGTCCCCCAGCTTTCCTTCCAGCATAAAACAGGAAACAGAGGTGTATAAAGGCATGTGTAATAGCACAATTGTTAATGAGAAAAATGTGTGTCATACCTGCCCTTGAAGAAAAACAGTTTTCACCCTGAGGAGCTTTTGGTGTTTTGACAGATGAGTAGATATCAGGGAGAAGGCTATATTATATGCAGACAAATGGTCAGAGGTCCAAAGATTTTCAACAGTGGTTCAAAGTTACATAAACACCATGAACACCGCAGCCCCTTCAAAGAGCAGAGTGATGCTGGCACTATCTCGCTATTGTTTAAGTATCCCTTTGGGTCTAGCATAATATCCTGCCTCCTTTCAAGGAGATCCAGGGGAAGGCAGCATTTCCAGTTTGCTGAAACCCCCCCAATACTGAAAGCAAGTACTGCCACTGGAGAATGCAGCTTTTGGCCCTGTTTGAATTCTTGGTAAGATAACAGCTATCTTTAGAGACTCCTTGACTATAGGAGTGCATATGGTAGAAACTCAGCCTGTTTGGGGGGGTCAGCAGCTCCCTACTTTTTGCACTGTTAGACATCTAAATGTTTCCAAATGAAGAGCAAAGCTTTTCAGAAAGATAAGAGCTTAGCAGGGTCCAGCACAACTCTAGACAGAATTACGTTTCACAGCTACCTTTCATACATCTCTTAGAAGTTGTTCTAAGCCTTCCTGGCTTTTCAGAAATCACATGTGGAAAAACGATGCTTGAGTAGCAGGTTAAAAAGCATCCTGGAACAAACAAACAAACAAAAAAAAAAACCACCTCCCTTCCTCCCCCCCCGAAAAAAAAAAGTGAAACATAACCTTTCCTACGTGTGCCCATGAGGGGGCAGCACAGACTGGCTAAGCCTTCGCCAAAGGTTATTAAGAGGCAGGAAAGCTAACTCGAAGAGTTTACATCCAGCCATGGAGTAGCTACAAGTAGAGGAGAAAAGGTCTATGTAAAAGGGCTGTATTGCTCAAAGCACAACCCCATCCTTTGCCCACCTGAAACTAAACCTCAGGTACAGCTGGATACAGGATTGACTGGATCAAACCCCAGGTGCATGAAAGGATCTGAGTCTCGCAGACTTCTCAAGGAGGTTTCCAGTTAGTTACTGAAACCTTAAGAGAGTTTCAGAAGAACAATATTGGACAGTGCCTACGCTCCTCTCAAATTAATGAGTCGATGTGAGACATCAACCACACCCTTGCCAAGGCAGGGACTATCATCCCAGGAGCACTATAAACTCACCCAAGGCATGCATGCTATTTATTTCCACCCCAGTGTCACACCAACCAACACCCTTCTGCTATTCCCCTTTCCTCCTACTGCCAAGAGTCTTGTATGCAGCTTTAAATTTACTGTCCTTCCCTCTTTCTCTTGGGTGCGCCGGCCCTCTGGCAAGGTGGATAGTGGAGATGCTGAGATAAATGAGACACATGCTTGCAGCAAGCGTTTTGGAAACTAGATAGTGACAGCCAACCATATGTAGATGGCAGTGCTCCACAGCCAGCCCCTTATGGCCTCCCACATCAGAAGCAGCTAATACAGAGGAGGCATTAGCTCCATTAGGATGGATTTGGGAGGAATTAGGTATCCCAAAATACCCTTCAATAATAAAATGGGATTAATTCTTGTGAACAAATTTCTTTGGTCCCTTGAAAACAAGCAGTAAAGGATCCCAAAGAAGATCTCTTCTTTCAAGCATGTTGAGGCTCATGACTAATACATAGGAATTCGTAGGAGAGGGTTTTAACCATAAGCAAGAATAATGCAGCCACTAGGTCCAGACAGAACAGCTTGTTCCCAGTCTTTTAGATGAAACTCAACTGAACAAGCAGTAGCAAAGGACCATCACAGTGCCAAGGCCATTTGGGAGCTGGGACTGCATCCTAACAGTCATATTGACACTGACATATGCAGTCTTTCAGAGGCTCGGAAGCCCTCAAACTCATAACCAAAAGCAATACGGAGACACAGTCTAGCAGACCTTCCCTGGACATTGTCAGCCTTTTAAAGAAGCTATCTAAAACACAAACAGAAGATTTCTCCCTTCTCAAATGTCTTTTCTCCTGTTAGAGATCTCTTTGCAAAACCCAGGCAATCCTTTGTCAAGACAATGAGATTTCTATCCTCCTGTGAGCACCTCTCCTATGAAACAGTCTGATAGAGCAGGTATTGTTCAACCTGGAGAAGAGAAGGCTTAAGGGAGACTTCATTGTGGGCTTCCAGTACCTAAAAGGGGCTTATAAAAAGGAGAAGGATGTTTTATATGGACAGATAGTGATAGGACAAAGGGCAATTGTATTAAACTGAAAGAGGGCAGGTTTAGATTAGATGTTAGGAAAAAATTCTTTTTGCAGAGGATGGTAAAGCACTAGAACAGGTTGCCCAAAGAAGCTGTGGATGCTCCATCTCTGAAAGTGTTCAAGGCCAGGCTGGATGGGGTCCTGAGCAACCTGATCTACTGAGTGGCATCCCTGCCCATGGCAGGGTGGGGTCAGAACTAAATGATCTTAAACCCAAACTGTTCTGATTCTGATTCCCTCTGGTCAGGCTCCTGATCAGAGTGAGCTGGCCTGCTCTCATCTGAAGATGAGATTCAAAAGAAAGCCACACCTCACTTACTGGCCCTTTTATGCTATCAAGGGTGTTGGCTGGGGAGGGTCAGTCTTGCAGGGCTTAGCTCCCTTTGCCTGCCAGAAGGTACTCCTGATGGTTGGAAGGGAGTCAGGACAGGGCTTGACCTCAGGTCTCCCCCAGGCTCCTCCTGCTTGTTTAATCTTCTGGTCTCTACATGTACAAAAATGTGACCTACAGGTTGCTGAGAAACCTAGGTGAGATCAGCTGCTCTAAGACGCAGATATTTTTGTCTGGATATTCCTTTGCAGAAATTAGCCTCAGGCCTGTGTTGAGACTCTCCTACAAGTCTCCTTCGTAGTCAGCAGAGTAAAAGAGGCACCCTTAGGGTGAGATTTAGAGCCTAAATCTCTCTCAACGTGTGCAAGAAAGCACCCTGAGGGTCTTCTTTACTAACAGCAGTAGCAGCCAATAGAGATTAACCTTTATAAACATCCACTTTTTTTCTAAGCTTTTGGGTTGAGACCACTGAGGAAGGGAGCCTAAGCACTTGGTCTAATTGTTAGCAGTGGGATAGCAAGATTTAATTTGTTACTGCCTTTATCCACACATGCAAATATCACTCTAAGCACTAGACCAAAAGTCCCTGGGGAAGCCATTCCCTGACTGAGCTCAGCTCTTTACCAAACAAAGTAGCTTCATCCAAGTTGTTCTTTCTGCTTGCTCGCATGTCAGAAGAAACATTCTCTTCCAAAAGGCAGAAAGCACAGATTTTCATGCAATTTCATGATTCCAACATGAGGCTTTATGCAACCACACAAAATTGCGAGTCAATGACACCAAAATACAGACATGGTTACTTATAAATAAAGCTACCTTACAAACTTATAAAAATAAGGTGTTTCCCTTTCCTTCCCCAAAATATTAAAAAAATCCCCATCCTTGAGAGTGTGCCTTATAGCATTCTCTTTAGGAATGAAGAGTGCAATGCCATATTCATTGCTAAATGCAAAACACCAGGATTACCAGAGTCACAAAGATGCTTGTTATTTGGGTTCTCTGTAACACTCTTCACCAATGTATCTGAGATTTTAGAAAGAAGTTACCACATTCCACATTATACTAAATATATACATACAGTTCTGCTTTTCAGCCTATATGTTTTCAGGTTTAGCCCAGTGACCCAGTGATTTATTCTAATCCACTATAATTAGCCCATGGATGTTGCTAACCATATGTCATTTGTCTCCCCACACTCAGCACTGTTTGGTAAACAATTTCAGAGGCAGAGTTGCTCTCCCCTGATCTCACTAGGTGGTTTTCACTTATTTATTCTCTGCACCCCACAATTACTCCTCTTGCTTGAGGTTGAGAGGTATAGAAGTGGCAAAAAAGGGCAAAAATTTGCCAAAGAGGGAAGCAGCTGTAGCAAAAGACACAACTCAACTGGGGAGGCAGGAGCCAAGGCTGGCAGGAGGCCAGGCCAGCTGCAAACCCGAGGGGCACAGCGGACATCTGTCCCCCACCACCCACATCCTCGCCCCCTTTGTGGATGCATTGAGATGGGAGAGGAGGCAGCCATGAGGAATTTTCTTCTTCTCCTGGGAGGATCTGGCTCCCAGCCATGGCACGTGGAGGGCTTGGGTGGTAGGCACGAGCCTCAAACCCAAATCTGGCCCAGGGAAGGAAGGTCAAACTGCGGACTGGGAAGCAGCTGTTCGCAGTCCTCTTGGGAATGCAGGAGCAGCGCTGGGTGTCAGGAGCTAGGGCTGCAGCCACTGGGAACAATGCCCTCAAGAGGAGGTCGCTGACCCAGCCGGTGAGGTTGGAACCCTGCTAGGAAAGTCGGCAGCCCCTCCACTCACAGGCAGCACCTTCTCAGCGTGCTGCAGCAGGATGCTTGGCTTCACTCCCAGCAGTGCAGCACTCCCATGCACTGCCGCCGTGTGCTGGAGGGATAATCATCAAAAGTCCCCTTCCTTGGGACAGTGCATGTCAAGCTGAACCTGTGCATGGGTGCACGGGCTTGAACAACCCCATAGCTGCACTGCTAGGGATGCAGAATTTCTTAAGTCCTCTCCCTCGACCATGAGATCTGATCTTCCCATGGAACATCGCAAATCCAGTCAGGATCCTCCTGTTCCTGGATGAGAGTGGTTCCATCATGATGCTGGCATGAGGTAGTCACAGAAATGACTCCTGGGAATCTGCTACTTTGACCATAAGCTACTTTTGCTCCCTACATGCTGTCTCCCTCCCTAAATCCTCCCTCTCATATCGTCTCCGTCTTAAATCATTATTTCCATGCTCTGAAGAAGAGAAACCGAAAGGATTCAGGAAGGTGAAAAAGTATTCTTAGAGGTGAGGAGCAGGGCCAACCCATTGAAATTACCCATTACATATAATCAGCCTTTTTCAGCAACTTTGGGCATCCTCCAGCATGCCTTCCATGCCAGTTTTGAATATACACAGCATACTTCATGACAGGCATGATTTCATATTGCCCTGTCACCCACAGAGTACAGTGCAGTAGCCAAGTGATAAATCTCCTGAAAAAATTCATTTTCCACCTCCAAAATAGGCGAGGCTGTGGCCTCAGCATCTGACTGTCTCTCTAAATAAAATATGAAATGGCCGTGTCTTCACTTCCAATCCTGCACTTTGCCTTTAACTCACACACACTTATGTGGACATATGTGGACCTATGGCTGAACACACAATGAAAGCACGTACGTGTATGGATTTTTACATGTGCATATACATGTATGTGTGTTCATATGGCTCTGTGAGGAGGTGCATGTACTCATCAGTCTGTAGCTTTCACAAGCGCAAGAGTTTGCACAAGTATATGTGTCTGGCAGTATAGAAGTGTTGGTTCGTCTGAAGTATGCCAGTGCAGACATCGACCTACAAGGGAGGCTAAAATTGCTGCAGACACCACACTGGAGGTATTCTTTAGGGCCTTGAGCTTCCCACCTCATCACTTTTCAGCTCCATTGTGTGCCCTTGCTCAGGTAAGGTCTCTGTCTTATCCTCCTCTGCACAGACATTCAGGCAAACTCATAGTCTTACCTTGTTAGCACACACCAAAAGAAGTGCAAAGAAACAAGCAAAACCCCCCATCCAACACTCTCCTTCCCCATACCAAATTTCTCTCCAGAGATCACCAAAAATATTCTTACCCAGATTCTAAACCAGATTAACAAGCTATGAGCAGCCAAATGGTGATGGCAGCTGAGTGACCACCACCCACTGAGCCTCGCCATCTCTCCCAGCCCAAAGAAGGTTTCACTCTAACAACATTTTGCAGTGTCCCAGACAGAGCTACTGAGCTACAAGAGCTCGGCCACACTTGGGCTGTCTTCCAGCAAATGCTTTCAGTGCTGGTGGTTGGGAAGACTACAGACTTCTCTGCCAGCTTCCCCTTCCCTCTCTACTCTTTCCACATCTGCTTTTCCCAAAACAGTATTTCCACACTTTTCTCCTTTCAGCTGAGATACGATGGGGTTTCTCACCATGGCAGTCTTGTGTCTAATCACTTCCCCAAGATCAGACAGGGTGTGATGCTCAGGAGATGCGCTGCTTTTCCCCCTGCCAGCTGCTCTCAGTGTCAAACGACAATAGGAGCCTGCCCTCCTAGAGCCCAGCACACCAGCTGGTGTGAGGTGCCTGGTCCTGCCAACGCTACCAAAATATGAGGTGCTGACTGCACCAAAATTGACTTCAGATGTTGTAGGAGTACAAATAATGGGCAAAGAGATCTGAGTTATTTAGGTGTAAACAAATAAACATCAGTTCCTTGACAACTCAAATGACCACTTTCTTGTCACTGTCTACTAAATCAAAGTGGCTATAATGGCTGAGTCTCCTTTTCTTTATCTCTGTGATACCTCATGGCACTGTAAATGCCAAAACCCATGTTCTTTCTTCAGGGCAAGATCTCACGGAGGTCTCACATGAGATCTCTTCAGTTGTCTCCAGGTACCAGGGGATCCATACAATGTTAGAACTATTGCAGTTTTTACTAATTTCACATAAAATATTTGCCAGGATGGCTACCAACAGAATATATACATGTTATTTTCATGGATTTTTTTGACTTATGAAGTGCTCTAACAACATGGAACTCCCATCACCCTTCCCAAGCCCATTATTTATTTTTGTACCAGCAGGTGAAGAATGCCAAGAACATCCATCTGTGCTTTTGCCACAGATGTGCTCAAGGCTGCAGTAACATGAATCATGACTGTTGGCAAATTTGTACTGGAGTGAGGGAGGGAGGGGAAGGTGAGAAGTATTCCTTTTCTCCTGTGTTCCTCAGCCTTAGCCCTTCTCAGTTCATCACAGGCCAATTAATATACATGTCTATAGTTGACTTCACTTAGACTTAATAAACTGAATAGTTAAAAATCCAGAGGGCTCAAGGAAATGGGAAAGTCTCCCCACTTTCCATGTTATTCACAGTGTCTTGTAGAGTAGCCAAGACTTACACTTCTGTTTCCAAAAAAAATTCCAAGCTAAATAAAATAAAAATGGATCCAATCCAAACCCCTGGATTTTTTCCCATGTAATGCAATTAAATGAAAATATTAAAATTAATTTACTCTCTGTTTCTATTCAGTACATTCTTCTATACCCACATTCAAACAGCAGTCCAGCAATCCTTTAGTCCAGAAATATTCACGTCCCTCCAATTTGCCCATCCTCTTTAAAGTTCAAGTACCTCATATGAGTGACTCATTCATCCACCCTTTCGAGAGTATAATAATAGAAATTCTTTAAAGCTTTGTATTTTCAGCACAACAGCATTCCGATATGATCTAAGAATCACAGAGACACCCTCCGGTCCCAGGAGGACCGGGGAACAGGTTTGGCTAGAAAAAAAGTTTTCCTCATGTGATGAGCACCCTACCAATCACACAGCACGTTCCTCAAGCAACCTGGGCTCTTTAAAGCCCAGCGGAGGTGGGAGAAAGGGTCTTCGTCAGCTTTGAAGGTGGGTTGGGATTTCTGCTGGGAAACATCACGAGAAGAGAGGGGTGAGTGCCTTTCTTTGGTCATCATCTTCCTCTTAATGAGGCATTTGAGCCATAAGTGTCTGTTAGGAGGAAAGGCAGCTCTTATGTTTAATGTTTTTTATTTTAGTCCCTGTACTGTGTTTAGTAAGTGGGAGTCTTGTACCTGGATAAGGTTAACTGCCGTAAATTATTAAGTATTTAATTTTTCTTACCTCTGACTGTGTCTTCTCTATGGTTCTTTTAATTTGTTTCATATTTTTCTCCTAAAGACTGGAGAGAATATAATGGAAAAATTTAATCTGTTGTTGTAAAAAAAAAAATGTTCCAGAGGAAGACGAATCTTGTAATTCCCTCTGACTTGTGAAAATAAGGAAGGGAAAAAAACCCTCTTGTTTTTGCTGTGCTGAACTAATAAGGGAGAGAGGAAAAACATACCTCCCAGCTCTATTTCCAAGGTAATTATGCTTGATGATGATTTACCAGCCACTCCAGTGTTCACATAGGCTTCATTTCATAGCAGTCTCTCTCAAAAGGAAACTTAATTAGTCTCTGACCCCTGCTTGATGCTGAGCTTTATTTTTTCTTTATTTTTCTCCCCTGTTAGCACAAAACAACTATCTGGCTCTCTTTTTTCTGAGTGTGGTTGACTTGTAGTGCACAAGCAGTTCTCTGTCAGAGGTGGCTTCATTTTGGGGTAGGTGGAGCATGGAGAAAAGTCTGGTGGGGCAGGAGGAGTGTATGAGTTTGTGTGTGCTGGAGGTGTTTGCTTTAAAATAAGCAAACATATGATGAATTGATATTTGTAAAGCATTTGGGTTTCTACAGTGGAGTCTAAGTGACTCATCATTAACGTATTAAATTGCATCCTCTTAAAACCTTTGTAACTCTGAAGATGACCCAAGCACTTGGGAAATATCTTCTTTTTAATGTCCTTAAAGGCTCAACTTTACACTATAATCAACTTAAAAAAAAAAAAAAAAAAAAAAAAAAAAGATAAAATAGGCTTATTGCTTAACACATCAGACCCCACAGCAGCTCTGGGTGTGAGCAGGTCTGTGGTTCACAGCGGCTTCCCATGGCACCGGCACTGGTGTTGGCACAGCACCTCCGGCAGCGGTTCCACTTCAATAGCTTCCCTCCGTCAGCACCCCAGGCCTAGCCCAGGCATCTTGCTCCTGCCTGTAGAAACATGCTCTCTCACTGGGGCTGGGTGAACTCAAGGGACAGGAGGTGTGGTGCCCAGGCTCCTGTGCCGGAGGGCTGTACAGGAAAGGACCAGGTTTCTGCTGTTGAACAGCTTGGTTTGCTTAGTTGCGCTCGAGTGGTGCGGAGCCCTTCAGCCAAGGCGTGTGGAGCCCATGAGTAATAAAACAAATGTGTCCTTTGTCTCTGCCTCCCTGCACCAGGGGATGGGAATGAAACGCCCTGCACAGGGACACTGAGGTAAAGGGATGTAGCAAGGGGTGATGTGAGCCCCCCTCTCCGCAAGCCCCCCACCATGCTGAAAAACCTCCATGAGCAGGATGCAGAAGCAAATAATACTCATGGGAGTGTTTTTGGATGTCCCTTTGTCACAATGCTTGACAACTACAACAAAACAGAAGACAATCAAAATGCCACCAGCTTCTGCATGTGACAATGCCAAGTCCGTTCTTATCCATTGCCTTTTTTGTCTAGAAATGGAGTAGAGCTATGCTAAGAAGGGGAAATTCATCTCTAATGCCACTGAAATCTTGTCCCAATCTATAGTAATTGGGTGTGGGTGCTTCAAAAGATCAACTAGTCAAATGTGTGTGAGGAGTGCACAACAGAGCAACAAATCCCATTTGAATCCAGGAACTGCTGGCAGAAGGTCTTCCTTTCAAAGCCTGCATGAGGTTGTCACCTAAAACAAAAAGGGCTTCTTTCCACAGAAAGAAGCTTCCTTTTAATCTCTCACCATTGTGCTGCAAGTCTCACAGAGCAACTGTGAGTAGAGGAAGGGAGGAGAGGTCAAGAAATCTCAAAGGGCATGGAAATAACAGATCTGTTTGGAACTTAGGGAGGAGCAGGGGAAGAGGGAAGCAGGACTACCACTGCTTTTGCTTTTGCAACGAGTGCAACAGAAACCTTTCCAAAGCTGCTTGGAGTGTGGAGCAAAGTCTGTGGTAGTGGTAATTGAATATCTCAGATCTATATGGGTCACAGCTAAATTGTAAGGTTGCTGGGATGTGCTAAGGAACACCAGGCCAAGGCTGAAATCCCGGGATCTGGCCATCTTCTCATGTGGAATTTTTGGATAATGGTTGCAGCTGAAGCTCCAGTTTCCTCAAGGATTTCCCCGAAGGCCCAAGAAAGTCTATTTGGGAAATAAAACTAATCTTAACTAACCTAGGAATAAAGCTCCTCTACCTCCAAATGCATTTGTGTCCACAGGTAGAGGATGATGCATCTGTGTCTCTGGGGGTTGGGAGGAGGACTGTCTACCAGTGTCACACCCGAGGTGGTTGTGAGTCACATCTCTGTGCAGCTTGCCTCTGGCAAGTTGGCCCAGGTTTGCCTTATGCCTCTGTAGTCATGCACCTGCATCAAGTGCCATGCAATCTGTTCTTGCTTAGCACACCTTACTTCTGAGCCATGAGGAACAGGCAGTAGGTGGAAAGCTCCAGATCTCCCC
Organism: Serilophus lunatus; assembly: GCA_013399895.1. Taxonomy (NCBI): domain Eukaryota; kingdom Metazoa; phylum Chordata; class Aves; order Passeriformes; family Eurylaimidae; genus Serilophus; species Serilophus lunatus. Next base: position 1,943,053 of record VXBA01002143.1, on the reverse strand, counting down.
AGCTTCTCCTCTGGGACCTGTTGGACGATCAACTCTCCAGATACCCAGCTTTTGTCACGGCCTTGGAACATCTGCCCTGTCTCTCATCGGTGATGATGGTACAGGAACATCTGCAATGGAGAGGGGTTCAGACATGTTGCCACATGTGGAGAATGAAGTGGACACCAAGAAATGGATTCTTTCAGTGCCAAACACTTGGAGGCAGAAGGAGAATTTATAATATGGCAACACCATTACAGTGTTTATTTTTAGATCTGCAGTAAAGGCTTTTCTTTCCCTTTTCCTCTGCCTGGTCTGTCTGCTTTCCACTCCCACCCCCACCACCCCCTCACTCTCCAGCTGATACCTGTGTGGTGGTGACCATTTCCAGCTTTCCTTACAACCTACCACGGTAGCTAGGAGATTGACTCACCCTAGGAGAAGAGACTTGCTTTCTCCAACTCCCGTGACTTCAGTAATAGCTGCTCCAGGGAGGCAGGAATAAGCCAGGTTCTACCTGCCAATGAGGAGAAGAAAGCCAGCTTATGGGAAGGCAAGTGCATGGGCTGGGAGAACAGCCTAAAAGGTAAAAGATGTGAGCACTGTTGTTAGAGCAGTCTGCATTTGAGCAGGAAAGATTTCTTTGCTTTTTGGACTGCTCTCTGGCTTGTGATGTTTCTTAGATAGCAATAAATGAAGGCTTTTCTAAAATCTCTGGAGTTTGAAGCACATAGGACCATGAGCCAGACAGTGATCTCTCTAGCTTTCAGATGAGTAGAGAACCCGGGTCAATCTCAGATTTGGCAGATTCTGCAGTATTGTATTGTAGAACATGTAGCCAAACATTGCTCTGACCCAGATTTGATATGTTTTATGTGACAGTTTTATGTGATCCCCTTGGACATATTTGCTAGTTAGGAAATTTGGCAGGGACAGAGCTTCAAGCTGACCTCTTGAACCTGCCATTTTCAAATATAGAGCCATACAGTTCCATGTGTGTTGGTCTGGCCTCCAAACACCTGTCTGGGACTAAAAATGGTCTCTCACCTTAGAAATAATGGCCATCCCTATATATGCTATCATAAGCAAATAGAAAATACTTATGCTTTCTGCTGGTATAATGGTGAGAGCTCTGGAGATATCTCTACGCCAAACTCTCAAACCACTGCAGAAAGAGCTGTAGGAAATATCTGTTTTCCATTTGTCATGGTTAGAAGTTCTGTATACCCCAAAAGGGGCAGCTGCTGAGGCAGCAAGAAGTGGCATTGTTAGGGAGATCTCACAATTCTCTATTCCTCAGGAAACTTAACTGACACCTGTGTCTGTTTATATTCCAACAGCTTCTTTGAAGAATCATAGTCAGTGACCCCGTCAAGACACACACAATTGCAGGTACACTGGCAAAAGAAGGGTGTTCAAGATGCTTTTCCTGTTGCCTGTTCAAGTTGGGCCCACTTCAGCCATTCTTTCTTGGTTTATATTTTCTTAACCACCTGGCAAATGCAGCTGAGGTTTTCTCCCTCCCCCTCTTCTTTCACACACATGCTCCATCCCTTTGAAAGAAGGACTTGGTAGGCGCTGGCATTTGAGCTTCTTTCTCCAAGAGGTCTCACCTCTGACTAGTGCCTTTATTCTGCTCTCTCTGGAGGGGAACGAATTTGACACGAGGCACCTGACTCCGGGCTGCAGGATATAGCTTTCTCAGGAATCTGGTGGGAATGCTACTTGGACTGGCTCCCATGAGCCAGCTGCAGCCTGAGCTACTCCCTCCCTCACACCTGACTTAGGGGGCTCAGCTCCAGTTCTCAGCATGGGTGGGAGATGGCACTACCCTTAGCAAAGTGCTCCCAAGCCCTGCGCCATAGGTATGTGTGTGGGATACAGCTAAACCAGCTTACCAGTTCAGTCCCGTGGTAGTGCTGGATAAAAGGAAACAGTCAGTGGTGTGGATAGCATGCTCTGGAGTAACACTGGCTCCTTTGGAAGAGGAGTGAGGTGAGGGCATTGAACTTGGCCCCTGATCACCCAAATGCAGCTGGTGTTTCTGACTAGGTGGAAATGCTACACTATGAAAGCTGAGCTTGGCATGGATCCCACAGTGATGAGAAAAACCCTACCCAAAAGGGAGCTGAAGACACTAGCTGCTCCCAAATGAGTCCCAGTCTTCTGTAGTTTAAGTATTAGGGAGAGCTTGAGTTACCAGATTAACATCTGGGGAAGTTCCTCCTCTGAAACTACTATGAAGAAAAGGGTAGGAGGTGTACAGACAGGCAGGCAAGTTCTCCTTCTCCTCATGAATAATTTCTATTTCTGTGTGAACCATAGTGCACTGATGGTCTAATTGAAGACTGTATTTGGTTTTTCCTAGGTTGTATGAAGAATTAAAGATGGCAAAAAGTGATGATTGTGTACACATCTTGCAGGGTCTGCTAGTCTTTGGGAATGTGGTCATTGGGGTAAGTGAAGCAGAACAAGTAAGGGTGGAGGATTCCTTCCAACATGACACTTCATAAAAACAGCAGTTCTCAGACATGAAATCCCTCTTCATGTGTAAAGTCCACACATAAGTAATCCAGTAAAGTGTGAGAGAAGGGGAAAAAGAGAGCTGTCCTAGATGATGAGCTTGGTGGGAATCAGATAGCAGAGGCTGATCCACAAGATCAGCATAAGTTCCAGGAGAAAAGCTCTAGGATTGTCAGCAGGAGCTGTCCAACATCTTTCCAGCCACCTCCCTCCATACGGTGGTGGAATGGTTTTTTCATTTTTTATTAACAACATCCTCAAGTCCTAGGCCTGACTTCTCAGGTCGAGGCTGGGTGAGATTTTCCTGAAACTATTCTGTGAAGTTACAATACAAGAGGTTGTAGAATTGGGCAGAGGAGGAGTTAAACAGCTCCTGTTTAGCAGGAAGTTGAATAAAAGAAAGGCAGTTTGTGCCTGTTTCTGTCTCTGTTATTGCTTTGGGGAAGGTTGATCTAATGGATTTCCCAAACTTGTGCTTCTCAGATGTGCGGTATTGCCCTGACAGCAGAATGTATCTACTTTGTGACTGATCCCTATGGCCTGTACCCTCTGCTGGAAGCCACAGAAAACAATGACATCTATGCTGCTGCCTGGATTGGCATCTTTGTCGGCTTTGCACTTTTTGCTCTATCTATCCTTGGCATCGTTGGAGTCATCAAGTCTGACAGGACCTTGCTGCTGGTGGTAAGTGTAGCAAAGTTTGCCTACCTATTGCTGCCAAACTGAACGAGCGCTGCATAGTTTCCCTGATCACCTTGGTAATCAGCCAATAAGCAAAGACAGGTAGTGATAAGTCAAAGGTTGTACTTGATCATGGCTGTGGTGTCTCAGAAGGTGACTCCTGTGAAGATACATGCATGAAAAGCTCCCAGACCACACCGAGGGAATTAATGGAGGTTCAAGCTTGTCCTGAAGCAATGAATAAGCACTTGTGCAATCACATATACCTGGGATGTGGTTTAGAACCTTGTTTCTCTCCACCCATTACTGCTTCTCAGCTGTCATACACTATACAGTTTAAGAGCTGATAAGTAATAACTTCTGTAAGGCATTAGTAAGTGTCAGTATACCAAATATGAGTGCAATTGAGAATATTAGACATCATCAGACAGGCAGAGATTACAGGGGTGGGGACAGAGATTTGGATAAGCCAAGGACAATGTTAAGATGTGAACAAATCTTTCTGCAATGTCTTACTTAGTCCTTTAATCTGGCAAAATTTTAGTGTCAAAACTTAATTGATGCTTGCATGAATGAAGGGTAGAGCTGGAAAATCTTGATTCATATTTCTCTTGGATTAATGTGGGGCAGCAGAGTGACTGTTTTAGACAAGAGGCACTCAGACATCTGCACTCTTGTGCTGAGGAAATAGAATTCCCTTCACTGAATTTTGGTATCTTGGCTGAAACTCAAGACTCGGATTTAGGAGATATGAGAGGGTACAAGGGACAGAAGCTGGGGTAAGCAGGAAAAAAAAAAAATCCTTGAATCAGAGAAGAACATTATAAAATGTGGGAGACGAAATAGACATAAGAGAACTCCAAAGGGAATATAGAAAAGGTTTGTGCTCAAAATGGAAAAGAAGGAGTGAAACAGATGAGAGGTGACCCTTGTAATCTGTTCTCATGAAGGATCTTTGCTCACAATATAGGAATGTTAAGGAAATCTGATGATGAAAAATCAAGAGGATCTGAAATACATCCTAAACTGTACCTTCTGTTTCCCCAAAGTACAAGCTCTCCTACTGGGAGTCAACAGTTTCTTGTTGAAAAGCCTTTAGCTGTCAAGTAGAAGTGGAAGGAGAAGATATGACACAAACGTAGGTTGCCAATGAGATATAACAAAGAAAAGGGCAAGCGTTTTTCTGGTACAAATCAGACAAAATATTTTCCATAGAGGCAGGGTAGTCTCAATGCCATGAGGTTCTGATGAAATCTTATCTGTGAGATGGAGAACAATTCCAATCATTTACCTTCGAGAAAGCAGATTGCGAAATTAAACAAGCACAGGAAAGGGCTACATGAGCATTCAGAGACACAGACAGGACTGAGGGGAATATGATAGCCTTGCCACCTCTGCCTTGAGTAAGGTTCCAGGCTTAATCTTGAAAAAATAGATTCTCTGAGAACTAACTCCGCTCTGTCTCCCACAGTACATCATTCTGATGCTGATCACTTTTGCATTTGAAATGGCTTCTTGCATCACGGCAGTGACTCATCGAGACTTTGTGAGTATTTCTTTCCTCGTGCATTCTTTTAACTGTACCGGGAAATGCAGTTCTAGGGCACACAGTCGTCCTGTTCAGTGTAGCAAATAGCCTGTGTGATAGTACAGTGTAAATTCACAGGACTACTGCTGAGCAGAAAACAACTCCACACTGAACGACTCCAATATCGTTATTTTAATCAAGGAAATAACTTTGTTCTTTCTAACATAGTCTTGTTATTTTTAACATTTTAAAATGTTTACAACCTTGCAGTTAAAGAAATAACAACATGGATTAGCTGAATCATCAACACATTGTTCAGTCTTTCAGCTACAGGCTGATTAATCTATCATAAACACAGAAGACAAATCTTCAGCACTGCCCCAGGCAGCATTACTAGTGAGGGTAAGGTTACGTGGGTTACTGAAGATATTGGTGGGAAGGGAAACGATTTGTGGTGCTTCAGTACCAAGCGACATATCAAATGCAACCCATAGGATCTGCACATCTCCTGTGATCTGACATCTGGTAGTGCCTGCTTAAGATCTGTATCTTTCTTGCTCCTGCTCCTCAAATCCTGTTCTTTATTTTCTTGTGTGTAAAGCAGGACACTGGAACAAGCAAACAAACTCTCTCCAAATAACCCTATATTTGCTTTACATGGCCACTTATTTACATAGTTTCTACATTCTTCTCTGTTTGTTTTTTTATTTTGTGTAGCTCACTCCAAATCTGTTCCTGAAGCAAATGCTGGAGAGGTACCAGAAGTCAGACCCAGCCAATAACAATGACCAGCCGATGATTGAAGGGGTCACGGAGACATGGGACAAACTCATGCTTCAGGTAATAATAACACTGAAAAGTCACTAATTACTTCATGCTCTGCAGGCCTGGAATTTCAAGTCCTTCTTGGGGCCACTCCCTAATAAAGAGGATGGCATCTTCCCTGAACCTTAAAGAAAGTTCTGACACACTCCCCCTTCTGCTCGTTTATCAGATGGCAGACTGTCAAAGGCAGGCACTTCAAAAATGTCTCCTATAAATCTGTGGTTAATGCCTAACCAGCCATGTGCAGCATCCAGACATGTGCAGGGCTGTGACCTGGGCCCACAAAAACCATTCCCTTCTCTCGCCCTGCAGAACCATTGCTGTGGGGTGCTGGGCCCCTCTGACTGGCAGGAGTACACGTCTGCCTTCCGTGTCACACACAGCGATGCCGACTTCCCTTGGCCACGAAAATGCTGTATCCTGGATGCCCAAGAGATTCCCATCAACCTTGATGGCTGCAAACTTGGAGTCCCTGGCTACTATAAAAGCAATGTAAGATCAACCCTGCTTTCTCCAGTTAATATATGTTGGTCAACAGTGTCTTGCTGGAAGGGAAAGAAACCATGAATAGCCTTTATCCTCCACTTAAGTTACAAGTATTTGAAAGTTTTCTGGAGGGGAAGAAATGCCTGGACTAGAGTCCTGGCCATGTTGCTGAACACAGGATAGGATTTCTTTTTTGATAAAGACTTTCTTGATGGATAGAGAACTCTCCCAATGCCACCAGTAAGAAGTGACATCTCTAGCATGTAGGTGGACAGTATCTAAATCAAACTTTGCCAAAAGAGGAGTGCCTATAATATGAGTGAGCAAATCAGCAATTCTCTTCCTCAAAGCAGAACTTTTCAGTAGACCAACATGTCCTATTCAAATAGATTGCTGGGTCATGAGCATCAGCTTCTGCACTAGCATGGATTCCTAGAAGGCATTCAAGCTTCCAAAAATGCCTGCAGCTTCTTGATTCTGTAGGTCAATTCTGTGTCAACTGTTCTGGGTTATCTAAGTGTACTTGGCAAGTGAATGGCATAGGAAGTTGTCCTTGAAATGTCTGAGATGGGTCAACTTCATATTTGCAGCTAGAAACAGGTAAGTTATCTGCATGTTGTGAATAAGCAGTGTAGTTCTAGATTGGTTTTTTGAGACCCTTTGAGGTGCCCAGATTGCAGTAGGAGAGGAACATGTCACTGCAGTCTCTCTCAGAGGTGATAAGCTTGTTGCCTTGCAGTAAAAGCTCAAAGCTGGTGTTGAGTCATCCCTGGTTGTTTTACAGGGTTGTTATGATGCTATTTCTGGGCCAATGAACACACAAGCCTGGGGTGTTGCCTGGTTTGGTTTTGCCATCCTCTGCTGGACTGTAAGTACTTAATATTTGCTTTTATTTCCTCTTCTCTTTTCTTGCTTTTCCACACCCAGCTGGGTGGAGGTGGATGACGGGACTGACGCATTTAAAATGTCCATAGATTTTCGTTATTCATTCATTACCAATCTGACTGTAGACTGTTCCACTAACTGTTACATTTACAATTTCCCTTCCATTCTGGTTTCCAGAGGTGGAGAACTAGATGGCCTTCCATCCTGATGTGGCCTGCTGCCATCTCAGCAATACAACTCAGCAAAGCTTACCCTCTGTGAAGGGTATTGCATCACCTAAACAGCAACCATGATGGATAATTCAGTTTCTAGCTTCATGACAGATAATCCCCACTGAGACAACTGTTACAATCAAATAGTTATGGCTGCACATAACTATTCTTCTTTCTTCACTGCGTAGTTTCTGTGTAGATTAAAAAATTGAAGTTTTCTCTGTCTGAACAGGCTTTGCTTTTCAAGAATTTCTGTTGCTCTCTCCTACTAACAGGACTAAATGGGGCTGGGGGAGAGGTGGAGAGAAGGAAATGGGGAGCAGAGGAACTTAGTAGTCTTGTCGTTTCAGTTCTGCGTCCTCCTTGGTACCATGTTCTACTGGAGTGGAATCGAATATTGAAAGCCTAGTGTCCTCAGAGCTGTCCTGAAACGCCGTGTGAAACTGAATTTGTTTGTCTCCTGCTCCATTCTCCTTGTGCCATGGAGGACTTGAAGTTTTCCCACTACCTCTCCCATATATACTTTTGCCTCTCCAAAAACGTGACACACAGAACTGACTGCAGGAAAGAATCTTCTTGTCGCTGCTTTCTCTCATGTTCTGCAGCCTTAATGCCTCCTGGCTGAGGCACAATCCTTCCTTCACAATGCAAGAAATTCTTGGAATATAAGATAAGAAATAATCTGATTTGTTCTCTGATGACATCAGAAAAGAAAATGTCCATATACACTTGCTGCAGAAAAATGGCTCTCTAAAATTAGGTTGAATTTAAATCATAATGCTAAAGGGTCCAGCAAAGGCTGTGTGAAAAAAAATGGTAACTTCCTGTGACCAATAAAGACAAATGCTACCAGGGAGAAAACTGTAGACCTCTCTAATATATTATATTGTTCAAATTCTCTTCCTGGTCTCCCTTGCCTTAGAACAAGCAGATTCTCTGAGAGTTTAAGACTGTCAGCAGAAAAGACATGTCACAGACAAAAAAGTCTGTTGCTAGTCAAGCTCAATAAAAGGCTAGCTCACTCCTCAGCAATATGCTGCCTATGTGCAAGCCTACCTCCTGTCACTGATGAAACTACTGCATGTGCTCCTACCTTCAGAAGTGCCAGTCCAGGAAAAGCTCTACTTGCTAACAAGCAACTCCTTCAAAAAGCTGTTCTGTACTTCACACAAGACTTCACACATCTACAGGCTAGGAATTGTGCTGTATACAAAGGGTCCAGTGCTGTAGTTGGCTTTGTAAAAGTGGCTGTCCCATGTCCCTAGTTTATTCTGCTTCTTGCTTCAGCTACCTGCATGTAAATCGTCACATCCCCTGTGTAATTCCCCTTCCATGTCCCTGGATCAGGTAGGATAAAAGGCAAATAATGGCAATGAGTAACTCTTGTGAAAAATGCAAGCATGGAGCTAACTGAACCTAATCCAGTCCTTGCATTAGTACTTACAGTTCTCAGTCAGTTCAACAGAAGCTGTTTACTTTGGCCCAGACTGATCTGCTTTCCTAGTGAACACTTCAGTAGTTAAATGTATCATGAGAAATATGCCTCTATAGAGTGTTTTAAGATGAATCCTCTTCCAAAGTTGTACTGGTTCAGGTCCTGACATTGCCACCTGCCTTGATTCTTTGTTTTTGTATATTAACCAAAATACTAATTAAAAAGAAGTGGAAGTGAATTTTTTCTCTTGTTCAAGATTGTGTGTTTGTGAAGAGGAAATAATAAAGGTCTGTATATGGGACATCTGGGGTAGGGCAAAGGGAGGCTTTAACATCCTGCAATGATGTCCTGAAAATCAGACTGCAAAACATCATGATGCATGGTGCTACAGAAAATGTAGCTGACTTGACCCTTGATGGTGTGCTGGGGAAGAGAAAGAGGCAGATATTAGGATGACTACCTTGAGGAAAAAATGGTCTCTGCAACCTGTATAAATATGTCTCCAGAACTGAAAATCCTCATGGTTCAGCCGCTCCCCTGGTTCAGTGGGATGGTGACTGTGTTGGAGAACCTGAACTCTCAGAAATTCTGCAAGGAAATTAGTCTTCACATTTTTTGTGAGACTTGAGTCATGGATAGATCATACAGATCATGTATGTCAGTAGTTAGAGTTTGTTTTTGAAGGGTGAAAGAAGGGAGTTTGGTGGTAGACTTGGGAGGTTTGGTGTCTATGGCACTGAAAGCTACAGTAATACTTAAATGTAAAGAAATCTAAAGAGAATCAGCATCTGCCTGTCAAGAGGCAATAGCAAAGACTGGGTTCTCTGCTACTTGCATGAACTGGAAGTTCCTGGCAACTCCAACAGCAGAGAGGAGAGAAATGGAGGAGGAAGGACAATATAGGTACACAGCCTCTGTCCTTGCTTGGCCAAACCCCTCCAGTACCTTCTCAGTCATGGCAGCCCTCATGGATAGCTGCACTCCTGCATTAGGGCTTCTTGCCTGAGTTATTTCTGAAAATTAAGTAGTTCTGCAAATGAGTGAAAAAAACTGGCTATGGGACTTTCTAGAGACTAGTAGGGCATATGGATGTTGCTGGAGAAAACTGTAGAGCTGCAGAAGCAGGCAATTTCAAATATTATTTTCCTTCTCTGGTCTTTAGCTTCAGACCCAGAGGTCTCTTCCTTTCTGCTACATCTAAATATTGTGTGATTATAGCACTGTACTCAATATAAAGAAAATGCCACAAGATTTTGAAGGAGTAGAGAAACTGAGGCTACTTTAAATAGACTATTGCCATATTAACTGCTCCAACCAGTTGCAAATGATGCCATTGACCTATTATATAAATGACAACTCAAGTCAATTAAGTTAACATTCTTCAAATTTGCTTTCTTTTTCCTAAGCATTTGCCTCTCACTGCACTTTATGATTTGTGTTCTGAAAAAATAAAAGCTGTGAACAAGTGATCCAGGCAATGGTGGATCTATGCAGATGGACAAAATATGCCACAATGCAACCAGAAAAAGCCAGCGTTATCTGCCAGAAGACTGGACTGATGGCAGAATGATGTAGAGCAAGGTCGTTAAAAATCCTGCACAGCTTTTTCTGGTTTTTCAGCTTCTGAAGGTTAATTCCAGTCTCTGTAAGTTCTCTAGGATGCCAGGGAGAGGGTGAGGAAGGGATGGAGTCCATGACAGGAATGGTGGCAAACAGGTTTATGTGTCGACTGAGACTTGTAAAGAAATCTCAGTCATTCTCAGCTGTTTGGATTGTGTCCCTAAGGTATGGTCTTCAGAGCAGGCAATATGCATGTGTGCATGAAAACTATTGCACTAAAACATCCTGCTAAGACAGGATGATGAAAAAAATTCTCAAGATGGAAGCTGTACAGTTTGTTTGCAGATCTGCTCTCTGTATTTATTCTCCATAGGTGTGAATATTCACAGTTCTCTCTTGACAATAAAAGCACATTTCAGTTCTCCCATAGAGTTACCAGATGTATTTTTAGACTATTAATTTATTGTAATATTCACAGCTCTGAGAAATCAGACTCGCTGAGAGGCACCCTCTGTTCATACTGATGGAATAGTGTGGTCTCCAAGCCAACAAGGATCCTACATCCTCAGCTTCTCCCCTCCCATGCACACAGAAACATAACCTGATGTTTTTCAGACTGTGGGATGTATGTGGCTGGCAGTACTGAAAGTCTCTGTTCCTTCAGGCAATGCGGCAATACGGGGCTGCCTTTGTGTATTTTGTCCCTTGACCCCATTTTTCCAACAGGCTTTCCTACCTTTTCCTCTTTCCCCTCACTTTTTCTGCATGAGATCTCTGTGCACAGACTCTCTCAGGCTCTATTTTTCTTTACCTTGTGATGGTTCATGTGCAATGTACAATGACCATTATGTGTCATGCTTGCATCTGGCTACCCACCTCACTATGAAAACCAGGAACTAGGCTGCTGGTGGTGTTCAGTATCCTCTGACTCAAATGATTTATTCTCCATCCTGCTCACTGCCCTGGCATCTTAGTTCTTCGCGTTCCTTACAACAGGGACTTGTGCCAAGTAAATGTTTATTCAGACCAAGAATGACCTAAAACTAGCTCATAAATGAAGCCTCCTACTCCCAACCCTTGGCAGCCCTGCCCTCCCTGACAACTGGGGAAAGCCCCAGCAACTTGTGGTATGCTGGGAACCTCCTGCAAGAACTCTCCTTATAATCTCAGGCATCTCACTTTAGGAGACCTTGCTGCAGAAGGAGTTGAAGATGACTGCTGAGGGTTTATCCTCAACAGGAAAAGAAGGTGAGGGTGTTTGTGACTGCATTAACTTGCACGTGAGGTGAAATTCCATCATAAACAATGTAATTTGTAGTTCTTGCACATTCAGTAGTTGGATAAACCTGGCAAGGGAGCTAAGTGATGAGCAGTGAGCTGCTCTGACTAGCCAAGGCTGTTGCTAACTGTGAGTGAATGCAGGACTTCTCTATTTTTCCCAAAGTAATGCTCACCTTTAGTTCGGTACTGTGGCTGGCACAGTGTCTGTAGACTGTAAAGCCAAGTCACTTCAAAAAAATCTCTGCAAATAAGCAGCCTGGTCCTTTTACACTTCTTTCCTGCCTCTACTGTCTGACCTTCAGTGTTTAAAGTAAACAATCTCAAAATGCAAAAAAAATCCCAAACCAAACCATCCAAGTAAAGCAATCTGTGAGCACCTATTTTTTTCTGATTTATTCTTCTTGATTTTTATGAAGGAAGAAGGAAAGTAAATGTTACATGATATTCTTCAGACTGGTCCAGCTCTATCTTATGGCTTGGTGTTGTGTTGGTTTTTTTTTTTCCTTTTTGGGTTTTACTTACCTAGAAACTTGATTTGTTTCATAATCATCATATGTGTTATTATCCTTTATCCAGCTCTGGTTGTTCCCATGTTTGTGTGCCTTGTGGCTCTTTCTCAAGCAGCTACAGAGTGGTTTTTTTTAATCATTTCCTCTCACTGAATTCAAATATTTCCTGGTCTTTTCAGATAAGGGATTTAAATGGTAGAGATACATGCTGCCTGCAGCAGATGTACTGTGGAAGAAAACAGGTCCCATTTTAAGATGGACAACATAATTCCTATTAGTTGTCTAGGTTTGCAAAATGTTCATCTCATCCTGCAGTTTGCTAATAAGACATGAAAAAATATCTACCCTTTTAATTATGAAATGAAGCAAATATTTGAGTTTTGACACTCATATTGTATCTAACTTTTGAGAGCACTGGGACTTGGGCTGGTGTGAGCTTTGCAGATCCCATTCATTTCTAAACCTGAACTCTGAAATTGTTCATACTTTATCCTTGTGGTGAGGCATGTTCTTTGAAAAGTTTATCCTGCTTAGATGTAAAATGAACTCACTGCCTTTCTCTATCTTGGCCTTTATGATCATGTTATTTTTGCTGGAGTTGATGCCTTGTGCCAGTCTCCTTCACCTGGGTTAAATTTCCTGCCATGCACTGCCTGCCTTCCCTTTGCTGACAGGTGACCTTTAGCCCCACCCAGGGGCATACCAACTAGATGTCCTGTTGCCCATGGCTGCTGGACTCCTGTGTTGCAATGAGGATGCACGAGGCACCAATATCAAATGCTCTTTGGTGCTGGGTTAGAATGGTTCCTGGTTAACAGCCAGTTTGGGAACTTTCTTAATCCTAATTTAGGTTTAGCTGAAAGTATCCAAGATGTTGTAGCTGTAACTTCCAATACAACCTACACAGACAACTGTCCTGAGTAAGGCAGGCAAAAGAAATTGGCTGAAATTGTGTTCAAACACTTCCATGTGTTTAAGCACCCTAATTTAGGGGACAGTGGTGGTTGGAGCATAAGCAGGTCTGCAGTGTGCCTTTTACTTAATTTTCAAGCCATGAGAATGCTGTGGGGCAGTTTGAGGTTCTTCTCTTGCCTTATGGTTAAGTCATTGCTAGACTCTATGACACAAATGCTGTACTTGTACAGCATATGTAACTGGTTCTGGCTAACAACAATTCCACAGTTCAACAAACATGGTTTTTTCTCTCACTTTGTGTGCCAGTTGCCATGGTAAGCAGGAAGCACAACCCAGGCATTTTCCTAAAGGGAAACTGAAGTCATGAAAGAGGTAGGAAAGGGAGACAAGCCCTGTGTTAAGCTGCTGAGTAGGAGAAAAAGGAAAAAAAAAAGTATGCCATTTAACCTAATGATTCATCTGTTTTTTAGGGAGAAAAGTGAGCAAGTTGCACTGCAGATATACCCAGAGGTTACAACAACAAGAACATCCCTCTTCCTTTGTTCCCAGGAGAGAATAAAGGGCGCATACTAACAGTATTCACTTCCATGCTACAGCTCAGAGATTGGATCAATAAGAGTCAGGGAACTAAACTCATAATTTGCTTAAGTTCTTGGTTGTCCTTTGTAAAGCAACAGAAGTGCATACATGATACATCAAAAGCTTCGTAGTAACTTCTGTTTCAGCTTGGCTTCTGCTGTGCAAGCACTGGGATCCCAAAGTGTTTCCATACTCAACTCTGCGTTGCTGTGCATTATCACTGGCAAGGCACAATTGTGCAGGAGATGTGCTAAATGGAAAGACATGGTTGAGCATCACTGAAACTTCAGCCTGGTAGAAATAGAAATAGTACGAAAAAGATAATTTTATCCTTGAAAATTTTAAAGCATTTCAGGTGGTGGTGATTCTATAGAAGTGTCCAAGCCCTCAACTCTTTTTCACTGCTGCAAAGCAGCTGCAGTCCTCATAACCTCCAACTAGAAAAATGTGTCAGGCTCTAACCTTCAATCACCACCATCAAAACCCACACAAACACAGATCAGTGCCCTGGCCATTCACACAGCAAAAGAGGGGCTCAAACTTCTCGTCAGAGGAAGACGAAAGCATTTGCACTGCATTCATAAACAAAATCCAGGAAAAAGAAAACATTCCAAAACATCACTAGGGCACAGGTCTGTTTTGTATGAAAACTCCAGTTTAATCTCATGGCTAAGACCTGGCAAAACATCTTTCTTTTGTGGATGCTGTTATTCTTTTTTTTTCTTTTTTTTTTTTTTTAGTTTTTTGAAACAATCAGGCACAGAGGCAAGCAAATCCACATAGAGAAAAAAGCTAAACAAAAAAGCAATTCATCAGAGCTACTAGGAAAAATAACCACAAACCAGAGCCAGTGGGATAGGAACAGTCTTTTTGACAGCATCTGACTTCCAGCCCTTCCTTTGACCAGGCAGCAAATAATATTTCAAAGGGGGCCAGTGCCTGCAAGCACAAGATCTAAAGTCTGAACTGCTGCACAGAGCTCTCAGAAAGCTCTTGCCTCCTACCATCCTTCCTTTCCAGGACTGTTAAAGTCCCAGTCCATCTCCAGTTGAACTCAGTGGCAAGCTTTCCATTCCTTGCTTGGAGCAGAACTAGTTATCACCAAGCCTTTACAATAATTAGGAGCAAGCAAAGGCAAAACCAAATAGGGATCTACAGCTTCTCCTCCACCCCCAGATTTTTTTTTTCTCTAAAGATGGAGAGAGGCAAAATGGATAAGTGCAAAACCTGGGCATGCTTGAAAGGTAATATATGCTTTATTAAATTGTTTGCATTTTCAAGGACTGGGGAGAAGCTTGTGGTGGAAAGCTAAATCAGTCCTTGCACTCTGGTCTCCCCTGATCTCATCACTTCTCTTCCTGAACAAGATCCTGCTCAGGAAGGCATATTCAGGACTTCTGCCCACCACAGATTAACCAGAACTGATTAGCTACTCTGTGGGCAAAAATCCATTTGATCTCACATTCAGTGCTGCAAAAGTTGCAGCAGAAAACAGTTCCATGCGTCAGCCCAAGTTTCACAGATGTGTAAAATACTATTTAGGCAATTCTTTCATTTTTATTTAATTTCCTTTTTAATATATTTATATAGAATGATCTTTTATATATATATAAAATTTTAAAAACATTCACCACTACAGGCATTTCAGAATCCAAAAAGAAAGAAAAAAGATTTTGATTGCACCATTGGGACTCCGGACGAGGGAAAATGTTGCAGGCTTTATGGGTGCTCTTTAGTACAGACCTAAGGTCCTCTGAAGCTCTAAAGGATGAAAAAATAAGTACTTCACTGTTTCTGCAGTGACAACATGACATGGACAGCCCACAGGACTGGGGTTTATAAGGTAAAATACAGCCTTCATTTCTGTCTACTCTCCTGCCAATAAGGCAGCTCCCACATGAGCTAACATTAACCATGTCCCTCCTTTACATCAGGGGATTCTCATCTTTGCCAGCTCAGCCATTTCATTGTAAGCTACATTTAACAGTAGCTGCACAAACCTACCATCTGCATGGGAAGAATAAGTGAAATTTACTCACTTGTCTTCTATTGGTAAAAACCCACAAACAGTACATGCTGGTGGTATTATTTCATGTCTGATACTGGGACCATCTGCAAATTTGGGAATTGTTTTTACACTGTTCACAGTCTCAGAAGAATTGAAATGCACTGCAGGGTCCCTGAAATGAGCCTTTTGGAGCTGCAGATGATAAGCCATTTAGGAAGGTCCTTTCAATAATACCAAGAACAACCAGTGTAGCTCTCCTGTAGACAAAACTTGAAATTCTGGGCCAAACTCATCTCCCATAAATCTGATCTATCCCTCTTCATAGTGCTTCGCAGAGAAACAATGAGAAAACAAACAAAACCCCAAATAAACAAAAATAAACAAACACAAAAACAAGGAGAAAAACCAAAAAATCCTTTCTTAAGACATCAGGTCTGACCTGAACTGACTGGATCTCAGGAAGCTTCAGACACACAGTCATCACCATTCAATGAGACATGGCATCTGTCATCTGGCTGTGTCCCATTATCAAGCTCTGCTTCTTCGAGCTGACTGCAACTACCAGTATCAATATGGATCCATCATCAAGCATTACAGACTCTGCAGAAGGCTGAGTCTGGATTTAGGAATAATGCCTGTGCAGCTTTGCACCTTGCAACTAAGCATGTACTTCCAGCTCTGCAAGAGCTGGGGCTTTATCTAAGTGCTCTTGATACGTCAGCTGAAGGCTAGAGATGAAATTGTAGACAAGAAAGAGGATCAAGCTACAAAATAGAGATATCATTAGAGCATCTCTGCTTAATTAAAATCCAAGACCCAGATCTAAGTTCAAATTCTGAAACAAAAGTATAGTCTGGATACAGATTTTAGGTGAGGTTGATCTTTAATATTAAGTAAAGATTACTAATAATTTTCTCTTGCAGGAGTTTCATCATTTATGCCAAAAGTGCTATTACTTACTGGAATGCTGTTAAGAGTTGAGACAGTGTATTATATACACATCGCCAAACCTCATTTCTTGTTTATAGATCAGCTTATATGAGAGTAAGCAGGAGGAAAAAATTGGTTTTAACATGCCAAGGTTTCATCACTTTTTCTTTTGATGTATTATTTCATGAGCTTCTCTAGCTCTCTTTTAAGTGTCTTGGCAGTCAAAACTTGTAGGAACTTAGGGAATAAATTCTTGTCCAAAGTAAACAATTTTGTTGATGCCAGAAAAACCTGGGCATCTTCTCCACTATTTTTACTTCCTCTAAAATCTTACCACAATACCTTGTGTCGCACCTTCCCAAATCATTTGCCATTAACCCAGCTATGGTGATTAAAAGCTTTCCCACGAGGCACTAAAAAAGGCATTTGGGTGCCATGTTAATGCTGTGTAGAGCCCTGCTGACTATGAGGAGCATGGAGGACTGGCACAATAGTTTCAATAGGAGGCTGCACAGGCATCTCTGGGAGTAGAATAATACAACTGTCATGATGCTGCATATTCCAGGCCTGCTGTCCACAGCTTGCCCAGGTAAAGCATAGGCTGACAGCTGTAAGAGAAAATGGACCCAAACAAGAACTCCAGGCTCTCATCTGGGTTAATATTCTCCCTTAACAAAAGTAACAGCATGGACTTAGTTCTCTGCTCTGTTCCCCCTTATATGGCATTATGCACAAACGTGGAGTACAGTGGCAACAACCAAAGACTGCAAATGGTGACAGGGAAAAGCTCTCTTGTTTTGTCACACTCCCTTTGGATATGGCAAGAGAAAATTCTGCTGAAGATATATTATTTGCATTTGTAGACCCAGAATGTTTCAAAAATACTCTGGCACCTCTCCCCTGAAGCAACCAAAGACTGCAGAGAAAGCAAGGCTCAGAGTCCTCCAGCCACAATGACACTAATGAAGTGACACAGTCAGACCAGGAGCTCATGGGTTGAGCTTACTGACTATTTAAAATTGCCAGTACTTCAGAAAAAAAGCCCTAAACTTATATCCTTTGGGAAATTCTGTCAACACTCATTGTGGTGGCTATAGCACTTCCTAACAGATGATCAGTTACTGCTTAAACTATAGCCCATCGTGCCCAGCCAAGGGCCTACAGACTCAGACATCTCCAGGAATGATGGCCCCTGCAAGCACCGTTCCAGGGACAATCTCAGTGGTGGAAGCAGCGCCTGTGTTCCTGTCTCCTCTGTAGTCACTAGAGGCATTGAAATTGCAGAGACAGCACAGGTTGTACCTGACTTTGCAATTGCCCGCAGTCATACCAGGCAATAGATGAGCCTGTGGTGGGTGTAGAGTTAGAGGCTTTATAGAGGAAGCTTTAATTCTATTCCTGCGACAGCTGTTGCATATCTGAGCATGTATTTTCCAGTAACATTAATGTTCCCTTCAGTAGAGAGTTTAATTCACTTCAAATCTCCCTCTCAGGACTTGTTCATAATCTGTTCCACAGTCCCACGAATCATCCTCTTTACCATACTTTTAATGAATTGGAAAGCACTGAGGTCCAGGGAGGTGACAACCAGCCATGCTCTCAAAGAAACAGTGTAACATCACAAGGGGAGGAAGTTTAAAGGAAGAGGAAGCACCTACGGTGACATGCCACATAGTGGCAATGAAAGACCAAGGGTCAAAGATATGTCAGTCAGGGTGCAAGAGGGCAATAGCCCAAGGACATGTAGATCACAAGATCCTCTTGCTTTTCTCTGCTGTTGGCAGTGTGGACCTCAGCTGGAGATAGTTACAGAGGTGTCATCTGGCTTTAAGCAATGATAAAAACAGTTGATACTGGCCTTTGCTATGACCATGTCTTGGCTTGCGCTGACACCAGCTGAGAAGTCTCTACCTCTGGGCAGCCAGCTACACACTTACTCCTCAGCCACAGGGGTCTTGTCTGCTCGAGGAAGGTGTGGCTGAGCACACAAAACTCATGAGCGAGACATGGAAAATTAAAAGAACAACTAGGCGTTTCCTGTCCAGCTGCTTTCATTCCAGCCTTTGCACATGCTGGAAAGGGCACAACTTTGATGCAAGGATAGAGCTGAAGACAGTGTGTTCATGTTTGTCACTGGAACATCCTTGGGTGTCTCACACTGCGTGAATTGCTCATACCACCTTCACCTTCCTCTTCAGCTATTCCCAGCCTCATACACTGTTTATTCATGTTGTCAAAAAGTCATTCACTGGTGTTTGGGAAACAATGGAAGGAGTTCCCAAACATCTGGGTTTACCTCCTCAGCAGATGTGCCCCTGTACCCTGGGCTGCAGTGTTTCATAACAGGCCCTATTTGCAAATTATAGAGAGATTTATTTTTCCTTTTTTCCATAGGGAGGATGTGACTTTTACAGGGCTTGTTAGACAATAAGCATGAGAAAATGCAAGTTCCCTGGATGGGCTTGCAAAAAAATGAAAAAAAAAAAAAAAAAGCAGACAGCGAGGGACTAGACAGGGGTGAGAAAGGGAAGGAAAACCAAGACAAAGAGACTAAGACCTTCCATAGCAAAAAACTTAGCAGGAAACCATAAAGGATTCAGGTCCATCTTGCACAAAATCATTATAACAACAGCAAAATGGAAACAGGGTTGGTCTTGGACACTCCCATCCCAAGCATCACAGAAAAGGAATAGGAGAAGCAGCTGCTATTCAATCTGCCTCCCACTCCGTCCATCCAGAATCACAGAGCGCCTCTGGGGCTGGTAGAAGCAGCTGGTAGAGGTCTCCAGTCTCTGGCCATTCTTGGGGATGGTCATTTTGTTCCGCAGTGTCACCCCCTCAGGCGTTGTCCGCGAAGTCTCAGACAGGTCGCCACAAATGGGGCTCAAAGAGGTGGTCTGAGTGGGGCTCCTTATGGGTGATAATAATACCCTGGAGTCTGCTGAAGTGGAGGGGTGGTCCATAATGGGGAAAGGGGGACTGAAAAGAATCAGACTCTGGGGCCTCCCAGGCCTAGATCTGTAGGAAGGCTTGGAGAATCCTGATGGCCTCTCTATCTTTGAAGACTGTGGGTTATCTCCAGCTGTCTCTCCTCCAGAGGTGCGCTTTCGGCGGAGAACAGGGGCATCCAGAGCTGGATAATGACTGGACTGAGATGACTCCAGTGGAGGGCCAAGGCTGCCATGCCAAGGACAGGCTGAATCCTTTTGAGCTGGGTCACTGTTTTCTTTCTCTGCTTTGGCTTTCTTCTCCGTTAGTGGGCTCTTGGGGGCCTCCAGGTGACTCCATGCCACTCGTGGAGTTTGCCTGATGGCCTGCTTGGCTTCTGCTTCCTTCTTCTGAGCAGGTGGAGCAGCATTCTGAGACTGCAGGGGCTGGGGGATCTGGGTGTACTGAATCTTGGGTGGTATCACAGGCACTGCTCTAGCCTGGCACATCTTAATCATGAAGGAGGTCCTGACTGCTGACACACTGACAGGGGCAGAGTTACGACGGCCAGTGGTGGCATGGGCAACTGCCAGGTAATCCAAATCTAGATCCATGGGGGCATTGAAACAGGAACCCCAAGGAACACCTTTACTGGCAGCAGGGCAGTGAGTTGGCAGGGACGGGACAGAATCACTGCTTTTTACTTCCTTCTGCCCACACAGGAGATTCCCAGGGGCAGATGGCATGGACAGGCTCTCAAATGTAAAGAAATCTGGAGAAGGGAGGAGTGAATCCAAGTTTAGGGACGAAGGCCTAGTCTTTATTTTGCGAGGCGTTTCTTCATCTTTATTATTCATCTTTGACTCAGGGGGAGAGCACAATGCTTTGGTGACAGTGTCTCCTCCCAAGGCAGTGTCCTGAGAAATGGATAGCTCCTCCTTTGTGTTCCTTGTCTGTGAAGAACTGTCTGGGCTATTTTGGTATGGCAAAGACATCTCAAGCTTTGAGCTCCAAGGGCTTTCTTTGTTCACATCCACTTTCTTTTCCTTTGGCTCTGAAAGAGGTATCCTGGAGGGTCCTGCTTTCTCACCTGGTGCTTCCTCCCTACTGAGGACATATGTCCGCTCCTCAGGTTTTGAAGGTTCATCTAAAGGACTTGTGCCATTCTCATCTTGCACAGCTTTGCCTAAAGTAGAGGGGGAAATGGGTTGTGTTTTGGATGGCTCACAAGTCCCTGGCAGAATGTCACTGTGTGGTTGCTCTTGCTCAGTAGCATCTATGAAAGAGAATGGGATAGTCCATAGACTCATCACTGTGTCTTTACTGTCCAGGGAAAGGCTGCGACTGAATCGTGGTCTAAGAGAAAGGCCTGTCCCTGCTCTCTGGCTCTGTGGATGAAACTCCTGTATCATCTTCTCCTGAATGTCCTTAGAGGTAGGGGAATGGAGAGGGCTTGTAACCCACTGGTGATCCTCCCATGGCTCCACAAGTTCTAAGCCCTGCACATTATCTGTCCAGGTGTCCTCATCATCCTGGTCACCAGCATCCTGGGTTCTGCTAACAGCACTGCCCTCCTTCACCTCCTGGATTCCAGCTCTACTCAGTGCCTTTGAGGAGAATATGTCCCTTTCATCAGTAGTTATTATCTCAGGCTTCTCCCTCTGAGTCTGGACTCTAGTAAGACCACATTTTTCCCTCTGCAGCTGGCAAATGCTATCTTTTTCTCTCTCTGACTCTGGACATGCTCCTTTGGAACAAGAAAATCCATCACTTGGGGCAATCTCATTAAATTCTGATTGACTATGAAGCTTCTGGTCCAGGGTAGGAGCAAGACATTCACTCCTGCTGCCCACCACTGGGTGGTAGTTCTTTGGAGTGGCTGTGCCAGTTGGAAGAGTACTCAGTTTGGGTACGCCTGAAACACAGCTCTGCTGTGCAACTGCATCAGACTGGCAGTTGTGGAGGCTGTCCTGTCGCTCCGTGCTGCTGACACCAAATAAGGGCACTTGAGTTAACTGTGATGCTCTGCTTACAGATGTCTGCTCAACTGGTGTTGGACTCTCCCCTGGACCAGAGGAAAGACTATCCATTTGTACAGAAGAAGAAGATTCAGCAATTAGGCTTGTCTTGGGGACAGCTGCTGGCAAGAGCAAGAGCTCCTCTTCAGGTTCAATAATTTTCAATTCCTGCTGTATCTCTGGCCACAGAGGTTCTAGAAGAGCATTCGCTGCATCCTCCTCAATCTGAAAAACAGAAGAAATACCATGACCTGGGAGCTCACAATTTAGCAGTAAATACCCCTCAATTTTCCCCAAACAGCCCTCTTAGAAATAAACAGACTCCTTGATGAACGCACTCATGGGTACAGAAATACAGACACGCATACTGCTACCAGGTCAAGGAAGGAAATACAACTATAAACAAGTGGGTTTATGAAGGAGAAAATTCGAGGTGCAGCCAAAATGAGGCCTGGACAGATGTACTGAAATAGTGAGCTGAATGAGTAACTGGAACGTTTCAGCCCACTTCTCAGCTTTTCCCATTCAGGCTTGCTTGGCCTTGCCAGAGAATGTGCATTCCCAAACTGCACACAAACTCGATGAATAATCTATTCAAGGACATATGCCAAGAGATCTTTAAATAGCTGTCCAGAGATGAGTATCACTGTAAGAAGCTTGGTGAAAAGGCTCTGCTAGAGATCCAGAGGAGGCAAAAATAGTAAGAATTAAAAAAAAAAAAATCATGTGTAGCAAGTGGAAGAAAAAAGCCTGTTCAGGCTGTCCAGGACAAATGGGACAGCAAAAATAGAAGGGAAATTCAGAGACCACAGGTCAAAATGCTCAGACATCCGGACAGCCTCACATCTGGAAAGTCTCAGAGCAGACAGATTGTGTGGGCTGCAATTGTATAGTTACAGGAAAAAAAAGACCAAAAGGGGACAGTAGGTAGTTATGTAAAGGTAAACCACTACATGGTGATGTGGACAGAAGTGAAATCAGTTCATGGTCAGTTTTTGACTTTGCTTTGCCTGGATTATAAACTGAGTTTTCACAACTACAGACACACAATGAAACTTCAAACAACCTCTCAGTGACTACTATGACATGGTCCTCCACCTTTATTCTCATACCTTCTTCCTTACTACATCTCCAAAGTGTGATCCTTCTTCTGTCTTAGCTGTCTCAGTCTCCTGTTGATCACAGCTTCCTTCTGAGGACACATTCTTCATCCTGAGCTGTCCTTGTTCTGCATTGTCTGCTGGGAGCGGCCCCTTATGAAATTCCAAGGGTGGTGTTTGTTCTAAGGTGGGACTCTGCTCTAAGGACTGCTGGGGGCTGCTGGTGGTTGTTGTGCAGCTGCTTTGTCCACTTGTCTTCTGATTTTCTGCTGATGGCTGTGGAGTTTCTAGCGACTCAGGTTTCTTGGCTGCCACCAGCTCCTCGGGGTGAGAGCCTGGATCAGAAGCACAAATAAACAATGTAACTACTTGCGATTGAAACCGTGTGGCCTGAGACAAAGCCGGGGTGCTATAAGTCAATACCAACTAACAAAGCTAAAAAGCTTCCTCCAGGCATAACAGGATGTTTCTGGAAAGCCACCCACCTCCCCAGTCTGGTTACTGCAACAAATACCAACCTGACCTGCTCTGTTAGTCAATACCCATCCTGCTACAGGTTGGTCTCTTTCCTGCCACAAGAGCAGGCGGCAGAAACCTCCACGCCACTAAGCTGCAGGGCACCTTCAGTAGCCTGACTGAGGACCCACATCTCCCTCCTTAACACAATTTACCTGTGGATGCTTCCACTGGCAGAGTGAGCTCCAGCTGTTTCTCCTTCCGCTCCAATGCCTGCTCCGTCTTTGTGTGGGTCCCTGCTTCCAGAGCAGAGGGGCTCGTGCTCTCCACCATCAGGGAAGACAGCTCCTCTAGGCTGGAAAGGGAAAGCTTCTCCTTGGTGGGCAGGCGGCAGGGCATGCTGTTGGTGCTGATGACTGCAGATACCCGCAGGGGGACAGAGACAGCAAATGGCTCTGAGATGTTCAGGGCTTTCCTCTGGTGACGAGGAGAGGCCTCCAAGGGAAAGAGGCTGCTTGGGAAGCCAGACTTGGTGGCTGTTTCAGAGGTGTAGAACATGAGCACTCCTTTGGCTGAAGTCTGCTCATTTTCAGCATCCTCTGCTACCCGGAAAACCTTCAGCTGCTCAGGGGGTGACTTCACCTGCAGTGTCCGGGAAGGACCTTTCTCCCCACTCAGCTGTGAGCTCCCTTTGGCCCCCATGGCGGATCCTTCCCGCTCCCACTCATTCTCCTTGCTGAGGTCGTACGAGCTGCCTGTTCCTCCTGCCCGTATCTTCATTGCCGGAACAAAAAACCCTCCAGTGGTCACCGACCGTTTGAACCTGCTTTTTTCATCCTCTCCTAGAGATGGGAACAGAGGAGAAATTCAGTGGGAAACAAAGCACTAGCAAACAAACTTCCTCTGTGAGAAGCCCTCCTCAAACCCTCCAGGGAAGAGTCCTGCCCTGGTGAACACTCACATTTTCCCAGATATATAGGGACAATAGCTACTGAAGATCTTCCAGCTCTGGCCGTGGGGCCTCCTTCAAACTGGGCAGGCGGGGCTGGGTAGAATGCCCTCCAGTGGAAATCACAGAAGACTTTTATTAGACACACCTCTCAATCAGATGCAGCCAAGTCTAGGGCTATTACATACTGCCCACAATGCACATGCCAGGTTTTGTTGGATTATTACAAGCACTTTTCATCTATGAATGGGAATTTTGTGCCCAGGACAACCAAGAAAGAAATTGAAGCAATCCAACTGCTGATAAAGATGCAGCTAGACACAGTGGAAACTCTCAGGTGTATACACTGAGATAAATGACACAGAAAAGAGTTAAAACTACGTGCACACAAAGGTGGGGGCACAAATCAGCAGCCATGGCATAAGCATCAAAAAATACACAACGTGGTGAGATAGACAAAGATACAGACTGCTGCATCCATTGAGGGCAGCGGGGCACTGGAACAGGTTGTTCACAGAAGTTGTGGATGCCCCACCCCTGAAAGTGTTCAAGGCTAGGCTGGATGGAGCATTGAGAAATCTGATCTAGTGATAAGTGTCCTTGCCCATAGCAGGGCAGTTGGAACTAGATCTTTGAAGTCTCTTTCAACCCAAACCATTCTATAATTCTATGATCCATGCTGCTGAGAATGCAGAGCTGCAATCCTTCACAGTATAGGCTATGGATGCCTCACCTTCCACTGGGAGGGAACACAATGAGTCCATGCTCTTTGCAGGCCGAATAGTTGTTTTTTCTGTGGAAAAAGAGTTTTAGAAGCAGGTATCAGATCCTGTGGCTTTGCAGGTTTCAGCCTATAAAGATCAAAGGCTACATACATATAAACAGGAGTGCCAGTCAGACATCAAAGTTATTTTCCACTTCCAAGTATTCCCTCCATGTATCTGCACCACGTGGCTTATTACCCACAACATTTGTCCACACAGCTGGGGATCTGCTAGTGCTAACAACAGTTTTGCACCTGCTGGACATGTGGGGAGCTATACTTAACTCAGCCAGTCAACACCATCTCCACTGTGAAGCAGTTAAGCATCCCAAAAGCTGTTATGAGCCACTGCCCTCCTGATCAAGTCAGTCTATTGGCTGTGGGGCACTTTTTAATGAAACTAACATAAATGCCTTCTCACTTCTCATTCCTGATAGCAAATGGTGGGTTATTTTTATATTGCACTGCCCAGCTTTTTTGCTGATGTGAGCACACCCTGCCTCCAGCAAGCTTTCTGGGAAATTTATGAGAGCAATAAGCAACTTATTTTCCTAGTCATTCTTCCTGAACTTGCTTGTCCAGAAACAAGCTGCCATTTTCTAATAGACACTCTACAGGTCTGTTACTGAGAGATTTTGGAAGCTTGTAGCTGTTACTGCTCTGAAAAAGGGAAATGGGGAAATGTAGCTAGCAAGGAAGACAAGTTAGTCTCTGGCAGCCCAAAAAGGGTCTGTGGAGATCTGGAAAATGTCTGGGAACAAAGTTTGCTGTTTACAGCACAAAGTAGGTAAAGCAGAAGGTGAGCTGGCTTGTTGAACTTCATTTGTTTATGTAATTAAGGCTTCTGACTCTGACTTCTGCATGAGCATAGGAAAAACTCCAGCTACTTTTTGCATTTCTATGGAGTCCTGGCTACTTTTAAGTTCATATGGTGTGATGTCTTGAACATCGGCTCCGCTTTGCAGGAGGAACAGAGTTCAAGCTGTGGAGCTTGTATTTTTTGTGACTTACAGACTTGTATGCATGGACAAGCTGACTTACAGCATGTGCTTAGTTTCAACAGCAAGTTCATCTGTTTCCTCAAATTAGATTGTAGGCAGAGAGAGCACGCAAAAATACAACATGGCAACGTAAAAGTACTGCTTCTGAAAAGCACTACTTCAGTACTTAAAACTCCATGCAGAGTTTTGCATCTATGCATCCTGCTGGTGAAAATGTAGAGCCCCTGTCACTCAGTACTGTGCTTGGAACAAGGCTCAGCCTCCACAATCACTGGGCTGCAGTCATTCCTGGGCATCCTTGGGTTAGCACTATTTTGAGACAGAGAATTTCTTATCAAAGTGAGAAGGTGATCAAAATAGGATAGAGAGCTATTTTGAAGTCTGCCGTGGGCACCCTATCTGAGGCTATCTGTACAGGCAAAACATGAGGAAAGGGCATGGATCCAAAAAGAGCTGGATCCAGCATTTGGCGTCACACTTGTTTCTGATTAAAACACAGCTTGTCTTATATATGGTGGTAGTAATGTTGCCAGCATTAACTATTTTATTTTAAGTCTTGCAATGTTTAGTAGTGGTCCTCTAAACACTAGCTCCTGGTCATGAGATTACATAAATAAAAGTTCCATCTTCATCTTCTTCTAAAAAGTGAATTTCTTGACTTGGAGATACTAAAAAAATCTAGGACATACAAACCTAAAACATTTTTTTACAAACACAAAAAAAAGCATATACTTTCTTTTAAAAAATATGATTACTTCTAAGTAATCAAGTTCATGATTTTTAGAACTTGAGTCATCACTTCTGAATACTGGGAATTGGCACTGCCATGTGATTTTCTAGGAAGCAGAGTGTTTAAGAGATTGCAGCTCAGAAAAGGCAAGAATCTAAGATTACAGCCAGAAGAAAAGACAACTTCTTCCCTCAGAGTCCTGAGAGCCAGGAGCCACAGGAACTCCTGGTGCCTTGTTTTTCACAAAGACAATGAACACAGTTTGTTCTTACTGCCCTTTAGTGGAAGGACTGCCTAGAAGGACAGCCATTCATCCAGTGCCATATAAGGAACATTAGGAGACAGAGGCTGGCTGTACTGGAACGGACTAACCCAAACCTACATAGCATTTCCCAGTTCCCGAACTTGGCAGCTGGACAACAGGAGCCTGTTTAGGTACCAAAATGAAATATCTACTGTATCTGTCTGGCATATCCTCCTGAAAGGGTGCTTCTTGCTATCCCATGAAAACAAGAAGAATGACTCTATCAGACTATCTCAAATCTAATGGTATGAGTGGCATGTGGATACAGGTTGCCCCGTGGTATCAACATGGCAGGAGAAAGCTTCAGAGAGAAACACTTAACTGAACAGTGTGTTCTTACCAGAGAGCTTCTGTGCCCTTACAAACACACTCCCATTACGACTCAGTTTAGACTTTGATTCTGAACCAGAGCGGCCCAAGTTAAATATCGACTTCCATTTCTTGGACTTGGTGGATAATTTTCTCCTGGAAGGAAAAAAGACTCAGGAGGTTACTGAACCCTAGAGACTTTTATCTTTTTAATATCCCACAAAGGCCTCTGAACTGTCTCCCCTCAACACTGCCCTTCTTTTCTTTCCACACCTCATTTAGTTCTTAAAGCATGCAAGGCATAGCTATACAATCAACTCTTGTTGGTTATATAGCTAGCAGCTACTCTGTAAGTGATTTATCTGTACTGCTGACTTAACCATTTCATGGATGGAAATGCATCTAAGCCTTCGGACAGTTGGCTCTGGCATCACGCTACAGCAACTGTGATTGACTGAGCAATCAACCATGCTTGTCTCTAGAAAGGAGAGGTTTACAAGGCTTGGGCTACCATGCAATACAGCAAAGAAAAAATGCCTTTCTAACAGGTTTTAATGATAAAATGGATGATAAATTCCAGAGAATAGATGGAACCGAAGCAATTGCTCAGTACACAAAGCTATCCTTTAAAGACCACGTTTTATAAAAATAAAAGGATCCCTTAATACAAACTAGCTATTGATGCTTCTCAGGCCAATATTAATCTAATCATAGGTGTTATATATTCATATGCAAGTAAAATTTACTAACCTAATAGGAAGAGGCTTAAGAGAATTAAATTAATTTCTCATAACTGTCAGACAAGTGGGATACCAGTTCCCCGTGTCTCTTTGGAAAATCCAGCTTTAAGTAGAAAGAAGATGCCAGTCCTGAAATGTTTTCTTTTTCCTATATCTTTCTGCATGAGCTCTGTTTCAG
Source organism: Serilophus lunatus (assembly GCA_013399895.1). NCBI lineage: Eukaryota > Metazoa > Chordata > Aves > Passeriformes > Eurylaimidae > Serilophus > Serilophus lunatus. The sequence goes on along the minus strand of VXBA01002143.1, from coordinate 1,915,241 downwards.
TTCCTTCACACAACCATTCTGATTCCCCCTTCAATCTCCCGTCTTCCAAGAACTCTCCATCTTGCTCTCCATAATGGGCTTTTTATCCCTATAGTTCTGCTTTTCTTTCAGATCACTACTCAGGAGAGTACAAATCAGTTCTACAAAGAGGATTAATATCTTGAGGATAGGACTGTTCTCTTCAGAAGAGAAAGGAAAAGGCACCCTGGAGAGGTAATACATCCTTTTGTCTTAAGCTGGTTATCCTCTTGCCAGTATTCTGTTAGATGGTTTCTTTTTGCTTTCATATATCAGGTGCCAAAAAATATCTTTGCACTGGTGCTTTTTGGGTCAGTAGATTAATGAATGTCCTGCTGCAAAGGCTGTAATCTATCAGAACCAGGCAGCAGAGTGGTCATATTTTAACAGTTAGATAGACCAATAGATAAATTCTTATGCTAGGCAGCTCTGCCAACAACTGCCACAAACTCAGCTGGAATCAAAACTCTTCTCCTGGCATAGAGATGGCTGGCATAGGTGCCACTATGTAAATATAACTCCATGCTGGGAGTGATAATTAGCTTTACTGCCTGGATATAATTGTAGAGGAATCTGGAGAATGACAAATGAAGCTGAGCAGGTCAGTTGGCACCAGGCATGCCGTGGACCAGCCACCAGCAGGTGGAACTTGTAGACGAGATGTGCCTAACCTGCTTCACATTCATCTCGTGTTTAGCCAAATTCTGAGCTGACACAAGGATGCAAAGACAACTAATTCCTCCTGCAGGAGGTCTGTGAGGTTCTGCCCTAGTGGAGGGATGAGGACTAGTGGATCTATGAACCCAGCAACTCCAATACTTCAGGAGCAGCTGTGTGCCTCTTTTGAGAAGGGCACAGAATTTTCTCTTGATGATGGCTACAGATTCACACATGCAGATATGGGGATATAATGCTAACAAAAGGATCATTCTCAAAACACATTAGGGAGCCTGTATTATTTATTTGCACTGCACACTTCTCTTAGCACTCACTTGCTGTCGGGAAGGTCAACAACTGTGTGGAAGAAGGAACCAGTTACAGGCACAATTTCAGGCAAGCTGTTCTCTCTCCTCTCCTTCCGAGCAGGGTGGGATGCAGATAGACTCCGTGCCTGTGCTTCTTCCAGACTCACCAGTTTCATTGGCAGGGAGGCTGAGGGGAGGGTCAGACTTTTCATAACTGATGAACTCTCTAAAAAGCAAGAAAATAGATTCCAGCCTGGGGTAAGGAGAGATGAGAGCAGAAGTTTCATGTCTTTATTTGACTGGAACACCTCCTGTGGAGGGGAGAAAGGAGTGGCACGTGCAGGGAGAAAGCCTTTTTGTCAGGTAAGTCTTTTAGCTCCCCAGCAACCTTATCCATCTGAGTGCATTCCCAGCAGGGGCCAAGCTTGCCAGCCAAAGGCACTTCTCCATGAAAGAGATGTCTCTGAAAACCACCAGGATTCAAACATTCCCTTTTCTCCTCCCTATTCTATCCACTCCCATCCTCCCCTGATTTTGGACCAGTTCAGTCCCTGATCCAAATCTGGTGCCTAGTCCTTTCTCCCACTTCCACATCTTTCTCCTTGTCTTATTCCAGGAAGGCAGATTGCTCTAAAAATCAGATTTACTTTAACGTTCTAATCCACTTCAGGGCCCTAGAAAACAGTGAGACTGGCAGCCTGAGGAACTGAAAGTGCCTGTTTACAGGTGCAGTGGCAAAGCCAACTTCCCTTATGCCACCCCAACAACAGTCCTGTCCTGAACAGATTGCCTCAAAGTCTGTGAAGGAAGTGCAGGCTCTGGGGTCCACTCAGGACTTAGCTCTACTGCTGAAGCTCAGTGCAACTTCCTGACTGTGCAGAGGTGCTGGGTGAAGGAGCACTTTCCACTAAGAAATCAACTCCATCACCATGTTCCCCTCTTGACTCAGTATGGCTGTTGAAAGGCAGAAGTGTTCAGCACTTATCAAAGTTTTGGGTCTGGGACCTGCAGTACTACCAAAAGTCATGGAATTTACTAACCAGTGTTTCATTACAATGCTTAAGGTAGTACAAGAGCAGTTGCTCCCTTCAGGCCTTCTGCCAGGGCATAAATAAGGGCATCGGAATGACACCTGCACCACAGTGCAGGGGTGTTAGAAGTTGAACAGGGCATCGCACTGGAATTGCAGGATCCAGGGACAGACTAGGACGTGTTAAGATGGGTGGGACGAGCTGATACAAGATTAGAAAGCAGAAAGGTGGATACTCCCTGAGTTCTGAAGGTATTACAAGTCTTTCTAGTGTGTAAAACAGAGACACACATATTTCTGAATATTTGAGATCAATGTGGATCCAAGCCTTCTCACTTCCCAGCCTTTCGCCAACATAACCATCATTAAACAACAAAATCAGCATCTCTGAAAACTGTTATGTCCCAGAAAAAAAAGAAATCTCTTTTATAAAATGTCCTCAGGAACAAGATATAAGTTTTTGGAACAAAAGATTAAATTTTGTCCTAAGAGTATGACCTCTGACTTGGGTGGATATAGTGGCTGCAGGGCAGGTGTTGTTAGCATGAGGAATTGTAACTGGGGGAGCCTAAGAGAAGACTTAAGACTGTGGCTGATGGACTTAAAGAGAGATCTTAGACCAGAACTGAGAATCAATCAAGTGATCTTCTTCTTGTGGAAAGGGTTAAGCCAGATGAGATCATGCAAAAGATGAGACATAAAGAACCTGAGAAAACACTGAAGGAGGCTAGTATTCAAAAAGAAAATGTTGAAGATAGGGATGTAGAGGAAAAGAGTTATTCAGCTGAAGGTGCCTTTGGGGGAGTCTGTGATGCTGGTAAGGGTTAATGTGCCTAACGCATTAGTTGAAGGGACAGCTGGAGCACACGGCAAGTGACATATGGAGTGGCTCAGGGAGGTTGTTACCAATGTTCTCTGCAGAGCTGGCTTTTCTGTTGTTGTTGAAGATCTGATCCACGTGATTCAGGATGAACTCAATCACTAATTGCTGCACTCGCACCTCCAGGAAAGCTGCATCCCCATTGCAGCCAACTGCCTCAATCTCCTTTGACCTGCATGAGGAAAGAGGTGTACCACCAGTGAGAATTGCCACATAAAGCCCCTAGGAAGGAAAGACCAGATTTCTTTCTGCAAGCTTTGGAACAGGAATGATTTCCTCACTCTTGCTGCCCTTCTTGCTCTCCTTTCCTTACAGGTCCTCATCCTCTCTTTGCCTTGTCACTCTTGTAAAAATTACTTTTTCCCGTTTTCTTTGCCATCTCTGTTATTTGCTTTCCTGAGTGTGTTATTTTCCCTACTTGGCTTTTACATTCTTCAGGAGAGATAAAATTGTGACTCCATCCTTCTCTTCTTTTTCTCCTCTTTGAGCTATTTAAAATTTGGGCCTAAAAGACAAAAAGGAGCCTTCAAACACTGCTTCTAGATCTCTACTCACTGCTTCAATCATGTCTCAGTGAAATCCCTTAGAATCCTGCTCAGGTCTTCCCCAAGTCAATTTTTTCAGTGCTTTGCCATGTGCCCCAGTAGTTTCTTCTCTGCCCTCCTGTACTCCCACAGTCTCACTCTTGCTCTCAGCAAAGAAACATTCCTTATCTTGACATGCCAAAGTGTTGCTGAAGAAATTATCTTTGGGCAATGGATCCTTTGTAAAGTTAATGACTGGTGTGTTAGATAATAGCTTGGGGCATTGCCAAGAGGATAACCCTGTAAGGAGACTGCAGTTTCATTGCTTGCTCCTTTTTTTTCCTCCCTGGGACTTGTACTTATGAAAGATTGCAAAAGGAAACAGACTTCATTTTTTTTGACAAGGACAGATGCTAAAATGAAAATGTTTCAGTAGCAACGTTCCACCTTATGATTTTCAATAGAGTCAACATTTGATTCTTTTTCAGAACATTATCTGCCATTTTTGTGGTTTGGAAGGGTAAGATAACTCTTTACAGATTGCTTTTTAGGCCTGAACCTCACTAACCAATGTACTCTGCCAGCTCACAGCTACCTACACCACCTCTGCCATCACCCCTTTCCTGCCCAGCTGCAGTCCTGCACTCTCCCTGCATAGTTCATTCCTCTAAATGTAGGGGTATTGGATGGATAGGGAAGGGAATTTCAACAGCATATAAAGTATTTTTTTTTCCCCAGATGCTATTTCTCTTGCTCTGCTTAGCTCTATAACATAACAGCCAAACCTCTGCCTGCATCTTATCCAGGCTTCTTTCCAGCAGAGTGCCAGGCATAGGAAACATGAAAAATGAGCTGGTGATCTTGACATCTGACACTGCCTGCCATTTTAAGCCCACCAAGCTCATCTCACATCTGGGAACAGGTCTGTAGTATTTCTGGCCTGGAGCTCTCCCTTCCAAGCCTTGCTGTCTCTCACCACCCAGCTGCAGAAGCATTGGCACCATCAAAAATGTCATTAACGTTCCCCAGTGATGAGCTAACTCCTCATTTTTAAATCTATGATTAACTTGCAAATAACAACATTTTTAATAAGAAACACACAAAACCACAAGTTTCCTTGGATGCTGGCAGTAAAACCTTAGATAATTCTTAGATATAAAACCTGGAAGAGCTGTTTACTCTTCTCTTTAGTTGTCCAGCTTTTCCCTCTTTGGATTTCCCTCAGATGATGGGTCCTCAGGCTAAGGTGTTGGTGTTCCCTTTGAAGCTCAGTGTGGTGCTCTAGATGAGAGCACTTTTTTACTGTACCTGAGGAGGTTTGGAGCCCACACCAAGGCCAAGTTTCTGGTGTGCATGTTGGTCATGTTGCTGAAGGAGGCCAGGTGAGTCAGGTGCTTGATCAGGTATTCCAGCGTTCTGCACATGAAGAAAAAAGATGTGTCAATTTACCAGTGCCTGCCCACTGGGACACCAAGGCTCAGATCCAGCCCCGTACCCTTCTCAAGGAAGGCAGTGTCTGCAGTGGCAAAACAGACTCCATAGGGCAGAGGATACACAGCACCAGCATTTGCACCTGAACGACAGTGCTCTGGGGTGGTCAAGAATGGGGCATAAACTTAACTATCCTTAGAAAGATGGGAGCAAAGAAGTTGGAAGATGGATGGAAAAGGGAGTGGGATGCTGCAAAGGCTGAGCTCTTCACTTTTCTTCAAGCACCTCCAGCAGATCATCTCCTTACCACACCCTGGGCACTGGCCAAGGGTGCCCTAACAGTCAGAGCTGGGGAAGGAGGATGATAAACTGCAGCAGGGAGATCCCATTCTATCTCTAACAAAAGTTTGTTCAATGATATTTAAACGCCAGAAAAATTGTTGTCAGATTTGGAAATGGTGAGTCAGCTTTTGGGAATTGATTTCTGGAAATGAATCTCAGTGCTGTTTCAGGCAATATTCCCTGATGATCAGCATCACAACAGCGACCCTCAGCACCACAGTGAACACGTTCTTACCTGTAATGTGATGGTGGGAGCTCCTGGATGACATTTTGAATTCGTGCCAACTGCTCATCCTCTGGGAAGCGTGATACTGCTTCCTGCAGAGATACAAGGATAGAGTACACCTTGGCAATGGACTTAGAGGAAAAGGAAAAAGGATAAGAAGGGCCATAAGAGACAGCTTGTCTCAGAGGGAATGCTCTCTTGTTACTTTACAGAGCTATTGGTAGGATTTGCTTTGTGTCCCCAGCACAGCAGATATTTCCTGCACTGTTATTTCATGTCTCACTACCTCATTCCCAGACATCTGGACAAAGTAGTCAATGTTTAGAGCAGAGGGCCATGTAAGGACTTAGACCTTCAATTAAGAATTATGGGCGTTTGGGATTCTTTTGTTTGTTTGTGGGTGATGGTGTTGCAGTTCTTTTCTCTTTTTTTTCACTTGGGCAGTGATGGGTGAAATAGAAAGAAAGGAAAAGAGAGAAGTGGAAATAATGGAAGAAAGCACAAAACAGTGACATACAGCCTCAAATTGTGTTAAAAATAGAACAGGTTTTACAAGCCCTATGTTATGAGAATACCTTGTATATAATGTTCCATATTCTTCAAATTAGCAATATTTTTACTGTCACATGAAGATAGCTGTAGGGATTGGATTGTTTGTGTGAGTTTGCATCTTTTATGATGGGAGAAGCCTTAGCAAAATCACTGTCTAGGTAGATAAATAAATTCTTATGCTCAGGGTCAGATAGAACCAAGTTTATACATCTTGGTCTTGAGCAAATCTCTATAGAACAGGAGATTAGAGAGCCACAGCAAAATTTTGTCTGCATTCCTAGGAGTTCATTGCTTTGGTATTCATCTGTTCAGCTATTCCCTTTCAATTTATCTGCTGGGGAGGACAAATCACCATCGAATTCAAACAATACATGAGTGTCTGGGAACCTCCAGTCTACCCTACAGCCACTGGAGTTTGGAGCGAGTTCAAAGAAAGATGCTGTGACCCACACCGCCAGCAGAAGCTGTGCCTACAGAGAGACGTCAGCATTGCTGGAAAGGAAAGGAAGGAAACAACCTTTCCCAAACCACCCATCGCTCAAACATTATGAACCTGAAAATACCAGCCACAACTAAGAGACATCTTCTTGTAACAATCACTACCACATCCACATTCATGATGCTACCATCTTTTTTTTTTGTCACTGTCTGAAAAGGACAGTAGCAGATCAGTTCACTTTTTTTGTAAAAAAAAAAAAAAAAAAAAGAAAGCCTATTACTCTCAGCCCAGAAATCCTAAGCATGAGAGCTCTTGTGACCTTAATACAAGCTTTCCAGTTGAAGAGCCTTGTCCAAAGATAGAGACGGAGAGAAACAAAAACTTTAACTGGTATACCTAAAGCACCAGCGCCGATTTTCATTCCCATATTTTACTTTCATGTTTCAAAGACATAATGATTCAACAGCAAGTGAATACCAACTTCTCTGAGGTCATGATCTCTTCAAACCTCGAAGCAACATTTCTGACCCATATCAAGTTGTGCCTTTGAAATCTGAGGCCACTTCCAAAGCTGTGGATCACAGCAGCAGAATACAGAATTCAAAGAAGAGGCAATAATCCCATTTATTACATATTGGTTAATCACAGTATGAACTTATGTAATTTATTTTTTTACTCCACTAGTGATTCTGGGAGTGCATGACTCATAACCCAGCCCGGGTTAGCAAGTGGAATAGAGTCCACAGAGAAGGTAGGCTTGGCCTCTTAGAGCTGACTTTCTTTGAGGGAATACTTGATCCCTCTATGCCTTGGCTAGAACAAGCAAAGCAGAGTCAACTTATCTATTCTGAGAAACCGTCATTCATCACCAGAATACAAAAGATGGCAATCATTTAGCAAAAGTTGATAGCCAGTGAGGTCATGACTGGGATGAACTTGACACAGTGATGACCAAATGGCCCTCCCTAGTCATTAAGAATTTGACTTTCCTTAAACAGAAATCTGTGAATCACTCTTGTGACTAAAAGTGCAGCCTATCCCAACTCTGACAGCTCTGACTGAGTCAGGCTGGGATTAGCATGTGTTCTTTATTCCTACCACCACTCATCTGCTGAGGTACAGCTGCCACTGTTCCCTGTTCAGACACCCCACACATACACATGCTCCTAGCATGTGTCCTTGGGGAACTGGTCTTTTTTTCATTCTTTCCTCCTGGTATCTGGCTGTGCTTCCTGTCAGCTGGGTTACCAATTATAAATCCCTACTGAGTAGATTACATGAATAATAGATTTTGTGGCTGAGTGGACAAACTGAAAAGTCAGAGATTAAAAAAAAACAACCTTTTAGGTCAACCCAAAGTGATAACATTTGGGGAAGCTGGCATAAGACCTTGGAAAACAATTGTTCAAGGTTGACTAAAAGCATCACACTCAACTACAAATTAAAGAAATTATATTATAAATTTTGGTCCGTTTAACCCTTCTCTGAAAGATATTTTATGTAAGTTAGATGCGTTGATGTAATGTTGAAACACTTCCTTTAGAAAGCATTTTAAAAGAAACACTTAGTTATAGAATGTTTTTGGTTTTGAATAAAGCTATTTACCAAATGTATCTACTGAAAATCTGCAAGTCATCATTGCAAAACTGCACTCTTCAGCAAAGATTCTTTCCTAAAAAAAGTTTCCATCTAAATCTGCATGTTTCCTTTAGAGCATTTTTCCTCCATAAATCAGTAGTGATAGCCAGAAAGACACCAGACAAATAGCTTCAACAAGAATGAGACTCATCAGTTACAGTGAATGGTTGAATAATATCCTGTATTTTCAAGATCCTATTCATCCTGACTGTCTCCAGAGATCTTACCTTATATTCTCAGAATCCTTATATCATAAGGATACAGGTCAATTTTTCAAATCTGCTCAGAATTTTTCCTGAAGATTTGACTATACATCACCTTGAAACACAGACCAATCTTACTTAAAAATTGGCATTGAAACAGCAAGACACCTAACACTATTGCATATATGTCAGGCAGCAGAGTGAGCCACTTCCCACTCCACGTTCCTCAGCACAGCTGTGTCCTAACAGCTATCTGACTTCTTATAACAGGTTGCTGGTTGTCTGGTCACATCTGGCTTTCCTCCACAGCAAGTTCCCCTTGCACAGGTATGCCTGCCTCTTCCCATAGCAGGCAACAGGGACTTTTTGGAGTATGTCTTCTTGTGTTGACCCAGTGGATCCTCTCTCAGTACTTCCTGTGTAACAGCAGCATGACCTAGAGGTGCTCGATTCAGGATAAAGGCAATGCAGGCAGCAACACTTGAGTTTACAGAACATCTTCTCAGTAACATCTGGCATTTTTGGCGATGACTGTCTCCTCCTCCCAGCAAATGGGAAGGAGTAGGATGACAGAAGTTCTTAACAAAGGACAGATGTTTCTAACCATGAGAATACAATCATTTCCATCCCCACGTCCCAGTTATCTATAGAAGTTGGTAAATGTTCTTAGCTGAAAATGCATGGTTTTGGCACCTAAGATTTCAGCCCCAAATAATGGGACTTAAGTTCGTTGATGTCATAAAAAAAATGAAAGTGGATTTAGAATGATAAGAAGCAGGCAACTTTAACAACAAGCATAGCTTGCTGTGTCACCTTTTAATAAAATATTATCTGTCACCAAAATTAGCCAGCTCTCTTAAAAATTCAGGCTTTGTGGTCTTATTTTTCTGCTTCCCTGCAGTCTGCTTCTAGGCTCCAACTGTATCCATGTTTAATCTACAGCTGTTTTGCAGAATCAAGTAACCACTATTTGAATTGTAATCTCTTTAAACAAATTTAGATATTTCTACTTGGCCAGTTGCCACTTTCCTCTGCTATTTGTATTTATGATGTGATCATGATGGACCTGTTATTCCACAGCTGGCATAACCTGTGCCATCATTTGCACTCCTACAAACTGTAAAAAATGCTACAGATGCGGAATAGCTGATGCTTTACACATGGGCTGAGCAATCAGTTTGTGCAGGTGGCAAGGACAGTTGGAGGGACAGGAATGAGGAAACCACACCCTTGTGATTGCAATCACAAGCCCCAGGTGACCCAGAAGACTCAGTGATGGACAGTAATGAGGAAAAGAAAGCATTTGTAATTCTGGGAGGAGGTGCACAGTGGGGAGAGAGGCAGCAGGGAAGCAATGCAGTGAAAAAATGAGCAAGATGAAGGGGAGGAAACAGCAGACAAACTGGGAGAAATAAACATGAAATGGTGAAAAGAAACAAGGACAGGGAAAGAGAGCCAATATAAGATGAGAAGGGAAGAGCGCTGAGAAGTGTTTATACGGATAGATGCACCAGAAGTCAGAACATTGGAGTGAATCCCAAGCAGCTGTCATGGAGGAATCTGCAGCACATCCACACTGCTACAGGGGAATAAGAACAGCAAAAGGGTCTCACTGTGAATTTCTTGTAGAGCTCATAAGTGAGGAGAGGGTTGGGCAGTTCCCTGAAGTACAGCTTGCAGAGTGACCCCACACAGTGGATGTCCTGGAGGTACACTTCCCTTGTTAGATCTGGACATTGGTCAGAAACAAACTCTTGTCTGAAACGATACGGAAACATAGCAATATGGGTGAATAAGAGCTGTAGCAGGCCAGTACTCCACTCTAAGTACTTCTTTACAGCTAAAGAAAAAACAAACAGGAAAGCAGGGATGTCTCTGCAGGCTGGCCCAGATTGTCTCCCAGGTTCAGGCCCTGAGATTTCAACTAGTCTCCAAAATCCCTAAAATAGTCCCATGAGTGGACCCCAAACTGATATAAAGAGATTGCTTTGTCTCAAAGTGAGAGAGAACAACTCAACATTTGTACTGAGCTCCTCCATGCCTTTCCCACTAATAGATACAGAGGGAGATAGGTTATTTTTATGTCATGGGCTCATCTCTGAAATGTTGTATTTCCCAACTTCAGAGACAGTTTATCTTCGGCATCAGTGTTGAGCTCTGTTGGCCACAGTATATGCCTAAGAGGCTAACACCAAAAAGGTACTGAGCAACGTCACTGGATCCCTCTGATACTCAAATACATTGCACTTACCTCAGCTTTTGTATGTTGGATGTCACTCCTGAGAGACGGTAAATCCCGTCCACAATGCCATGAGTCTCAATGAACTCTGCACAGCTCTTCAGCACGTAGGGGACTAGTGGAGGAAAGCAAAGCAAGATGCTCAATGAATAACCACTGACAACTTCCACATGTCAGAGGAGACAGTTGCATAAAAAACCTGCATCTGTGGATGCAGGGAAGAGTACAGCAATGGGACAAATACAGGGCAAACCAAAAATAAACCCTGCAAAGTTGCTATGAGGATATGCTGTGCTTCTGCAATGCCATGGTCATTGACATGTGACAGTGACAAACCCTGAAGTCATAGAAATGTTGTATAAAGAAAGGTACAGCTACTCTCTCTTCCTTTTTCTTTTCCTTCAAAAAAAAAATAAAAAAGCTATTTCGTTCTAATTGAAAGCATGCAGTAAAGCATAAGGTCCTGGGAACCTCCCCCCCTCCCCAATATAGGGCTGAAACCTCGCTGAATTGTGCCAAAAGGTCTGATTGGCTTGGAAAAAAATCAGAGAAGCATTCACACTTCCATATAAGCCTACATACCCGCAGTTTGGTGCTCATAAACTCCCACAGAGGGGGTATAAAGTTCAAATATTGACTAGATCTGCACACTGACAAAACCTGACATCAGCTTCAAAAGAACTCCAGCAACATAACTAGACAAAGACTTAACCAGTCTTAAAGCCAAGAGGAGTTTGAGGCACATTTACATCCAGACCTGGACCCAAAGTATATGTTTATTTTTTCCCCATTATATATGTATAAGAAGTCCCCATTCTCTTGGTCAGACCAAGCCTCCCTGTCCCCAGTATTATAACAACCCTAGCTATAACAATAACAGTAAGAAAGCCCTTCCTTATTAGGTGCTAGAAACTACTGTGTATTTAATGCAATGTTTCACATAGCCATAGGCACAAAAGTCAGTAAATGCAGAAGTTAAAAGTTCCCCACTGTAATGCTGACTCTGCTGCATTGCGCTTTTGGAAAGCACTAAGGAAGAAAACAGACTAAGCCATAGATCTGACTGGAAAGACAGGCATAGCAATTTCTGCATCTTTGTATCACTACAGAGACAATGCCTCTGGCTGGACCTTCCCTGAGCTCTTCTGCTCAAAGTCTAGGACCATAATAACATATTAAAGTGTGCTTCATCAGGTGGCATCCAATGACAGCCTACACAAAACCAGCTTGTGCATGATTGTGTTTCTCATGGTGAGCCGCTGAGGCCAGGGCCAGCCCGTGAGCCTGCCCTTACCAAGCAGCCCAGGGCACAGGCTCTAGTGAGAAGGGCTCCCAGGCTGGTTCCTACCTCAGTGGCATGCTACGACCGAGCCCAGTCAGCCAGGGAAGTGCTACCCTTCTGCCTCCTGACTCTTACCAAGGGAAGTAAAGAGGTCCTTTTTTTGTGTCCTTTCTCATTTGGCCAATCCAAACGCAGGAATACGCAAAATGCCGGTGACTACTTGGAAGCCCAAATGGTCCAAATAGACTAATGCTTCTCAGTCAAAGGAGGATGTCCAAAACAACAGGGAGAATTCGACTTCATGTTTTTCTGAGCAAGGACTCGTAATGCAGGTGCATTAGTCACGCTGTGTTATACTTAAAGCCCTTATGCTGATTTTAAAGAACCTCAAGTTGTTGGGCTAAGACTAACAGTGGAGTTCATGACAGAGGCCCAGGCCTACTGCAAAAATATTCAGGGATAACCGTGAAATTGCCAAGAGAACAGGTGAAGTCTACATAGTTAAAGCTTTGTCCACAACAGTCGCAGAGTTATAGTATTTTCTCCTCAAAAATTCTGAGGAGGTGTCACATCAGTGCCTTCCAGAAGGAACTCAGGAAGCATTTCAGTGCCTACAACACCTACTTCCTTTTAGGACTAAATGGTGTGCAAGGAGTCAGAGCAGAAAAAGAAGTACAAAATTTCACAGTATCACAGTATCAACAAGGTTGGAAAAGACCTTAGCGATCAAGTCCAACCTATAATCTAACAGCAACCCATCATCTCAATCATGGCACCAAGTGCCTCATCCAGCCTACTCTTGAACATTTCCTTAATGTCGTGCCAAGAAAAGTCCAAGTAACACACCAAGAAAGAGGACATTCCTATCTCTGAATAAGTCCTGATTATCTGGAACTGCAGTAGGGAACTCAGGTCACATGATGATGATGAGCATGATGAAAATATAAAAAGAGAAAGACAAATTACTTCAGGCCTCACTCCATTTCTGGATAGTCAGGCTGCAACCTCTTTATGGAAGGAGCTATGCATATGTATACGGCATGTTAAGATTTTCTCCTTGGTAGAGATCTCTTGGAATAAATGTAATACAATCAGCAAAAATGAAAGACAGGAAGGTCTGTGTTCACCTCAGATCTATTTGGGTGGGAGAATGGAAACCATTGCACTCCGTGCAGCCTGAAAAAAAGAATTAATTGAACAGAAAACATATTTGATCAGGATAGCCATGTAACAAGGTTTGTTTAAAAGTTAAACAGTCTTTCATATAGACAAGCTTCATATGATGGTACCTAACTGCCACAAGAATGGGGTCCATGCACAAAATATCCTTTATTTGACACTTCTTAAAACCTCAGTGTTAGGAACATCAACAAAAATTCATGTGCTGATATTTGTTGTGAGTAATTTGATCTCTTGAAAGTAAGTCCTATTAAATCACACCATTTTTTTGGCCGAGTTTTAAGTTTCCTTCAAATAAATTAGGTCAAAAGGCCCCAGGCAGGTAAGCAAACCCCTATACACACACCAGAAAAGGCTAGATCCATCTGTTGAGGACTGGTAAGCAAAAACAGGGGCCCAAGGGGAACAATCTGTAGCAAATGTATAAAATTCAACCCATTTTTAAAAGTAGGTAAAGACTTTACAGTAGAGATGACATACAGATTGAAGATAGACAATATGTTTCAAGCTCTGCCAGTATCTCTTACTGCAGCCCTGCACTCTTCCAACCCTGAGCTTCTCACATATCTTTGCCAGTGCCCTTCATTCATCCTGTATAAGATTTCCTGCCATCCCAGGTCTTTGGCTTGTATGAAGAGAAACAGCCAGTTATGCCAAAATTTGTGGCAGTTTTGTGATGTCAAAAAACCCAAAAACCCCACATAGGACACTTTTCACTTGCAACTGAAAATTACAGATTGACCTGAGATCCCTGGAGGTGAAAGGACTGCATCAGCCCCTAAATGCTGCACTTGTATGAAACTGGAGTACAATAAATGTTTTCTTTGAGAACTTGTAGCTCTGACATTCCTGAGCAGCTCTGATCTCCTACAAAGCTGAGTCTTTTGGGCACTCGGTGGAGGTGAGGTTAGAGCAGCAGCGAGCAGCTCTTGTCCATTTCCAGGCATTTCTGAGGCGTTTTGATTATTTCAGACATGGCTCGTGATGAACCAAGGCTGTGATCAATGCTGAATGTGGGGAGGTACAGACTCTGGCATGTGCTTTACAACAGGAATCTATTGGCGTTACAGGTCGTATGTAAATCACAGAGCAGGGTCTCTCCCAAAGGAACATCAGATGTGCATGGGGATTTGTAGCAGGGTCTGTACGTGCACACACAAAAAGGAGTGGATAGAGGAGTGTCCAATATTGATACTTTTATAATTAAAACTATGCTGGAGGCTTAGAAGTTGGAAGAGGCAGCTGGTGTCACACAGACCCTGCTTGTTCTGCCAGACAGCCAAACTGTCCTCATTTAAAACTACAATAGAAACCAGATGGAAGGGGGGAAGAGCGCATCGAGCAAGGCACCAGTCAGAAGGGAAACTGAGTTATAAACATACTGCACACAAAAGACAATACTTCTCTTCCCCTAGACAAAAATAAAACAGAAGGGCAGTTGCAGTAACTCATTCCACTCTCACTGGATATCACCTCCAACCTCAGTGTACGCAGGCATTCACCTTCACCGGGGTCTTTTCCAAGATCACAGCTCATGCCACCCCCTTCACATGTGACTGCTACTCCTACTAAGTCAGGTACCGCATCTTCCTCCTGCTGATCCCTTCAGCTTCCAGTGCCAGCTGTGGGCACCCAACTTCTCATCTTCCAGCATTGCTGGTATGGAGTGGAGGCTCTCCTTTCTCCTGTCCCTTCCCAGCCATAATGCTTCCACCCTTCAAATCTCCCCACCAGGGAGGAACGTGCTCATTCTTTACCTGTCTGACAAAGGCTCCATCTGTCAATAGACTAAGCATTCTGGGGAGACCTTCAAGCATGTACCAGTCTAAATCATCAAGCAGCCCAAGTAGGGGAGGACACTAGGAAAAGAGGGAGTGATCCCATCTAATGACGAGTGGGAGGATGGCTTCCTGGCCTCCCACCAAAGACAGCAAAGGGCAAGAAAGAGCCTGATCCAGCAGGAGATGCAGGCAATGTCCTGTGGCATTCAGTGCCACCTTCTTGAAGAAACTGAGTGTCCATGGGCTACAGAAGGACCCTAGGGTGGGGCTGCTAAGTCAGACACCCTAACCAGTCAGTGTGAATACTGCCCAGCTACCTTACTGTCTTACTGTGTCATATGTTCAAAGTACACTGCACTGAACTGGACTGAATAGCAGCAGGCTTCATTTTTAATTTTATCCTTCTGTTGTTTTCTCAGAGGGCTCCTTGTAAGGATAAAGATTAGTGACAGAGGTATTCAAGACCGCCTTAGTAGTTGGTTTCTGCCACATGGAGGAAATTTCATGTCCTCTCTAATTTTATTTTAATTTTATTTCAAGTTACAGGAGGATAAATGCAGACTTTTCATTTCACCCAGAACACCAACTTTTTGATGTTTGACTTACAGAAAATAGTTTGGATTTTTTTTTCTCCTCAAAAGGAATACTCAATCATGAAAAAAGTTCTGGGCATTTTTATTTCATCATTTTGGGTTCTTTATATATTAGTATTTTTTTAATTGCCTTCAATTACCCTCAATAGCAGTGTATGCTTCCTATCTTGCTATGGCAATAGCATGACAATAAAGGTCAAAATGGTTTCTTGTTTCAATTTAAACAACTAAAGTAGGAAATAGTTCCTTCTAAAAAGTAAGTCTTTCAGTCAACTAAGCAAGAGTTGTTATTTTTTACAAACAAAAATAACAAAACAGAAAAAACTAATATATTAATTTGGTCTCCTAATCACAGGAAAGGGACAGGATTGTACAAATGGCAACATACTTGAGAGTCAGTATCTCTGAAACAACATTTTTCTGCATTTCCTGACTTTCTACTGTAAATCACGAGTCTTAAAGTTGATTCACTGGATATTTTTATTTTTTGCTGACATCGCTTCATTTTCACTAGGCATAAGGTTGTCTGAGAAACAGATTCCAGAGCAGATCAAACTGTGCTTTCCTCTCTGCAGCTTGCCTGAGCCCTGGTCCTGACTTCAGTCACAATTCCAGATTGCCTCCCCATGCACAACCCTCATCAGTGGCAGCTAAGGATAAATCCTGCAGCGCCCCAGGTATTATGGTTATTTCCTTTGCCTTCCACTGTCTTCTTTTCAGTGGCAGACAGGGTTGGAAGGGACCACAGCATCCAAAATCCTTGCAGAGGGACTCTGCCTCTCAGAGATGAAGTTGGCAGAGCTGGGGAAGGGGATGGTTTTTCATGTCTGGACACAACTGCTACAAGAACAAAGAGAGGGCTTCAGTCTCCAGCATGTCTATGCATACCTTTCACCAGCACTAGATTAATTTTACAGAATTAAAAAAATATAAACTGTCTCACCCTAAAATTCCAGCGTTGAGTCTGGCTGTTAATGCTGAGCTGCTACAACCTCTCCATGCATACACACACACCTGTATTTAAATAGCATAAAATAGCAAAAGAATACCAAGCAGGCTGAGAAGCAAACCAATATGTTACAGTTCACCTTGTCTTTTCCCCCTCATCTGCCATAAACACAGTTAAAAGAGATGAATAGGTGGCACCAAGGTGATCCTGTCTGCATGGACAGCACAACTGATCCACTGTATAAGTCACACGCTTCATATTTTTTTCCCCCCTGCTTCTGTGGGAAATGTCCCTGCAATGTCACAGAGGTTAGCACAACATTGCCATTCCCTGCGATGAAAGCACCGTCCTGTGCACAGTTGTGACTCTGGTGGGCAAAAATATAGGAAAAATGAATCTCAAATCTGTCAGACACTGCAAACCATCACCTTTCATGCCCTACGTGGGAAGTGGAAATGCTGAGCGATGTTTGGGATGTGGCATTCTGATTTCAAGGAAATGCATTTCAACACAGCCTGCAGGCCTAGTGTGAGTTTGAATGAAGTCAATGGCGTCACTATCAAGGGCTTTTTCACCATTGATATTACACCCAGCTTACATCTGACATATCTAAATAATACATGTAGAAACACCTGATTTTCCAGAGCAGATCTGAAAACTATGGTGTTTCAGACAGAAATTAAAGAGCCTGGGGCAGACCTGGCTATCTCATAGACAACACACATCAAAGAAAGCCTAAAAGAAAGCACTTCCAACACAGACTTTGAATGCTGACTCCCAGTCCTGGCAGTCACTGTGCCTCCCTGAAACATGACTTTACCTTGACATAGCTGGCAAATTCTGTCACGCAGGCACTTTTGAAAGAGGTTGTACTAAATACTAGAATAGTTTTGTTAGGAAAACATCCTGCTGCGAATTTCCTGCAAAAGAAAGACCAGATAACCGAACAGGATATCTCCGCTCCTAACTTTTATGACTCTGTGGTACAATCACCTTGGAAAACAGAGGCTTAGGTTCTGCATGGCAGGTCCATGAGCTGTGCACGTCCTCAGGTAACTATTTGCATCCTAACAACTCTGATCCACAGCAGATTAGGGTAGATATTGTACAGCATTTTGTTCACCACAGCACAAGCAATTGGAGTAAATAATTCTGGAGATAGGAGTAATAGGACAATTTATGCTGTCTCAGAAAACAGACTTGTGTGTAAGTATAGAAAATATCAGAATAGTTTTGAAGCAGCACGTAGCGAATTGACCGCCATGGCAGTAAATGCCTAGACACTGTGAGGATAAGCAGACTGTAACCCATTAACCTCATTAACCTTGATTCTGGTGACATGTACTAGAAGCATGTGAAGCACTAGCAAACTAGCAAATGTGAAGCAACTAGCAAATCCAAACCAACAAATCTAAGGCTGCATCAGCTGATGGAGTGCAGTAGTGAGTAGGGCAATGTCAGTGCTGCAGCTCAAGGGAGCTGGAAGAAGCAGCCTGCAAGGGAAGAGTGAAGGTATGTGTTAGTGCTGGGATGGACAGCCAGGGATATAAGATTAATCTGAAGTCTCTTGAGTGCCAGCTGTCTTTCATCCAGATCAATAAAAAAGCTTATGGACTGCAGGCATCACATTTTCTGTATCATGTCTTCCTTTCTTTCCCTGCTTTCTTCTTAAGCATGAACACTTATGCAAGCCATGCTAACCTACTGAACTGCTGGCAAGAAAATGATGAAAATTCACGACTTCATAAGTTTTTTTCCTCCTCTCAACAGATTTGATCTACATGTTTTCATTCACAAGGGCTTCTGAACTAAGTTAGAAAACAAGTGCAGTCTCCATCTTTTGCCCCAGCCTGCTAGCTGAAGCAGACTTTCTCAGTTTCTTACAGTCCCCAAATTATTCTGAAGGCAACTTGGGTGTATTATACCCATTTCTTGACTGACAAAAAGGTATAGAAACCAACATCTCCCTTGACACATGGGGTTACATGGGATTCTTAGAATCCCAGAATCTGTAGAAAGGCAGTTCAAGGGGAAAGGGATCAATGCATACTCCCTACCTGGCTGTCAGTGTTATTTTGTCTCTTAGTTCTTTTTGACTTGAACTTTAGTGCGCCAGGCAATACAGATTCCAAATTTGTCTACATAAGGAAAAGTTCTGGGGATGTTACAAAGAAATTCCGGGTACTTAGATCTCCATGTGCACCTAAAAATACCAGTTATTAGTTAAAAAGTTTTGAAGTCCTTTGTACTGTGCCTTTCATAAACACCATCTCCATACACTCAAATCTACAGCGATCTCTAGAGGATATAAAATTTATCTGCAGTTTCTGTGCTGCTCTGTCATGATACGTCACTGTTTTGACAGATCCTTACTCCACTTTTGCAGTAATGGCATGGTGGTGATAAAGCAACTAATTCCCAAATAAATGCTCTTGGAAGGCTTTAGGAATGAGGTGAAGAGAGACGGTGAAGAGAGAAACTAGGTTGTTTTCTCATGAACGTGCTCATGTTGCAGCAAAGTGGACTGCTCTGTAGTGGACTGTAGTGGACCGTTCTTTGCCAGGCCAGGAAATTTCTGTTGTCCTTTCAAAAGTGCAAGGATAGCATGGAGGTCTTTCAGCACTCATGGTTCTCCTTCCATGCTTGCCACACAGCGAGTCATTTACAAGTTTATATGACAGCCACTCCCAAGCTTTAAAGTGCACATCCAACTGTGCCAGCTAATGCACAATGGCAGCACCAATGAGCTCAGGTGTGTGAAAGACAGAACAGGGGCCCATCACCACAGTGAGAGCTCGTGTTACTCTCTTGTAGAAAGGTACAGTGTAACAAAGAAGCTGGTCCTGGATCAAGTTCTCAAGTGGACGAAAAATTGCATAGTTGAATCCCACAGCACATATGTATATCTTCTCTCTGTTTTTTATTTTGCCCTCTGTCACACTGATGGACTGATGTAGACTGACACTAGATTGTGCAGCAATGTTCTTTTACTCGGGCCTCTCATTGATTTTTGTCTCTAGGGATCTCCCAGTGAATTGCAATATGGCAATTTCCAGAGGTTATTCCGAATGAGCTGTTTTACAGATAGCCAACAATTTAGGGCAGAGAGCAGTAAAAATCGCCGAGGATCATTATGCATCACAGACAGAGAGATGAGGAGCCTAAATACAAACCCATAACAGCTGTAAATGAGAGGTGAAAGGCAAATGAAAACAGACTTTTGAGAAAAAGTAAATAAGGCTATATGATGTCAATCTGAATGAAAACAAACATGGGAAGGCATTAGCAATAATCAGTCATTATAATCTGAACCCAAGCAGCACCAAATCCATTCCGTCTTTGCTCAGTTGCTGAGCATATATTTAGACCAAGGGTTTTCATTGCAAGGTTGCTTGGGCCTGTCCCAAAGAACTATACTCAAAAACTGCCATTGAATTCAGTAGTATTTTCCACAAGAGAAAAAAAAAATTGGCCTATTCTACACTCTCTTACCTTTTACTGTGGCAGGCAAATACTAGCACAGGAGCTACAGGAACAATCGAAACATTTTCACCACTTTCAGCATTTTCATTTACAGGACCATAAAGTGATGGCGTGAGTTTCAACACAGAATGGAGAATTCTGCTGGCAGTGGAAGGTCACCTAGAAATGCTCCTCTCAGCCCTGCTCAGAAGAGGCTGAAATCAGGTCAGTCTTTATTTGAATAGGATTCAGCTGTCGGCGCTGATGTTTTTCTGGCGAAACATGGGTAGATGCTGTTCTACCCCTCCTAAGTAGTGCCCAGGATACATGAACACCACAGCCTGTGGGGTCAGTTCCTGTGTCTGAGAAACATGGAGAAAATTCTGCCAGAAGCAGAATTTGCTCAGAAACATGTAATTCTACGCATAATTAAGTGTATATCTATATTGATATCTGTGTATCAATGTATATCAGCATATATGTGTGTGCATATATACGTATTAGCATGTATATTTACGTATACATGAACTGTATTCAGCACATACATATGTGTGTGAGAGAGGTTTCATGTGCATTACCAGGAAATTTTCCTACAGAAACAGCTGATTTTTAACAGGTGTCTAACAAAGTCTAATAGACTCAAAAGATGCAAACATTGTATTAGGCTGATGTCATAGGTCTAAGGGATACATCACCCACCATAGGCTGGAGCTGTTGCCTGTTGAATCTGGCTCAGCCCACCAGAGAATAAGGCACTGCCATAGACATTTTCAATGCTCTCCTGTCCCAGGCAAAGGGCATTTAGCTAGTGCATTGACACTCTTGTTACTACTATGCTGAAGGTCTTTCTGGATTAAGTACTTGCCCTCAGTCAAGGAAAGCTGCTGTTTTGGGGGTGTGTTCCTCAAGCATGCATGGATTTCTACATCAGCAAGTCCAGAACCAATCCCAGTGGATTAGTTTCACTCGGTAGCTTATTTAAGAAGGGCAGCCTATAGTACATAGGTTGTTTTGGCTACATCATTTCATCTCAAGAGGTTGCAGTACTCTAAAGTGTGCTCACAGCCTTGATCACAGGGATTGGATTTTCCTTTCCATACACCAGGGAGGGTAAAAAGCTCAAAAAGAAGCTGCTGAGCAGCCTGGCTCCAGCATCTGGAAGTAGTGTTGCTCCTTCAGGGCTTCTTTCAGAAACAGCAGGGAGCACAGCACTGCTCCATCTGCCAGCCTTGTGGCACATCAGCACTTGACCTATGTTGCAAGAGGGCAGTTTGCTTGCTCTCCAGAGCCTGAGAGAATCATCAAGGACAGCAGAGGAGACAGAACAACATCAGCAGATGGTGTCACAATGCTTCCCAACTTTATAGAGGCTGATGCTGGGCTGAGACTGTTTAGAAGAAAATATTTTCTGTCATGCTGTCTGTGTCTATCTTCACCTCAGGATGTCAGCACACAACTAACTACTCAGATGCACCCAGATCACACAGAATGGTTTCTCTAAGGCTGAACTTCAGGAACTGTACCTCTGCAACTGCCTGCCAGAGGGGTAAGGGCACCAGAAACAGAAACTGACTCTATCAGAAGGCCAGTGATGAAAGAAGGCACAACATGGCTTTTCCTAGCAAAAGAGAAAAAGGAACAAAGCTAAATAAAATATCCAGCATGATGGTATCTTCTTATTCCCCAAAAGGCTTCTGTCCAGTCACCTAGTAGGGGCAAGTCAGGAGAAATACCCATCCATACAATACTCTTCTTTGTATTCCCATGGCCCTCCTGCCTTCAGTGGCGGCAGTCGTTCCTCCTCCACAGACAATTCCCCCAGTACCACTTGGGATACAAGACTCTCCCTCTCTTCACCTTTCAATAAGTACGCATGGCAGGGGTTATCAAGCTGAGGGTCATTCTCAGGGCTAACAATGGGAAAAAAGGCAGTATCAAGCTGTTACTAAAGTAGTAATTCTAATCACTTAGCAATTCTGCTCCTCAGTTTTCAAGCCCCCCTACAGATTCTTGATATATTCCATATTTCACTCTTTAGTTTGTTTTCCATTTGGCAAAGGACAAGCTCTGAACCAGTATGAAGAAAAACAACCTTCCCATTCCCCCTACCCCCCCACTTTTTTTTTCACCATGCTATCTCTGCTCCAAGTCAGGCCAGGTAGTGCTTATCATTTCCTCTGCACAGCAAACATCAGTGTGCATGCGTTTCCTGCCGGTGAGTCCTACACAGCAAGCTGACATTGTTTTCAAGGCCCCCCTCTCTTGGAGGCAAGAGCAGCTCTGCTGCACAGCGCTTCCTGTTGATGTCAGGCCCCTCTTCCTCCTAAAGCAAATGGGCTTCCTGATGGCATCTGTGTCCTTTTCCATGAGGACTAACCGAAGCCATTTTCCTACACAGTGGCTGGGGACTTAAAAAAAAAATGGTAGTGAAGAAAGGGATGTAATAGGGAGGAGCAGGGGTGGATAGGGTTTTTTACCTAGCAGTTTTGGAGAACATCTGAGGCACCTTTCAATCAGGAGGATAGAGAAAAGAGGTCAAAACAAGACTATGTGTCAGGGATGCTAGTATTTGCAAATACTAGAAAATCACTTACTAGCAGAGAACATCAGAGTCTAATTACAGCTGCCGATTTCCCACTGCTATGGAATGTAAGCTTACAAAAGAAAAGCTACAGCCACAGCCTCTGCGTTCCAGCAGCGCTGTCATAAGCTGTGGGAAATGCCAAGACCTTTACACCAGACTATTGCCTTCGTTTTTATTCTCTCAAATGGAGGAATCACTATCACTGCCAGAACTGTTTCATCAACAGGGGAAAAACTGGGCAATGATTGCAGAACACAGCTCACACCAAGCTGAATCACTTGAGCCCTGCAGACTGCCGTTGTGTGAGCCACTGCCACAGCAGAGAAGGAGAAACCAAATCAGTCACCATTTCATGTGTCTCCCATTTCCCCCTCGTGCACAGCATTCAAGGTTTGCGTTTTTCCCATTAGAGAAACTGATGGGCTTGTCCAGCTCCCACCTGGAGGTTAACAGTTTGCTGCACAGTGTAAGAAACAATTGTGGAATGTGTGACTAGATGCTCCATCATCATGGTAGAGGCACAAAAGAGGGCAGAGGAGGAGAAGCACAGGCAGTCATGGCATCAGTGCTGCCTGCCCTTCAAAATATTTCAGCCATGAGTGTCCCATGGCCTCCCACACAGGGAAAGGAGCTGGGTTGCCTTATGATATCTTCTCTGCAAGCAGAGGTTTCCCATGACTGGGGAAATAGAGCTCCCCACCATTTTCTACAACACATCTATACCACCATGGCCAAACAAGGTGGGCTGGGAAGGGGTTTACTAAGTGGGCCCCAACAATAACCAGAACAGGACCTGTCCTTTATCAGACCTGTCAACTACTGCTCCTCATGGTCCTCTGGGATGACTTTCAGGTATATCTCAATAAAATAAACTGTTATAATATGATTTTCTCCTTCTTTTCCTATCTGTGACCTGGTCCCTGGTCTCCTTCCCATTTCCCTGTAGGACCTAAGCAAAGGGCTACACTTCCAATTTCTGGTCATAAATTGCCACAGAGACTGACAAAATTATTCCAGCTGTATGCAACTGTAGCCAGCAGAAGATGTGGCCCCAAGTCTGGCAGAGACAGTAGAGCTGCAAAAGAGTGAACTGGGGCTCAGTTTTCGGCATAAGAGAAAATTCTTATCCAAGGTGCAGTTGCAAAATCCTAATGGCTGAAGCGGGTGTAAGAAGAAAAGGAAAAAAAGGCCACCTACATTCTCGCAGCAGAAGCTGACCAGGGCCACCGAAATTTGCAGTGCTAACACAGAAGCAAGCAATTCTGCATATGGAAGGTGTGACCCACAGAGCTAACCTCAGCTGGAGCTGTGCCACTGTTCATGCATGACAGTAGGATAGAGGACCAGGAGAAGAGAACCCCCTGAATTTTTTAGGGAGCTCCAGCCTACACAGTGTCAGCGGTTATTTTGGAAGGTGCCAAGCAGCTGGCAGCACCAGCTAAAACCTGTGAGTTCTTTGCAGGATGGCACCCCATTTTCAAAGCTGCTTTGGGAGCAAAGCTGCACTTTGATGAAGGATCATGCAAGAGAAACAGGCTCCACTGAGCCTGCATTTTCTCATTTCCCTCTCCCTCTCTTTTAGTACAGCTTGCTATTTGTGAATGAATTACCTCAATCCCTCTTAAGCAGTGTACTGACCAGGAAAAGGGCGTGGGGATTATTAACAGAAAAATCCTTGCGTCTTTCAGCCCCGCAGCATGGCTACAGTTTCAAGGAAAACAGGATACCATGCTGCTTATAGGGAAGAGGAAGAGAATAGGTGCAGAAACTGTAA
Organism: Serilophus lunatus; assembly: GCA_013399895.1. Lineage (NCBI taxonomy): Eukaryota > Metazoa > Chordata > Aves > Passeriformes > Eurylaimidae > Serilophus > Serilophus lunatus. The sequence continues at coordinate 1,891,150 of VXBA01002143.1, read as the reverse complement.
TGATCTACAGAGACTAACTAGCGAGGAAGAACATGTGGTCATAAATAGGCACAGCTGGCTCAAATGACCAGGAAAGAAAGGGTGCACAACAGTGATCTGCACAGGGTATGAATATCACTGAGAGAAATGGTTTGTTCTGGGTGATCGAGGGGTTGTAACTACAAGTGAGTGAATGAAATTGTGAGGGGATATTTAGGTTGAATGGTAGGAAAAACCTCCTAAAACTGAGACATAGTATCACGCAGAATTGCTTCTCAAGGGAGCTGGAGGGAGGCACACTGCCTGGATATTTAAATTCAGTCAGGAGATTACTCTAAAGGGAACAGACTTGCTCATGCCACTGAGATAAAGACAAAACAATCTTGCCAGCTTTCTCATGTCATTACCAGGTGATGCCTTTTAAGCCTCAGCAAGATTCCCTGGAAGAGCTTGCCATGTTAATTATAAAGGCAAGAATATAGTGGCAGTACTTAATACAGCAAAGGACAACCGCAACCAGCAGCTGGAGTTTAAATTGGATGCTAAAGCATGCGCGAAGAAAGGCTACTTGAAAATTATCCAACAGAATGATTTTCCAGGGGGAAAGTGTGCATTTCACAGAACCAAAATGTTTCACCAGTATGCAGGTTTTCTGTTCAATTTTTTCAACCAAAGAAACACTCAGATCTATTGTTTTCTAGAAGGTGAAATGTGTTCACTCCCATGTCATTATTTTCAATGTAATACAACCTTTTGGAGAATTCTTGTTTCAGGGGAGTTTCTACTTTTTAATTCCAATTCCAGATGAAAGGAAGTCTTGTGGTTGGGGAAGTGGAGTACAGTGCAAAACAGGAACCAGCTCTAATGGACATCAAGTGATACCATGAATGACTGGATAGTGTTTGCTCCTCTCTGTACACTTCTGAGGACAGCAGCACTCTTCCTTCCAAGCTGAAGCCCAGAATATCATGTGTGTTTCTTGTCAATGAATGAGAGAAAAAGGACGTGAGTGCCCTATAGTTTGCTTTTCAACCCTCAGGACACAAAAATACCTCATTTGAAATCCTGCTTGTATCTCACGTCCCCCATTGTGAGGATGAAACCCCAGCATGGTCTCACAGAATGTGCTTTCCTTCTGTCAGCAAAAATCTAAGCCCTTGGCATGAAGTCATGAATTAACAGAGGATAAATATCATCCTCATCCCATAGGTGCAAACAATGAGAAACAGAAATTATTTGGCAGCCTGAGGTCATGTACTGAGATAGTGGAAGACCTAAGATTAGAGCCCATGGCTTTGATTTCCATTCTGTAACTATTCCAGTTTTCTTGTATCTGAAATCCTGGCAAATAGAAACTTACCTTCAAAAATTCAGAAGCTGGTAGAGAATGCAGACATTGCAACTGGTTTGTCAGAACTACTGACATAGAAAGTTGAGTTTAAAATCTCACACAAATGTGTTTTTCTGGGAGAGGATCAATTCCCCTCAAGCTTCTACCAAACCAGAAAGAGCCTCCCTACACAAACTTCTAGCCAAAGCCTGGACAAACAGGCTAAAACCTCAGGAGATTTGAGTCAGAGACCACTGATCAGACTGTTGGAGCAACCTTTTGGGTTGTTTGTCCTAAAAGTTAGTTTGTGCCAAAAGGCCAGACTTCAGTAGCCCTGTGCTTAGGAATGTTTAGAACTGGATACACACTTTGTGGCTTGATGTCACTTCTAGATTTTTTTCCTCTTTAATGGTTTTCTCATAACTAAATACCACAATAATAGCAAGAAGCTACCAAGAGGTCATCTGGGGAGAAATTGCAATACTTCAGATCATTTCAGGGAAGGGTGGCTTGTAGGGGTTGGCAGGAGAGGCCTGAATTCCCTGGAAAAAATGTCCTGTCTGATCACATCAGTTAGGCAAAACTTCTTGCATTCCTTGTCTACTGATTTCCTCCATCTCCTCAACTACTCCATTGGTTTCCTTTCTTTTTTTCTCATTTTGATTTCACAGGACATTCAGTTTTCAGCATAATTTTCTTCCCATGGAAGTCACTTAAGCCCCACTGCTGGGACCTGGATAGAGGTTTAAAATCCCGCTCCAGCAAAAAGGCACTTGGATCTGGCATTTATGATTCAGGACCATATCTTCCAATTGCAGCTCTAAACTGCATCAAAGACTTTTGTTCCTAGCTTTTGTTCCCAGCTTTTGTGCCTTTCTCTGTTCCCTTGAAATGTCAGCAAACATGATGGCTTTGTTGATGCTGTCGGGGTGGTCTGACCACTTCCCACGCTGGGCATGCGGATTGGGTACCCATGGAGCAGTCAGCAATTCACTGGGTGTCTCCTCTAGGATGTTGTTGTTCCTCACACCAAGGCAGTGGCCTGAAGCAGCAACATTGCCATGAAATCAACAGAAAACAAATCCACCTCCAGCTGCCCTGGCTCACATAGAGACATGCAGACTGTTTGTTCCAAAACAGCAGCTGCCAATCCTGCCAGGAGGACAGGAAACCATGCTGGGAACTCAGGGCTCTCGTTGGATATTGGGATGGATATCCATCCCTTCAGACATTCCCTGCTTTGTCTGGAATAAGGCTGCAAATATATGCATTACTGCTGCCTCCTGAGCCAACAGACTGCAGGGCTGTCAGAGCTCACAAACCTCAAGGCCGTTTTAGGTCTTTGCTGCCTTCCATGTGGAAATGGTTTCTCTCAAATTCAAGTGTGTGTGTGTGTGTGTGCACGTGTGTGTGGCAGGGTAGCGAAGGGATGGACAGGGATGTCTTGCTCCAGACACCTCCTGTCACCTCCCCAGATTTCCCCAGGACTGCTCTGTGATGACCTGAGACCTTCTTGGCTACTGCCTGTTCCTTGGTCAGAGCTGTATGCCCAGCAGGGTAGGGGCAGACAGCACTGCTGGCCACCCTGGATTATGTTGCTTATTGTAAGATTGCAAGAGTCTGTGAAGAGCTCGGCAGGCTCTGCCTGAGTTCTGGGAACTACCTGCAAAACATCTGCCTTCTGTCATAGCATCCCAGGGCAGTTCATGGGAGGGATGGGGAAAATCAGCTATGAGTCAACTACCAACCACAGACAATATTCTCTGCCCCATCACAGGAAATACGTTTAGCCTGCAATGCCCAGTAAGAATTGCCTTAGCACTACTTAGCACCACCCAAAGTGTTTGTACCAAGGAGGATTTTCAGGGCTTCTAGGGCACTTGTCCTACTTGCTCTCTCTCTCTCTCTCTGTATTACCAATATACTGCAAAATTCAGTCATGGCTTCTCAGCTGTTCTGAAATAACATGTTTGGCTTCAGCCTGAACAGCCTGAGCAGCATTGCTCTACTGCAGTTCCCTGGGAGCCATTGTGGTAAGGATGTGATCCTATTCAGGAATGAGCTGAGGCTCTTCCTGCTCTCTGCTCAGCATGTCTCAGGCTCAGTAGACCTTTTCCTATCACAATGTTTTTTCCCACTGTTTATTATTAATTAATTTTCTTCAATCACAACAGAAAAGAGCCCTGGCCAAAGAGGAATTTTACAGCAAGTCTCACAAAAGATCATATTTGTCTGCAGCTTGGTTTTATTTAAAGAAGATCATTCTGTGGTCAGTAACTCTCAAAACAGACAATGCCTTGTCTCCAGGTTTCCAGAACATCCCATCCAGACACTGTCACTGAAGTTTTCAACTTGAGTGCTCCTCTGATCCATATTCAGCCTCACCAATAGTTTCTCAGCAATCTGAGAAAGGTTTTAGGCCAACATATACTACTTGCCTTGGAATTGATGGTACCACCATCTTCAATGTCAACTGCAAATATCAAATTACAGCAGTGCTACCTACAGTTGATAAATTCACCTAAAATCTGGTTCTTCTTTTTTTATTCTCGACACCAGTTTTGCTCAGATGCATTCCCTGGATTACCCTGGAACTAATTCGTGGCTCACTAGTGGTAACAGGAAAAGTGCGGATGTTGCAGGAGCATTTTGTTGCAGGGGAGATTTGCAAGTACTCACATTGCATAGAAGTTGCTTTTGATCTGCGTTTTGCCAACCTAAATCATAAGCTCCTTTATGGCTGGAAATACTTTCTGTACAGAGTTGAAGTACTTCCATACCAGTTGGCTGCAGTATTCCCAATTTATATTAGTATTACTGAGGTCAGAAGCTGGCCCGATGCCATGCTTCTGGAGGAGCTCAGTGGTAAAAGGCAGTATGCTGAAATGGAGGCAAGGCATCAGAGTGCTGCAAAGTGCTGGATAAACCTTCCAGAATCCCAGTAACAAAATGAAGACACCCTGACAGCAGGCAAATCTCCTACACTTCTGGTGTCCCACTGTGAGAGGCCCTGTGTGTTGCAGCACTTGAAAGGATACATGGGGGTACAAGAGCCACATGCTAGGGTAGACCTGAAGTATAACTTACTGCCAAGAAGTATGTTCCTGGGTGGATGCCTGGGCTTTTATAGCCCTGCTCCATCCAGCCTTGCCACACTGCTTTGCACATTCCCTTCTACTCCCTAGCTTCATGGAGCAGAGGACAGCCAGGCAGGGGACATTCACTGAGGCCAGCTGTGCTTCTGGCCCACCAGTGCAGAGTAGAAGAGGGGCTACTGGGAGACACATCAATACAAATGCATGAAGTGCAGACACAGCTGTCAGGGTCTACAGACCAATGCCCTGATCTCCTGGGTGCTCATGATCCCTCGTAGACTTAGAGACCAGTTTCACGTACAGCATTCAGGCCATCCCAGTTTCTATGTTGGCTCTGGACAGGGATTGGAGTCAAAATGCATGTCTCTTGATCTGAAATTCTGGCCATGATGGAATGATTCAGCTGTACATCCTGGTTAATAAACTCCTTGGTTTTGCAGTATACAAGCAGATATTTGGGTGGATAATGTCTTATTGGACTAGGGCTGGAAGGGGAGATGGCAAAGAGGGTGGAAGCCATAGTCAGGTGTACACAGGCAAGCTTGTCCTGCTCAGAGGAAACAAAGGAAAAGTAGCAAAAGATAGCAATTCTCCCAGGGAATCCACTTATGAATCTGGCTTGTCTAACTGTGACTTGAGACACATCTATAAATTTCATCAGGAAGGCAGCATTGGCCAAATGAACACAACAGCTAATCATAAAATGCAAAGAATATCTATTATGTGCTCAGCTAGTGACATTTTAAAGCCTATAATTTTTTGCATCTGTAGTCTCCTGGCCAGTAGTATTCATTCTCCTTTCCCTTGGAGCCAAGCTAGAGACAGACTCAGATAAAAATCCTACAGCTGAACACCCTGTATTTCAGGGAAATTGAACTCAGCCACATGTACTTCAAATTCAACCCTGATCAGAGCAATCTGAGAGGAATCAGTTCAAAATGAACTGGGCTCCAGATAGGCATCTTCTTCCCACTTTGCCCAAGAGGCAGCAGAGGCCAGTGCCAGAGCTTCACAGTGTAATTCCAGCAGGCTTCTGAGATTTGTAAAACTACAGGGCAAATCAAGTCAGCATTGTAGGCTTGTAGACCTTCACATTCAACAGACATAAGGTCTACTTCTTTCAATTCCAGGTTTTGTTGGGGAAATCTCTTAACTTAGATTTGGTAGCACTTGGGTAATCTCAGTCCTCTTTTACGCAACAGCCTGGGCACTCCTGATTGTAATCTTTACAGAGGATTTGAAAAAAAGCATTGGAAAAATATGAATTCAGGAAACAGGAATGTTGTAACCTTGCTAGTGCAAAGGCAAAAGCCATTGTGTGCACACAAACTTAGAAGGAGCAACAGCAGAAAACTTTGAAGAAAAACAGCAGTGATTTTTATTATTGCCTTATATGAGTTCAGAATGTTTCAAAGTTAAACAAAGCAATTATAAGGCTGGGTATTTAAAAATGTCTAATCTTTCACAGTCTCTTTTGAGATGAATCAGGTATCCAAACATCAGGGGACTGCAAAATCTATCAGGAAACACAGACAGCTGAGACACTTCAAGACAGGAAGGTTCATGACTGCCATCGGAGAGACATGGAACAGCAGGAGATTCCCGCAGCTTCTTTTGGGTAAGAAATGTTAGTTCTACATGGATGTGTGCACTAAACAAAAACAGGAAGAAAAAGAGAGAGCTAAAAAAAGGTTTTTGCAAGTCTCCTGCTGTTCTGTGTCTTTCTCACTTTGCTCTGATCTCTCTGTACATGTCACTGGCTGGCAGGATGACTGCTTCCTGATTCATGATTTCATATTTAATTCTTTCTATATAGAAGGAATTTAAAGGAAATTATTGCAAATGGTTTGGCCACACTACATCAAGTCACTGGAAACTATTTCATTATCCCTGATGCTTTCTTCTTTTTTTCCTTCCTTTTTTTTTTTTTTTTTCTCCTTTAAGAGAAAAGTTAGATGCTTTCCTAAACACTTTCCAGACTTGAGCTATTCACAGATTGCATGTGGAAGGCAAACACAGCCCAGGCCTGGAAGAAAGACTCTCTCATACTGGTTGTCCCAGTAGCTTGGGGCGTTGCAGGCAGTGTCCTCGGCAGCGCTTCCTTTCAGAGAGCCGTTGCTGCATGAAAATGCTTTGGGTGTAGCAATCCTGTGTTCATCCCACAGGCACTTCATGAAAGAGGCAACTGTTCCATGTTGGGAATTCAGAGAAACCTCTGGCCAGCAGTGGCTGCTGGAGGCACCCTGATTAAAGCTCCATTGTTTTGCCCACTCCGGCTAAACCTCTCTCCGATGAAGCCCCTGTCTGTCCAGTGGTTTGGGAAGAAGTAAGTAAGTAAGTAAATACAATTGTTGCTGGGAATAACAAAGATTGGAGGAAGAAAGGAAAGCGGAAGCAACAAAAGAAAAAATCCTTTAATGCACTACATTTCTTCAAAGGCATATGCCCAGGAGTTGTGTTTCTGGACTGTGTTTCTTTTGTCTTTCTTACTCCTGGATCTCACTGTACTAAGGGCTTTGAGACACTAATAAACACATTGCAAACACAAGAAGGAGTGTTGCAGGAAAAGGGCGTTGAGATCACATTTAATCAAACTTCCTTACATTTTGATAGCTACAGTACTGCATACAAGTCAATCATCTCTTTGCCTTTGCAGTTCTCTAAAGCCAACACAGCTGAGCCACACACTTCAGGCCACAACCTGTATCCTAATTTTAGTACAGAGCTGATGTGTTTCAGAGGGGAAAAAATGCCAGGCTAAGTTCACATCCTTGCACAAGTCTATCTTAAAGGTGGATGAACCCAATCACCTAAAAGTAGGAACTTGCTGGAGACTGTAAAATCAGAGTTTTCATTCATAGCATAGGCTTCCAAAACAAAGGAAGATGAGGCACTGTATCCTTCAGCAAGCGATGTAGCTAGCACATTTAAACATTAAGTATTGAAAGCTTAGCCAAGCAAGACAAAGCTGCTCTTGCTCACATCCATGGACTTTGGAACTGATCAGAGACTGAAGCTCATTTTAACATCAGTTAGGCACCAAAAGGGAAATGAAAAAATGTAGTTAGCTTATGAAAAAATGCATCGCTCATAATGTAGTAACTCAATGGCATCTCCTTGCACTTTAAAAAGCCAAGCTTGCTTCAAGGGCCAAAACAAGTCAGAAGTTATTATTTTACCTCTTGCCCTGTCTTGGTTTTAGGCAAGAATCTGGAAGAGGAGTTTTAGATAACAAGAGTTGTTGGCACTGTTGTGAGCATGTTCCTTTACTCCTGTCTATGCTCCAACAGTCTGCACACAGAAAAGTATCTCTTTGTCTGCTCTACCCCTACTATCAAAGCTGCCAGGATTTTGAATTCTGTTCCCATTTACAGCCTTCTCTCTTCTACCATTCATTGTCAGTCTCTGTTCCAATACAGTCAATTTTCCTCTCAGACTAATTTTTCCAGCCTCCACCTCCTCTGTTTCAAGCATATTGGAATTTCCTCACACGCTTTTCTCCACTCCACCTTTACTCTTATCCCTCATTCATCCCCTGTGGTGTCCTTTTCCATTTCTCTGCCACACTTCTTCCCTCCCAGCTGTTTCTTTGGATGGGTTATCGTTAGCTTCTATCCATAAATTAAGACTGGGCCTGATCCCAAAAGGAGAATCAATTGAAGCTGCTGCTGGTGCCTTGTAAGGAGCAGTCCTATCCACATGCCAGTAATGAACCATGTCCCATGGTGTGCAAAAAGAAACCTGTATTATTTCATATTGTCCCTTTTAAATCAGAAAATATAAAATGAAGATTGCAGTCTTGCAGAAATTCTTTCTAGCACTTTTTTTCTGCTTGGTTTCTTTTTTTTTTTTTGCAAGATTAGCAGAACTAAGGACAGCATTCTGGCCAAATTCCAGTTTAGGGTAATCTCTTCTGCTATTTCAGATACACGCTGTATTGTTTTTTCCATTTCCTAGCCCCAGAGGTCAGGTGGTAAATGGCTGTCATGTTCTCTTAAAAACTAAAATGTCACATATTGGGGCAGAGACCTCACCATCTCAGAAGGAAGCACTAGCAACCTTTCATTCTGGGTATATAATGCCACCCTGGTGATCCTGACACCTCCGAGGCTCTTGGTATGGGGCCTGCCCGAGACAGGCAAGCTGGGCGAGCACTGTGCTTTTCTCTACTCACTCTCATACAGCGTGGCACTCCATAGCTGCAAGAGCCTACTTTTCAGTACTGGGTGATGGAAACAGCTATGACTCTTCACATTTAATAATAATAATAATAATAATAAACAACAATAATACTGAGAACTTTGTACCAAAAAGAAGATGATACAAATATCATTTAATCACTGAGACAGGCAGGATGTGCCAAATGAAGGAGTGCCTTATGGTCTCTGAGTCAGGCAGTGGCAGGAACAATGCTTGCCATAGCCTGTGGCCATGCCATCGATGTGTCTCCTGCCACTCCTTTACGCAATTCCAACTCCAATTGGAACAGCTCTGCCTTCGTGTACAAACACTGGAAACCAAAGAGAAGGGTAAAAGGCATGCTTTTAAACTGCTTACATCTCTGCCAAGGCACCAAACTGGATGCGGGATACAGGAAGCGCAGCTGAGGATGCAAAACCTCATTTCACACGTGAAAGTCCACGTTCCCTTGTAGCCACTAGCAGTGCCTCAGCACAGGGTATGGTGAGGACAGCACTGCCCAGGGCGCAAGTGCAGCTCTTCCCAATATTTCAGACAACTGTGCTGCTGGTAGCTCGCAAAAGCACTCAGCCAAAACTGCTGACACGTGTCAAATTCCCCAAGCAGCGTTACTGGCCTGGCCAAGTGAGTTCGAGGAGCTATCTGGCCAGGGACACGAAGCCCACGTGTCAGGGAGCGGCCTCTTGCTCCCCGGGCTGGGATAATTGGACATTGTTCAGCCGCTGAATCGCTGCTCTGTTGGGCTGCGGGCTTGTCTGGTAGGACGAGCTAATTAAGATGCAAACTGCCAGGGGGAGGAGAGGGTCAGGGAAGGCCCTCACCCCTTCTTCTCTCCCACAATTTGCAGGAGGATTCTGTGCCATCACAACACCCCGAAGCAGGGACAGGAGAATGGGTGGGGAAGGGGAGGCAAAGGGAGAAGCCCCTTGAACACATACCTTTCAAGCACAAATACGGGACAACACGCCAAAAGTGGGAGAGGATTTTCCTGCCATACAGGGGAGTTTGCACTCGGTTCCCTGGGAACTGGCGAGCAGCCCTCAAAGCCACCCAGAGGTCTCAGCAGCGCACAGTGCCGTGCTTGCTGCCTTCTCTTCCTTGTCTCACATCAGCCGAGGTCCTGTTTTTTCAACATCACAGACGAACCAAAGAGCTGAAAGCACTGCAGGAATAGGACTGCACTGAATGTCCCAATATCCACACTGGCATCACCATGAAGTAAAACAAATAGCCCTACTGCTGGCAGCCTCTTTCAAGGAGGCGGGAGTGGGGTAAGGGATAGAAACAAGGCACTTTACGAGATAAAATATCTTTCTTAAGCACAAGAATTGATGTCAGGTGCACCTACACTATTCCTTGAACCACAACTATACAAAATCATTCCATACTCTGCAAACATTTTCTGTCAAGAGGCAGGAACACATTTTTCTGATTTTTCCCATTCTCTTAAAGAAAACTTTCATGTGCCTTTGCCCTTTTTCTACCAATGCTCACCTAGATTGCCTCATAGGTATATAATGTTGCAAAGAAAAGCCTCTCAGTCACCTTTTGTCCATTTGCTAAATCCTTCCACCATCCTGCAGCGCGTTCAAATCCGCAGCAAGAGGTGCATGAAAAATCCTAAGTAGGGAACCATTATTAGGGCAGGGATAAGCCTCCAAAGCACTTAGGATCCAGAGCCACAGTTCATGTCTGTCTTTAATACCCAAGACCTAACATCAGTAATTTAATGAGCACCTTACATCGTGAAATATTTCACAAACTGCAAAAGCAAGACTCATTCCACCCACCTCTAGACTGAGAAGTGGCAGCTGTTGAGCCAGGCAGAGCAACGCTACATGACAGTTTAGGACACTGGGTTAAAAAAATCCAACCAAAACAAAACAAAACAAATCTTAGCTCCAGCAGAAATTGCTTCTGAGAAAGAAAAGGCAGAGCACAGTGTGAACACATATAAAAAAAGGCCCTATCCCCTAGGGAAAAAAACCCACAGGGATTTTTTAAAGGCATTGGGGTCTTTGTTTTACCCTGTGCTCAAATGGAAACATTTCCCCAAATGATGCCAAGGCAGCAACTTGACTGAATAGATACTACGCTTGCCATCTTCTGAATCACCCACTCCATTCCTGTAGCAGATTTTTTTGCGCCACTCCCATGCAAGCACAAGCCAGACATAAACCTGCTCAGGGTGTAATTGCTGCAAGCGTGGCTTAAAGCCGAACGGCACCACACTTTCTGAGCTACCATGCTGAGGAGCCTAAGTAGTATCCAGTTAATCTTCTCAAATCTCATTATTGCAGCAGAGTGACAGATGGGTATTTTAACACGCTAGAGATGAGGACTAATTAGGACTCCTAGCCATTCTTTGTATTTATCACATCAGTTTCTCCCCACCTGAAGCAGACTTCTGAGCAGTTGACAGAGGGCTGCCACTACCACCGTGCTCTGCCTGCCACCTCGAGGACAGGAGGCACTGGGTCACCTGAACTCACCTGATCTAGAGGCGAGGCTGCAGAAGGCTCTCATTTCTCATCTAGGTTCCGGCAAGTCTGGAGAGTGAGCCCAAACTGAAGTTACTGGGATACAGGAACTGAATTTCCTGACTCAGAATACGTTTGTGGATTTACACAGCAAACTTTGGGCAGCAGTATGTGACTTACTATCAAGCCAGTAGGGAAGAATGATGGACTCAATGGATCAAAACCAGCTCTTCTCATTTCTGCTCCTAAGCCTGCCTTAGGCGCAGACAGCTGATGTATTGACTTTGGCAAAATGTGTATACAGCCATCCTGGCAATAAAGTTCTTGAAATTGAGGGGGACAGGAGAGAATTAAAAAAAAAACCTAAACAAAAAACAAAACAAACAAAAAACCCAAACAACAACAACAGAACTTAGTAGGGGGAACTGAAAACACTTGAGAGAAGGGAGAATCCTACGAGCCTCCACTGTAACCCTGAGCCATCGCCTCAGGCCAAACCCCACGCTCTTTTTAGAGATTCCAGAACATTTGTTTTAACTTTTTGTTTTTTCTGCATTCCTCCTTGTTGTACTTCTGGTTTCCAGTTGGGACTGGAATGGAGAGAACAGGATTATAGAAGGAAGTCTGCTGCTTTATTTTTCTGGGTTGATTACAAGCAGAAGATGCAATAAATCTCACGAGAGAGTTATTTCTCACTTAGCCTCCTGTTATCTGAAACTACCTGACCAGAGCAAGGGTAAGGAAAATGCAGTACCAAGTGAAGTACACTGAGAAGATAAAAAGAGAAAGAGCAAAGTGGTGAAGCTCTCTGATTTTGCACAAGGAAAGAAAACAGTTCAGTCCCACTGACAGTTTATTTATTTCACACAAATTGCAGTGGAGATGCAAGGGCTCCAGAAGGAGGCTCACCTTGCCTGATCACACCTCTGAACCTTCTGAGGTGTGATGGCAGTGCTAGCAGTGGCACCACAATGAGAGAGGAATAGAAAAACAAGCAATAGTTGCACGTGGAGCAAAGGGTTTTCCACATGCTGGATGGCCCTGGTCTGCTGCCAAGCTGCCTGTCTGCAACAGTACTTGACAGTCACTGCTGAGATGGTAAATGCAGAATTTCAAGAGTATCGAAAATATCCCAACTTAAATATTCAGATCCAGATAAACACATACACACACATCCTTTTCTCCCAGCATTCTGTGTCTGCTAAATCAGCATTTTTTGATGAGCCAGTGAATATAGATGGTGAGCTCAGGCACAGATCTAGCCTAGACTGTTAGCTCTGCATCCTGCATGTAGAGAAAATTTGTGAACATGTTCAGCACCTTACAGGTAAAAAGGCAGTACCAATTCTGCTGTATTTAGTGAAAAGCAGCAGTAGTATCCTTTAAATGAAATTTGTACTGGAGAATCTGATCTAGTCTCCTCTCTAATGCTCTTCAGGAAATAAATTACACAACTTAGTTACATCAGAAATGTGTCTTAGTCATTTGGATGTACAAATGTAGAGGCAGAGGTATATCTCCTCTAACCATTTCCTCATGTGACAGCATTTAATGATATTACAAAACCAAATACATATATATTCCCAGATTGGAGAGAGCAAAGAAAGGACGTGATATTTAAAGAGAGCTTTGCATTTGGTTTGGGGTTTATTTTTTGTTCTTTCTTTAACTGTTCTCTGTTTTACAGAACTAAATAAAGCCTCCTGTTCCAGATGATAAATCTTCACACTGCTCCTGGCCCCAGAGAGCACAGGAGATAATAGCATTTCTAAAGGCATTTAGTTAGTTGATCCTTGACTGTAGAAGAGGGCAGTGAGAGAAGCTAGAGATAAATGGCTATGAAACCAGCTCAGCTGCTCTGGGCGTATTTCTAGTAGCAGCAGCCACAGCTGAAAATCCTGCAGAGGGATATACATTTTCCCTCCCCTTGCACAAGCCCTGTGCTGGAGAAGGGCTTAAAACACAGCCACCTCAAAAGAAAGAAGCCACAATGCCCTGGTTCAGTGACTTTTGTGGGGGGAAAGGCGGGGATGTTACAATCACTGCTTGAGAGAAAGGTGTGCTCCTTCAAAGCATTATTTGTAGCCTTGCTATGAAGCCAAGGCTCTACACAGCTTTCAGAAGATGCAGCATATCGGTGCATTATTATATAAAGCACACATTAATTCATTTGAGCTGGCCAGCGGCAAAACTGCAAAAACCATTAAAGAACAGGAGCCCTATAGAAAAGACAATTCATTTTGAGCATTAACGAGGGCAGAAAGGATCATTTGCACTGTCCCAATTGCACATTAGCTATTGACTGAATTTGCCAGCATAGGCTTAGACACCAGGACAAATTTCTGATCGTAACTGTAGAGACTACTAAGAATTAGTAGGAAAGCGGCCAACAAGTTGAGAGATGTGATCCTTCCCCTCTGCTCAGCAATGCTGAGCCCACATCTGGAGTCTTGTGTCCAGCTCTGGGCCCCACAGTGCAAAAAGGACTTACTGAGCAAGCCCACTTTAGGGCCATAGGGAGGATTAAGGGACTGGAGCATCTCTCATATTAGGAGTGCCTGGGATTGTTCAATTTGGATAAGAGAATGATCAGGAGGAATCTATCATTGTGAATGAATACCTAATAGGAGGGAATGAAGAAAAGGGAGCCAGTCTCTTGTCAGTGGTGCCTACCAACTGGACAAGGCACACAAATTTAAAACCTTGAAACTCCATCTGAGCACAATACCTTTTTACCGTGACACTAATCACAGAGGCTGTGGAGTCTTCATCTGTGGGGATATTCAGAACACAGCTGGACACAGTCCTGGATAACTAACTCAAGCTGTCCCTGCTTGAATAGAGATTTTGGTCTAGCTAATCTCAAGAAGTCCCTGTTCACCTCAGTAATTCCATGATTCTGTAACATTTTCTGCTGCTGTTAAGGTAACTTTTCTTAGATGGGCAACTAAGTCAAAGCAGCCATTCAGTCATCCCAAGGTTGTTTGGAACTGGATCTGTCACATAAATCATCAGCTGCTGACACCAGGATGGAGGAAGGCTGGTTTGAGCCTAGGCCAGGCTGCTGCTCTCAAATGGGAATGCAGCAACTGAGGTAGAGGAATTGAGGGCAAAAAGTGTGAGTTTTGCTCTGCCCTTTTTAGTGCACTGTTAAAATCAAAAGGGTCTCCACTTTTGAAAATGGGGAACCTAATCCAGCTACAGTGCCATGTTCAAAGCAGGAGAGTGAACCAGAAGAGAACTGGGACTTCCCTATCTGCTTATGTGCCAAAAGATTTGTAGTGGTAGGGGCTAAACTCGCTCTCACACACAAGGATAGCATTGATCTGGCACTTGAGTGAGAGTGAAATTTAGTATTGGTGTCTTTAACTTAAATATATGCAAGGGTCACACCTGAAAATGAGCTAGGTTTTAAGCCCACGTTAAGTACTTCAATCACACTGTTGCAGAAGATTAGAAAGATTGCTTGTGGTTTCAGATAAATATAGAAAACAGAGGTCTACATTATTGAATTAAGTATGAAAGTTAATAATACAGTCAGCACAGTTGCACAACGTTATTTCATTTAACACTAAATTCAATTTATGTTACACTGTTCTGTCTGTGGCCATTGTCAACATGCTGGAGATTCTTTTTTGTTTTTTATTGACAATGCAAAACACATTAACTGAAGTTATCAGCAGAGAAGCTGAAAGCTCTGGCATATGAACAAAGGACAGCTGGGTTTCGAGGCTCTGGGAATATGTGGAAAGTAGCCACTAGTAGGCAGCTAGCAACGCTAGTTGCCCTTAAAACAACCAGCAGTGCAGCCATTTAGCAGACTTTGCCTTTTAATTAGGTATCTATAGGTTTGCATGTCAAAGCTCTAAGTGCTTCTGGCACCTTGCTGGTGGCTCAAGACTGGAGGCAGATGCTGGGAGCTCTCCATCCTTTATTCACCCTCCAGATGAGAGATCCAGTCCAAGCCATGATGTGGGCAGCCACAGTATCCGACAGCCACCCCAAACCAGGCCCTTCAGGGTAGGGCTGGATATACTGTTACTGACAGGCTTTTTTCATTTCCCTTATTACTGTTAAAGGAGAAACACTGGAACATAAATTTTTGGCCCAACCCTGACGGGCAGCAAATGTTGCTGCTGTAGAACTGCATCATATATGTGAAGCTCCAGTTACAGACGCAAGCTTTCCAGTATTTTGCTTGTGTCATGAGCTCTCCAAACTAGAACCAGGCCTACACCAAAACTTTGGATCCAAGCACCCCAGACCAATAGGGGATCTCCCAGACTTGCTCATCATGTCTAAATCAGCCTGTTGTACATCTACCCTGTGTGGTGCCAACATTTCATCCACCTTTGAGAGCTTGTACCACAAGCAGTGAAATCCCTACTCCTTGGTTTCTAAGTCCAGATGAAATTAGCTGTTACCAACAAAAAGAAAACATTTGCTAAATCAAAATACATTTTCTAATCTAGAATCTGCAGGCAAGACATGGGATTCATACTGTTAGCAGGGGGTGGGGAAGAAGGCAGGATCAAAGTGGGACTCAGTACATGCAAACGACACATCTGGCTCCTGCGGTGCTCAGTAAGGGAAATGTAAAGCAGGAGGCAACATGGAAGAGCTCTCTGTTAATCACACAGTGCTCGCAAGGAAAGTCAATACAGAACAAGGAGCTGAGCTTGCAACATGAATGTTAAACGGCAGTTAACACTGTGCCACAGAGACACAAAAAATCCAGCTCCCAGGAACCAGAAACAGATTGAGCAAGTAACGCAAACATCATCCAAAACAAGGAGGAACAACAGAGTAACAGAAGCAAACAGATGGCTTCTGCTCCCGTTGTTCCCAATGTCTTTTTGCTCTCACTTGTTACCATAGAGGCTGGTATCTGGGACTCAAAATGTGATGCTCCACTTGTGAGAGCGGGTGGAGAAAAAGCAAGATTTACATTATTGAAAATTTCTCCTACACTATCCATTTCCGCACCATTTCACTTTCCTGTCTGCTGGACATACCTTGGCAGACTCTAAAAGGCCAAGGAGCTGTCTTCCCCCCAAGCCCAGCCCATCTCCTTCACCTGCCAATACATGTACTCAGTTCTTAGTGCCTCTCTGCTACAGCTCTTCTTCACTGCACAATAGTACAATCCTACTTCTGTGCACAAACATCATTCTGCTCCATTCTCAAAGATGAAAGGATACAGCCTTAAATATCCACACAGCCTGCATGACTATAGCATGGAATAGACCCCACAGACAGCAGGTCATGGGGTGTCTTAACTTATCAGCACTGTGAAAACGTAGAACAGCCCACAACAGAACAGCACAAAA
>VXBA01002143.1:1741819-1867814 GCA_013399895.1 Serilophus lunatus | reverse complement strand
GTGTGCGTGTGCGTGTGTGTGTGTGTGTGTGTGTGTTTGTGTGCGTGCACGTGAGAGGCAGAGGGAAAGCAGGGAAAGGATTTGGGGGGCAAGGATGGGGATAGGGGGAGGAAGAGGGAAAATCTGTCCTGACAGCCGACAGATAACGGACTGCCTGAGAGGAAATCACTGCAAGCCGAGACGCAGCCCGTGGAGGAGTCAGACGCTTCCTGCTCCACCAGCGCTCAGCTCTGTAAAGGCCCGAAGAGGGTTCAGAGACGAGGAGAGACCAGGAGCCTGTCCAATAAATCTCTGCCTCCGTTCATCCAGAGCTTCGTCACAAGGTGCCTTCCTGCCCTCAGACACGACTCTGTCACTTCAGGATTTGCCTTCCTCTACAAAGGTGCAGGCTGGAGCTACTGACGTGAAAGAAGGGGACAGAAAGTCGGGAAACTCAGGAGAGGGGGGAGGAGGGAAACCTTCAGCTCCCTCCTCCCCGGCAAGCAGAAACAGATGCTGTTCGGGCATCTAAGTTCGCATACTTTTGAGTCAGCTCCCAAAAAAGGCTCCCCTTCACCAACCAAGGGGTTTAGATAAGAAGCTGAAATGACTCAGTAGCAGCAAGAAGGGAAACGGGATAGGTCTGCCTCTGAGCCTTGACTCTTGTCCATGTCATGTCCCCCTTCTCTCTCATAAAACACTTTTCTAATCCTATTTTCAGTACATGCATATATCTGCTCATAAGAGCAGTCACTTGCACTTACTCCACGTTTTTTATCCCAGAAACTCAGGCTTCTTTACAGGGCTGGATATGCCCACCGGTATACCTAGGGAGGAAAAATTAACTCTGCTAAGGCTTCATTTACCCCAGAAACTCAGGCTTCTTTACAGGGCTGGATATGCCCACCGGTATACCTAGGGAGGAAAAATTAACTCTGCTAAGGCTTCATTTACCCCTCTTGTTTTGTGCCAAATGTTGCTGTATAGGTCTGGGTGGAAAAATAAACAAACAAATGAAAAACAGGAAATTGCAGCTTTTCATCAAAAATCAGACCAAAGACAAGGAGAGTAACTTTGGTTTGAAGGAAAACTGGCCAGGAAAGGACCTCCTTAACCCACCTCCCTCTACAAACCTTGGCTCTGCACACTCATACAGTAGAGAAACCCCATCTCCTCCCATAGACCTCTACAAACTTGCCAGCTGACCCCTTTATTTTGAAACTCATTTTTCAGAAAAATGAAGCCTCTGTGATCTGACCGTTGCCAAAATCAATTTAGGTTCTGTTTGTTGGTGTGGTGATTTTTTTTTCTTTAGAAGTGTTGGATGTCATCACTTCACATACAAGAAAAAACACCAAGAGCCTTAATGAAGGGCCTTGTGCAATTATAATTCCTATTGTGTAGTTTATCACTGCAATTATCATAATTATCCCCAGTTTACAGCTTGCTGGCTGATGGGTTGAGGGGCAAATGATTTGCAGAAGGTGTCATAGAGATGTCTGGCCTGTCATCTCCCCGCCTTCTACTTCCGCTCCCAGGGTAAGAGGAAAACTGGTCTCTCACCACCAGACCAGTGGCTGTTCTCAGGAATCCTCAGTCCTCATGAAACACTTAAAACTTCCTTGAATTTATTCTGGGCTTCTTACAGTACCTTGATGTCAAGTCAGCTCACGGGATCCCTCCCTGTACCGGCATTCCGCCAAAGCCATCGCGTGCCACAGCACATCCTGCCTGACTGCCAAGGGGCAGACTTCAGACGGGTTGGGCAGACAACAGGATGCTCAGACCTGGATGTCTTGCCAGGCCATCCTCCCACTGCCTGGCTGGCTGGCTGCCTTTTGTAGGAAGATAAAGCCCTCTCCGTGCCCTCTTGTGGAGAAGGCATGTCCTCCTGCACACATCAGCCCTCTCCCACATGGATGAGTTCCAGCACTGGATCAACGGTGGGAAAACAGGTTCACCATGGCATGTAATCATACCATCTTCTTTGAAGTCTTGAACTCCCCTCTGTAGACTCCTTACTCCACAAATCAAACAGGACATTTAACCTCACTGTGCTGGTCTCCTCCATTGCTCTAAATCAGATGGAGGGTCACATCACTAACGGGGTCTTTGTCCACAGTCTCCATCTGTGCCTTCTGCCTGGTGACCCACTGTATCGTACTCCTACTCCACCTCCACTGCCCTCCCTCATCTTAGATATAGTTTCTCTACTCTTCCCTTGCAAGTTTATCCAAACAGGATGTCTTCAAAAGAGGATAGCTTAATTTGAAAGCAAATAAATCCAATAAGTAAAATTAGCTCCTGTATGCATAGCGCTTCCTTATGTCATCAGCAAGGGAGCTATGACCTCAGGAGAAGTGGGGAGAATCCCACGCAGTGTGAACCCTCTCCCTTCTTTTGTACAGCCCCCCTTCAAAGCCCACAGGCCCAGAGCATGGGCACTCAGCAGCACTCACCCCTTGGCATTTCTTACAGGCCAGTAAGGATTTTCAGCTGGAAGCACCATTTCTTGGAGTTGGCTCTGTGGCAGTTGCCTGCAGATGCTGAGGGAGGTGCCATCTTTGGACACCATGGTGGTGGGTCCCACTGGTCAATGATCACTGCAGAAATCAAGTGCTGCTGTTTGATGTTGGTTATATGAGGACTGTGCTGTGCTGCCCTGACCCCAGCCAGGAGCCTGGACCATAACTACCCAGAGCTAGGTGCAGGACCCATCAGCAGCCATTGCCACCTGGGTGCAATGGTGGGAAAAGGAGAGAGATTGTCACCCCCGTAACAAGAAAAAGCAGTATTTGAAGCATGAGTGTAGAGGAGGAGCTAGAAACAAAACAGAAAATATTCTCACTTTATTCACAGAGACTCTGTCAGGTGTTTAGATTTGCTGCCCTGCTGCCTTGTGTTGGTGTCCAGCTCCTCATTCCTGGGAAGGCAAGAGAGAGATGGAGAAAGGAAATGGCATGGCAAGCATGGTGAAAGAAGCATGTGCTACAGCAACTGAAAGACATGAGAAGCTCCAGGAGAGCTCTTGCCAGGCAGGCAGGTCTAGAGGGGTGGCTTTTCCTATGCCAGGATGAAGTTCAGCAAGAGGACAGAGGGGAGGTCGCTGAGGGATTGCCCAGGGATCCCGTGGCCAGGAGGAGGAGGAGAAGGTCAGGTAAGGTGAGTGGGAGCCAAACAAGGCAGGCTTTACAAACAAAGCACTTCATATCAGAGCCTGAAATCGGTGCTGAGCCAAGGGATTTTTCTGAGGGAAAGGGGCGATGTTCTCCTCCAGAGAGGAAAAAATGCGAAGTCTGGATTTGCACAACTCAGGCAGCAGAGCAGGTCTCTGCACTAGTTTGAGTGAGTAGGGCTAAGGATTAAGCTAGTGTCCCTCCTGGAAAACCTTTCCCAGACAAGATCAGGCAAAGCTGGAGAGGAAAAGAGCTCAGGCAAGAAGTATAGAAAGCAAAATGGAATTCAAAGCTAAACAGCTGAAAAAGAAGGAGGAATTTCTCTCCCTACTAAAATAAATATAAAAAGAGAAAAGTGAGTCTGCAGAATAAGAACAACAATAAGGCAAGCCAGAGCTCTCAAGGCAATCATCTCCCTGTAGAGATTCCTTCCTTATCCCTCCTGCCATATACATACTGTAGTGGCCAGCTGTCCCATGGTACTGCAGCCCAAATCTGGAAGCCATGGCCCTTGACACTTACTTTAATTTCTTCCCTTTGAACCTGTAAATATAGGACAGGATTTCAAGTTAACCACAAAGGCCTCTCTGTCATCATGGGTCACAGGTTCACAAAGGAAGGTGGAGCACCTTCCCACCTCGCTTCACTGCTGATCAAATGAGACGCCTCACTCACCCTTCAGCTTGAGAACGGATGTGGTGAGCCAGTGTTGTGTGTGAATGAACACAGTACAGATAACGACTTTACAGTTCTCTCCGTTCTCACAGACAAGGTATTGGTGATACCTGAAGCAGTAGGAGGCCCTGCTGAACAGCTTTGACCATTAGATCTAAGTATTTCTTCCCCTTCTAAGAGTCAGGGGCCATGGCAGAGGCATCGCACAGGCTATTTCTGGGCACCCATCTCTCCCCTCCCTGCTGCATTTCCTTCATTGTATTTGAGCTCTTTCCTATCTGTGGCCTCTAAATCTCCTCCAATCTGCCAGGCGCCACTCAGCACAGAAGAGGGGGCGTGGAAGACACAGGGAGGGGGAGATCTGTGCCCCTAAAAATAGCCCTGCCAAGTACGTCTATTTCCCTGTCACAGACAGTTCATTGTTAGACTCTGACACGGCAGTTCACCCTCCCTTCCCACCCCTCAACATACTCTCTTTCCTCTCCTACCCCTCTCCGGCCCAGTTTCCTGTCTACTCCCATCTCCGTGGCCAAAGCTGGAGTATATTGTAAAGCCAAAGGCTGGCCTGAAGTCTTTTGTTTCTCTGAGTACATTTTGGACCACAGACTATAGAGTTGACCCTTGTTGCAGGAGACTTGCCATTCTTGGTTCCTAATTTCACCCATTCCCAGACACGCAAGCCCTGTCTTCTCAGCTCTCACCTCCCTTTCTGCTTTCTGAGGACCCTTTTGACCCACATCACAACACACCTCGCTCTGTGTGTCTGTCTGCGCTATGAAACTGTTTTGTTAGCTACTCCACAGGTCTCAGCACTTCACTTACAAACAAAGGAGGCACCTCACATGCGCTACCAAGTCTTCTTGCTGCTGGCTGCCTGCCCATGACATGAAAGTGTAACCAGAAAGTGCAGCAGGACTTTGCCCAGGAGGTTCTAGTTAGGAGCCTGCATGATGGTGTGACATCAGTCATGTTGTAGAAGGGAACTAGAAGAGAAGAAATGGGACACCCCTTTTACCAGGAAGGTACTTTTCTCCCTCTTTGCTTGTTAGGGCATAGGCAACGATTTTTGGTGAGATGACCAGATGTAGTCATTGACATATATTTACAAAACCACAGAATATTCTGAGTTGGCTACCTATTAAATAATTGTCCTGGGTGCGATGAAGTCTGCGATACATAAGATGTGTAGATGTGGTGCTTAGGGACATGGTTTAGTGGCGGACTTGGCAATGCTTCATTAATGGTTGGACTCAAGGATCTTAAAGGTCTTTTCCAGTCTAAATTATTCTATGATTCTAAGTAGCCTAAAATAGCATGATATTCAGTACTGACCATACACAGTACAACTACAAGACATGCAAACATGCTTTTAGCCAGATTGCCTTCTTTCACTGTTCACAGTCTTTTCAGAGATATCTTGCATACAGAAAACAAGGTGACAAACACATCTCCATTCCCTTTCTCAGAACACAAACTTGTCTGAACAGTGATGTTTGCCTAATCCTGTATTTGTCCAGCATCTTGCACAGAGGAACTCTAATCTTGACTGGGAACTGTTTGTTATTAAACAGCAGAAAGACTCTTATAGAAAGGCTTTATGTCTCTGTGTAAAACTGTCGGTAGCTCAATAATACATGATAGTATTGTAAAGCAAACATTCATAGAAAAAAACCTACTAGACACGCCACACATCTAGCAAAAGATTCCTTCATCTCAGAAGCATGATCTGAACCTTCTCCAAGCATCTTACCAGCAAGATGACCCATTTGCTGAGGCAGGAAGACCACAAACCTCACAATGATGGAGCCATTCCAAACTCTCACAGGCCTTTTCAAGAGCATCTTGCCAGCAATTTCTTTGGATGACATGGAAGAGGCAGCTGGGAGGTCTATGCTCACTACAGGCAAGGTAGTCTGTCATGGAGAGGTAATTTCTTCAACACATTACCTCACTACAGATAACAACAATAAGTATTCCCACCAAACCAGGAAATGTTTTTGCCTGCTTTTTCCTCCTCAGTCAGCTAAGCAAAGAGGCCTACAGAAATTAAACAACTTGCTTAAAACTACATTGTGACTGTATAGCAAAGCAAAAAGCTGAATCAACTGCACCTATTAACAAGGGAAATACCTTAACAATAAGGGCCATTTCTTCTCGTGTCTTACCAGCCTATGAACACAAGTGATAACCAAGATTCTCAAGCACAGACAGAATCTCCAGGAGCTGAGAAAACAGCTCATTGGGGAAAAAGATCCCAAGGAGATCTATTTATCCCTTCAGACACCCATTGCTCAGTCATTGTGTCCACCAGCTTTACTACCACAGTCTAAGAGACAGCAGAAGAGTTTCAAGTATCAATCGCAGTTTCTGCTGCCCTTTAGACTATGAACACTGTTCTAACAGTAATGAAAAATCTGTTGAGCCAGAGGCCTACAATGAGAAAAGAGAAACTATTTATCTTAAAATAAAGACATTTATCTTATTACTGCTCTCAATTCAATGACAAACAACAGCATTGGTAGTATTCTGTAAAAGACCCTATATGCATAATTTCTGATTAGCCCAGCTCACCATCACAGACATGAACACCAGCACACACTTCACTGCCTATATTTCCACTTTCACATATGCCTGTCTTATTATCTGTGCTGTTAATCATTTTGCCATAGGAGAAGAAATTTTTAGGTTAACCTGAATGCTTAGAAACAGCAGTCCATTGCACTTGCATTATTTAATGGTGATGCAAGGCTAAGGGCTGAGAAATAATTTCTATTATAAGGACTAAGCTGGAAGGGAGAAAACAAATGAGTTTAGGAGTTCACTCAAGCAATCATCCATTTCGATCACTTTCTGTAGAAGATAAGGGCTGTTTCATAATAATCTTTTTTTTTTTGGAGGGGGAAAAAACCCAGCAAATAGCTCAGGGGATGCTCACTATTTTAGGGATAAAAGCTAGCCAGTTACATGCTATTTTTAGAAGTCACTTAAAACCTGACATTTTTATTCTGAAGTCTTCTCTTGACCACTTAGGAGAATCATCTTTTCTATGAGAGAGCTATGTCTTGTTTTAGCACAAGATTTCAACTAAGATTCCTTTCATTGCTTGTGAACATGTAGCACATGGATGAGTTCCTATGAAGAATCACCAGCTACGATGGAGGTCTTCAGCTAGGACAGTCTGCTGCTTCACCCCTTCTGTCTCTAACAAGTCAAAGTATTATTTGGTGGCAGGAAGGAGGAGGAAAGGAAATATAAGTTTGCAAAAGCCACACGTCCCCTTTGCAAACACCTCTACAGGAGGGCTGTCAGCTGTGATGGGAGGAGTGCTAGCAGCTGCATCGAGCAAGGCCAGGTGTTCTTGCTTGTGGCAGGCTCTGGCACAGTTGTTTTTTCTTATTTGTGTTCTCTGAGCTAAGTCCCTGTAGGAAATGCATTGGTGGGTCTGCACAAATGATCTCCTATTGTCTTTTCTGCAAGGTTGATCATATCCCCTCTTCCTTCTAGGCTTTTTCTTCCTGCCTTGCACCATACCTCTCTTCATGGTCAGGCATGTGCATAGGTTACGTGGAAAAACAACTTGCCTTTCTACTGTGCTCTCAATTGCTGAAGGTACCGAGCAGGAAAATCAGCTATGTGGGGAGATTCCTTTTGCCTGACATTTGTGTGCCCCTTCTCTCTGGATATATAATATTAAAGCTCTCCATATACTCCCTTAGGAAAAGCCACATTTCTCCTTTAACATTTCCTTACCTGTGCCCTGGCTGTACTAGCGGGATGTGTTTTCAGTGGGGATGTGCCAAAATGTGGAGGATGTTTTTAAACATTTTTGGCACACTTGCTTTCTCTTTTCCTCTGCTTTCAGAAATGTCACCAGCCCTGCAGTGCTGTCAGTGACATTATTTAGTTTGAATCCTCCTGAGTCTCAGCCCCTCCAGGCAAAGGTGGCACAAAGTTATCTTCTTTCCTTCACAGTTCGAAAGGGCTTGGCTTGGCGACATCTCATTGTCTAAATCTGTAGTTCAGAGTATTTCCTGACTCATGCTGAAGTTATACTGGGTGTGAATTACAGCAGAAGCAACTCAGAAAACTTTAGGCTGGAACCAGTAATATTCTCTCTGTGCTTTGCATTTGCTTACACAGTTTAACAGGCTACTTTTAACTTTTATGGCTTGTGTAGCATTGTTTTAGCTGGCAAATGCAATTGGGACATCTAGAGAGCCCTCTTCTGTGTAACTGAGGTGCCAGCAGCAGAACTGGTGTCTTTTCTGTAGACTAGCAGAGTGTTTTTGCTGTCTTTAGAGTAAGCTCTTGCTGAAAAGCCTGGCTCCCTAATGCTGCCCTGCTATATTTAGACCCTCTTCTGGTGTGCCCACCCAGTGCTGTTCCCCTTGTTTGTTTCCTACCAAACAATGAGACCTGAAAGAATTGCTTGGAAAGGAGCCAATGCTCTTGCAAGCAAAACTGTCAGGCGGCCAAGCTTTGCAACAGCCCTTTGTAACATACTGTACTGGGAAATGGGAAGCAATTGTGCCTCTTTGGTTCAATCTCCAGCACAGGCTTTTTCCCCATGCTAAGAGCTATGTGGTGTGGCCCGGCCTTGGGGACTGTTTTTGAGAAGGTGTTAGAAGACATGAGGGAAATGCCAAGAGGCAACAAATCAGGATGGTAATGACCAATGTAAGATCTGTTCTCTGTTCTCCCTCACCCCTAATCCTGTATTCCTGTCAGAATGCATTTTAGCAGCAGGTTGTTCCTGGAAAGCTTTTGCTATCTGCCCTGATTGTAGTAGAAGCTGGTCTTGTACATATAGGGTTACAGGTGCAGTCAGATGCCCTTCTCCCTCACTCCATTTTCATTTTCTGTACCCTTGTGGTGTTTGGCCACCATTCTCTGCAACATCTGCACAGTAAGGGAAGAGAAAAAGCAGCCCCACCTCTATTGATGTGCAGAACGAGAACCACATTAAGGTTAGTTTTGCTTGTTTTAAAAAATGGAGCCTAAGTAAAAAACAAAGAAGGAGTGGAGAAAATAAAAGCAAACACAAAAACTCCACCAGACAGGCAGAAGAGAGAATTAACAGAAGGGTTTTTTAAGACAGAGAGAGGTATGCCTGGTCCACAGCAACCTAAACGATGAGAGCCTGGAAATCACAAATTTTCATCCAAAACAGATTTTGTTCCATTACCTGAAGTTCCAACTTTTTTGCTTCTTTTGGCCTTCTGAGCCAAAATTTCTCTAGCCAGAAAAGGACATGTATATCCCTGAGGGAAATTCCAGGAACATCCTTCAGTTGGATCTGGTTTGGGTTTTCCTTTAGGAAACCCATAAGCATTAGAGAGGTCAGAGAGAGCTTGAAAAAAAAAAAAAAAAAAAAGCCAATATTTCCAGCTGAGGAAGAAAGGTGCTGAGCACTAGGATGATAGCAAAGTTTAGGGAAAGATCAGCTAGAAAAGTATCTGCCTAAACCACACATGAATCTGCTAGTTCTGCCCCAGAAAAGGCATGTAAATCTCCTGTGAGGAATAGGGAAGAGTCCGTGTGACCCCACATACTCTCACATACACACTGCTCTTGGGAAAATTTAAGAGATGCTGGGACAAATCCAATGGTTTGAGTTATAGTTACGTATCATCTTTTTGTAACAATACCAAGTATTTGCAACTTGTAAACAGAACCAACTTTTAAGAATAGCTTAGGAGAACACATGCTGGCAGCCAAAATGCAGCTGGGAGAAAAATAAGTAGATAATAATATTTGGACACTATGGGTACACAACACTGATTCATGGGCATTGTAGGACAACAGTCTCAGGGAAACTGTGTAGTTAGATGAAGAGTACAGGGAAGAATTCAATGTTACAATTCAAGTTTTACAGGTAAATCAGGTATAAGGGAGAAATTAATGCGGCAAGAAGAGGCTGCATTCAGATTGTCCCCTAGCAGAGAGGGTCTATAGGATATGGTGAGAAAGACCCTACACTGTTACACTTCAACACGCCACAGAAGACAATTTGGATAACTCAAAGGTCCCTAATAAAACTGAAGGAGTCAATTGGAGTTGGCTGTTGTCATAAGAAATAAGTTAGTTATTAGAAAACCAAATATATGTCGGGTTTTCTGGTTTGTAATGTTATTGTCTTATATAGCTACGGTCTTAAAATCTCAGCTTCTGTATTCAAGGGATTTCTTGTAAAACTCTCAGATTTCAGTATAAAACACTACCAAAAAAACTACAGCCATCATTAGTGTATGGGGAAATTTTAAAGCTGCAAACTCTAAAAGCTTGGAAAATTTTGGATGTCAACCAAAAAACAAAGGCCTGTCTCTGTAGCAGCTCCTGATTTAGTGCACGCAGCCTGGACAAGAAATCTGTGATCCTCTCGGTTCGTGTTGCAATAAAGAAGGGGGTTATTTCATACTTGCTGTTTATTGCAGAACACAGATCCACTGTGCTCAGTGACTAAAGATCATTTATGGAGCCTTAACAGTCAACAGGAAATTATATTCTCATTTTGCCAAATCCTTTATCGTGATGCCATTTCAAAAAGAGTGTTCATCTATTTTGGTGGTTGCTTAGGAGATGCAAGAGGGATGGGTCTGCAGCCACATCTCACTTCTGACTCTCCTCAAAATAGTGCTGCAGCCCCTTACCTATAAGAATGCCACTGGGCAACTGCTTGACTGTCCAAGGAGATTTTACATTTGAGGTCCTTCTTTGGTCCTTTCCTCCACAGCCAGGTGGAGGAAATCCTGAGCTCCAGCTGAACAAGAAACAGAAAAGGTTACCAGCAGAGAGAACCAGGAGAGAAAGATGAATTAATGATACCCTGAGAAGCTCAGGGATGGCAGTGAAATGCCTGCTGAGGTGGTGCTAATTCTCTGGGGAACCTGCAACGAAAACCTGCATTTGGTGGTTGGATGGTGGACTCTCTTCTGGGAGGAGCTTCTTGCAGAAACTTCTATTTAAATGTGAAATGGAGTAAGAGCAATGGGAGGACTGCTGAGGGAGGAAGCATAGCTGCCTTTTTTTTTCAGTTGCATTTTTAGCCTTTAAATTAAATGGACATTTCTTTTAGAAAATGAAGCTGTTTGAAAAATGAATATGACACTTGGACGTAGTATATTAAAGGCCTACTCTCACACCAGCAACGTGAGGCAAGTCACCAGTGCAAAGCCTAGGAGAAGTTTGCTGAGATCCAAGGGTTACTTTCCCTACAATATGCAGACTTTTCTGGAAGTTCTAGAAGGTTTCCTGAAATTTATTCATTATTTATTATTTTGCTTCAATAACTAATATTCTGATGAGCGCTACAAAGTTCCTAGCAAGCCGGAGATCGAAGGAAGACTAGATGTTCTTTTTTTTGCTCTCACTATAAGTGAGGCTTGAAAGGCTGAGATCTATTGGCTCTAAAACCTTGTAAGACATATGAACCAAAAAGAAACAATTTAATTCACTACCTACAGATAGTATGTCCTTTTCTTCCCAAATCATTTCTGATCAGCTTGTATATCCTGCACAAGTACTGTGTAGCTCCATTATCTAATAAAAAGCAGAATTAAAATGCTGTCTTTCTGCATCTTAATTGAATTCCAATTCTTATCCAAAAATAGCTCGACATAAAGTAAAAAAATAATTATCATGTAAATAAGCAAAGCCATTCACTATTTTCTAACATAAGTAAATGCAAATTATGAATTTGAATAAATGTGTTTAGATTGTTCTGTTTACATGTGCAGAGAGCCTAGGCTAGCAAAAAGTTACCAAATTTAGTGGAAGGGCTATATTTAGTTTCAAATCAGGATGTTTTAATTACCAGCTAACAGGAAGCAACCTTTTTAGTTTAATTTAGTTTTGTTTTCTGCTAATTTTTATGGAGTTTTGGAAATCACTACAAATATGAAGCATAATTAAAATAGATTACACCAATCATCCTTTTTTTGCTATCTGATATTTTTAAGTCACATCATTTTGAACAGATATAATCATACATCAGTCATGTGGAAACTTCACAAAAATGTTTCTAAGATACTCCAGTTTGTGCCAACTGACAGTTGTTTCCCTTTCAAACTACCTAGGCTACCCACAACTAACATGGATCTGGATCATCTCTCTGCAGCTTAACCTCTGCAATAAGTAATACAGTTTCTCTTGTGTTTGCTGGTTTTGTTCATTCTTTATGGCCAGAGGAGAAGTGGTAGCATTGGAGACTCCCAACACTTAGTATGTGCTTAGCAGCCTCCAAACAAAAGAAAAAACTACAAAACACAGCTCACTATAGTCTAACACTACTTTCTGCTTATTACAGGCATGTGAAACCACATCCACTCAATACTTGAGGGTTATAAACACTGTTTTGAAATGCCACTGCATCTGAGTACAGCTCTTGCATCAGGGATAGTCAGGCGCCGCATTTCCATAAGACCTTGGAGACTCTGTCACTCCTATCAATCCTCTTGCTCTGCCCTTTCCGGGTACAATATTTCCCGTACTTCAGCTTTTCGTGCTGTCCTTGGGTTCCTAGAGCCCATTTGTAGACTGCAGAACAATAGCAATTGCTGAAAATATGAAATAGAAGGAAAAAAAACCATCTTGGTAAAACATTCACACACTGGGAGTAGGATATAAAAATAAGACGTGACAGCTCAGCTACGGGGCCCCAGGATCTATAGGTTGTGGATAAAAACAGCTTCTATTTTTCTTCTACAGTCTTACCCCTTGTTCTGCTTCTGAAAAACACCAACAAGGAGACAAATTCTCTTTGTCATCTCTCCTAGGAAATACATTCCTCCTGTGCCAATACCATCATACTTTCTATTGCTGTAAAATATTCTGGATCCATCTCCCTCCTTTCATTTGGCTCCTAAAGCTCAGTGAGTAATTTTGAAATGAATGTTTATTCAGCAAATCTCACTTCTTTTTCCATTTTTGGAGTATCCCAGAGCAGATTGAAATTTCCTCAGGTTCTTTATTATCTTATGTTATCTGGCATGTTTTCTGCAGTTTCTTCCTCTCCTCCGTGGATTGACTGTGAACTTTGACTAGTTGTGGTTTTAGACATATGGGCCAGCTGTGACGAGTGAGACCGCACAGCCTGAGAAAAATAAGAGCATAGTCACATGCTGTAAAAAGATCACCATTATTACTTTCAGTTGCTGTTAACTTTTACACCTGTACCTTTCAGTTAAGAAGGACGCTGAAGGGAGAATCACTTAAGTATAGGACTGCATGGAATAACTTTTTCATTATATTCAGAACAGGATATAGCTTTAGATATAAAATTCATGGAGATAATTGATGACTGAGAAATTATATTGTCAAGTGGCCAAAAGCTGCTAAATTTCATTGCTATCCTGGGACACCCTGCTGTTTTCCATGATCTCGTCCCTGCCCCTGACAATTTGTTGTTCGGTTGCTGAAGGCAACTCTTAAGTCAAGTAGAGCAGGTAGTGACACAGAGATAAAACTGAAATGATCCTTCCTTTAAACCCATGTGGGTGTGGGTTGCCGTAGTAAGGAAATCCCATGAAAGGGTGTCCCAACATTGGTACAGAATGAAGAAGGGCCCTTTGAAAGGAAGTGCTTGTCTTGGCCGGCCTCTGGTGTTGTGTGCTGGCCACACCTTACTGTAATGAGAGCTTTGGTGGAAAGTGCAGGCTTGCTACATGCCCCCATCATCCCTGAACTCCTTCGTTTACCTTTCCAGTGAGGGAGTGGAGAGGAATAGCAAGACCTTTTTTTTGAACAGAGACTGTCCAAGAGTGAGAGTGCTTTGCGGAAAAAGAAGAAAACAAGGGAACTCCACCCTTTTACCACAGAAACATCTCAACCACATCCCAAACTTTGGCTAGCTAGAGAGTCCTTCCTCACATTGGGAAGCAGGCTGGAAAGGGAGCCAGGAGAAGTGGGTTGCACAGGGACCCAGAGATATTTTTAAACATGCTGGAGGTTTGGTTGCATAGTTTTGGCCTGGTTTTGTTGGCACAAGGCCCTTTCTCTGCTGGTTTTGATAGATCATACTTGCTAAGGGGGCCCTCCTCGTGTGTCAAGAAGAAATTTTCTGGATGAGGAGACAGCTTTGGGGATGAGTAACTAGACACAGCAGCTTTCTTAACCGTGCTTGTTTGCAGCCTGTTTTGTTAAGGAGACCCCCCTCTCGGACCTGCTGCTGCGTGTACTAAAGCAGGGCAGCCAAAGAGGACCTACTATGAACCCTTATATAATACCCTCAGATAAGGACTTCAGGCCATGAGAGCCTTTCCTTCCCACACAACTCTGATGGTTCTACAACCAGAGCCTCCATTCCCTCTGTGGGAGGCAGATAGCCACCATGCCCTGTTGAACAGGCCCCCTGTCCTTACAGTGTTGACCCTCAGGGCCTCTTACCAGCTTGGTAGCTGTGGAAGATGATCACAGCAGAGAACTGAGGAGGAACCAATCAGGGACATGAGCCATGACTAAACTTTTTTGGGACTCTGAGCATATGTGGAGAATGGACAGGGAAAGAGCTATGGCTGTATTCAGGGAGGGAGCTCGGGTGCCTTACACCTTTCAGAGGTGCAAGGCACCACTGATAAATGAGACAGTCAAAAATAGATTATTAAATCCTCCTGATTAGGCTATGGGGAGGATCTGCACCCAGTATACTTGGTCACTCTTGATCAGCTGGGAGATGATGATAAGGAAATAGGGGTAGGAGAGGCCCAGTCACTTCCCCACACATGGCCGATCTCAGCCCATGTCGCGCTGTGGTGAGGTGGTATGTTGTGGTGATGTGGGACATCCTGTGACACAACTTGTGACCGAGCCAAGAAACTATAAGCGCTAAAGAAGAAAAGCCTCAGTGTGTTTATTTTTGGTAGAAGCAGGAAGGATGCTGGTGAGGCTAAAAAGAGGCCAAGTGATGTACTTTCAGAAGCCTACACCTAACAAACTGTATTTTCCGACACATGGTAAAGGCAAGATCTCACCCTTTATGTAATTGCTTTCATGGAAAAAGCATTCAGTTAGATGGGAATTTCTTCACCTCCTGCTGAGAAGCAACCTTATCTGAGAGGTAACAGAGCTATCATTTAAATTTGAGAGTGACAAAAAGAAGCACACATCTGAGAAATCAAACTTGTGGTAGGTAGTGCGTTCAAGCTTGTCCAGAGTCACAGCGCCATGGACCTTTTCTGAGGAAGAAAACACAGTACTTGTAGTTAGCACTCTTTTCTCACTGATTTTTGTTTTAAAGCTACTAAAACTTGCCAAGAGGGAACAAAGAAATAATATAGCTTCTCTTGTTGATACGTTAGCTTTTTCCCTTATGGACCTATATTCATTTCTTTCATTAAGCAGGTAGATTTGATTTTTGAACAAAATCACATTTAAGAGCTGTTAGTAAGTAACACCTGACCTTGCCTCTCTGGGCAAAGTACCCCTGTAGAAATCCCTGTGTCTGCTGTAACTAAAGCTCTTTCATTCAAGCATTTGTCAATCATTTCCCTCTGAAGAAAAATTAAAATCTTCCCTGGAGCTGTGGCTGAGAAGGCTGCAGTAGGACCAGCATATATAGAGAGGCCTCCACCACTTGACACTGGAGGCATTTGTGGGATCTGGGACACAGTTTGACATCTAGTGGTAACGTGTGGTATAATCCCAGAGCTCACACTGAGAGGTGCAGGGGTCACAGTCCGTCATCAGGCAAGCTGAGGGAGGATCCCTGCATCATCCAAGTACATGCTTGTATGCTGCAAGTACAGCCACACGCATCAGTGTTATGCCTCTTCTTATCCTGTATTGACTTTTGATTAAAGTAGAAAAACAGCTAAGAGATGGACCCAGGTCATAATCCATCCAGAAAAGCAACAACTTTTAAGATTTGTGTTTTGATCTCTTTGCTTATGAACTCCTAGATCATTATGTGTGCTTTTACCATGCAATGAAGAAATAGCAGGAGGGTCTTAGCCCAAATAAAGTAACAGAAAATGTGCAAATAGTTAATTCTGAAGTGTGGTAGGAGGCTGAGTTTAAGGAAATTTAGGATATTTCAGCTTCAGGTTTGATTTGTGCTATTAATGATTGCAACCAGGAGAGTCTTGCGAAGCTGATCTGCTGCTAGGAACTGAATAATGAATGCACTGATAGAGCCATCTTTATTAAAAGAAAAAGAGCAAAATGATTCAAGTGCCGTGAGCAGCAGCCCAAAGTAACACTTCTGGAAGGCTACAAAAAAGATTGAAATCTTCTTTGTTTTTCTCACTTCTCCACGTTTCCTACAATCAGAATGGGAAAATATCATTGTCTCTTAAGAAACGTGATTTTAGCCTAACCTATACTGAAAATCTCATGAAGAAATCACATGCTCTCAAAAAGTTTGGCCAATTTTTTTGCTTTAAGACTCAGCTTGTACTGCAAGGGTGAGAAGCTCTTCTGAACTTACAAGATCTGCTTCTTACCACTAAAATTAATCTATGCTGATAAAGAGAGGTCAGGCAGTTTCTCTGTCTGCCTGGAAGCATTAGATTAAGTATGTATACAGAATTAGTAACAGTTTACTAGGGATGAATTTGGCCCATTGTATGCAGCTGTTGAAACAAAAAAATAAATGTTAATTAGAAATTATATTAAGAGTTCTCAAGCATTTGGGGCAATTGTTTTCTTTCTGTTTATTTTTATATAAAGACAATAAAAATAATCAGAATAGCAATTTTGGGTTAGAAGCAGTGAAATCACATACCCTGTCCTCAAGATTTCCCCTTCCTCAGGGAAGTAAACCATGTTTTTGCATGCATAAAGGCAGATAGCAATGCCCAGTCTCTGTAGCATCATTATATATATCCTACGTGTACAAACCACATTTGAACTCCACTCTTGGGAGCAATTTCTCTGTCTCTGGAGTATGTAGAACTGTACAGTTTTAACTTCCAGGATGTAGCTCAGTTGGTCACCTGAAAATTGCCTTTTCAGCTTTTTCCTGGGAGAAACAAACACAAGATTTGTGAGCGTACAACAGACACTCACAATAGGTTCAAGTGACAAGGCCAAGGGCTTTGGCCAGCTTAATCAGCCTGTCTGCTTGGAAGTATTCCTCTGTTTAGAACATAAATCAGGCAAAGGGCCTAGCTGGCTGAAGAGTCAGTATGGCTTGATTTTCCTTGCAGGTAAATGGGAACCAGGATTTTTTCTGCAATTTAGTCTCCAAGTTGCAAGAAGTGTCTAGGTGCAAAAGGTGGAAAGGAGTAGGAAACATCAGTGATCATTGGTTTGTGGTATGGGAAATCTATCTTCCCTGTCCTTGCTCTGTGCCATGGCTCATTTTCACACCATAAAAAGCCACAAGGTCTGAATATAAGAGTATCTCAGTCAATCAAGGCTTCAGAATCTCTTTACTGCCCTGTTATGCACTTCACAACTGCTTGCTTCATCAAACAGTCAGATGACCTGGCATGGTTTTCAAAATGAGATCCTTAATTCTGAGGAGAGATACAGAGCATCTCCTCCCATTGCGGAGCAGAGAAAATCTGCACATGAAATTTCCTAAAAGCCTTGACTCTCTTCTTTCTATCAACAGGTTTCTATTTTTTTCTCTTTTCTTTTCTTTTCTTTTCTCTTTTCTTTTCTTTTCTTTTCTTTTCTTTTCTTTCTTTTCTTNNCCTTCCCTTCCCTTCCCTTCCCAAACCTTCCCTTCCCTTCCCAAACCTTCCCTTCCCTTCCCAAACCTTCCCTTCCCAAACCTTCCCTTCCCAAACCTTCCCTTCCCAAACCTTCCTAAACCTTCCCAAACCTTCCCTTTCGCCTCCCATCACATTTCCTTTAACAGTCCTATAGTCCTTTCCAGCTGGGAAAGTGAAATCCTGAATATTCAGGTGAGTGCTGACTTCCACTATCCAGAGAGAGGATCATGTCCTGGTGTTTTACGCTGCAAGTCTCTCAGCCTTAAGGGTGTGGTATACCATCTGCACAATATCAGCTCTCTGTGCTCTTGTTCCTCATGCTCTTGCTCCCCAGCTTCTTCTTGTTTATGCTCCTGTTCCTCAGACAACCTCTTGCATCCTCAAAAGCGAATTAAAACAAACACCAGTTCATTTGCTATAGAGAAATGACTGAAAGAATCCATGTATCACAGTGCATCAGCAGCTCTGATGCCTTTTGCAGGCACAACGGAGCAAGGATTTTTGCAATGTGTTTCTGGATATTGTTCCTATTTAACAGTAACGCCTCTTCAGCTTATAGCTTCCTGTTACTGCCTCAGCCCCTCTGAACTCACAGACACCGTGCAAAGACAGAGCCAGAGTGGCAGGGTACACAGCAGCCAGTGACCACTACCCATCATCGGCAACAGCCACAGCACTGACACAATTTACACACAAACAGCCAGGATAAACCTGCCGATGTGTTCCTGGGCAACAGTTTCCTTCACAACCCGGACATCAAACACTTAATCGGTGCAGCATTGCAGCTCACAGGCAGAGCCCATGTGGAGGCACTG
Organism: Serilophus lunatus; assembly: GCA_013399895.1. Taxonomy (NCBI): domain Eukaryota; kingdom Metazoa; phylum Chordata; class Aves; order Passeriformes; family Eurylaimidae; genus Serilophus; species Serilophus lunatus. Next base: position 1,849,514 of record VXBA01002143.1, on the reverse strand, counting down.
GAGAAGCAGAGTTTTCCATGCCCTCTGGCAGGTGCCTTTCTTATGCAATGCCTTTGCAGAAGAAGTGCCCTTATTGCACTAGCTGGGACCTGTGCCCAGCCATCCTCCCCCCGAGGTACCATCTCACATCATCTTTAAAGAATTAAGCTGCAGCAGCTCCGGGGCTGGAGCTCAAAATGTTTTCCCAACAGATTTTCGAAGGAGATTTCAGGGGAGGATTCTTCTCCCCCTCAGCTGTGCAATGCTTATGTCAGACCTTGACATCTACAGTATCTCTTTTTATGATCAGCCACAAGGAACAGGCACTTGAAGGGCATGGTTCATGTCTTTTTGCTGACTATAAAGGAAGTCCACAATGATGAGCTTAGATGCAAACGTCTGCGTTCAATCAAGGGAGGGAGATGAATTCCATCCCAGTGCCCAAAATTTTTGGAAGCTCTAAACGTTTAACCCCATTGCTTTCCATTCAGAAATTATTCCACATTTTTTAGTCTGGAAGCATTTCTCTTTTTTTCTGGCAAGCTTGCTTTCTCCTTTCTTGCACGCTTTCAAAAAAAATAAATCTTGGCATCATCTCAGACTAAAACGGCGAATGCTAGTTAATTGTCCAACAAAATTGATTGATTAATTTTTTATCTATCCATTTATAAAACTCTTAACACAGAAATTCCATGCTGTTGTCAATAATTAATGAAGTAACATCTGATGGATACGAAAATGGATCACTGTCCCACAAATTAAGGTACACTCTGTTAACTTGGACGCTATTTTTAGGTGAGTGCAGCTCATTACAAGCCTTCACAGAACAGTTTTGCTGAAAGAACAGTCTTGCCTCTGACAGCTTTTATTGTTGTTCTTGCTGCAGCTCAAATAAAATAGTAGCCCAATACTTTGTTTTCATCAGGATTATTATAGATATTATTTCCTCTCTCACCATTCTGCTCCATTTCTGGAGCCACACCAACAACTGGGATACCTGGTCTCCTGCCAATCCTCCACAGAGCATCTGTCCTGTGAGCCTCCCCAGTATCCTCCTCAAGAGGTAACTTCTGTGAGAGTGTGTGTTGGTAATGAGATGCATGTGGCTTCGTTTGATAAGTTCAGAGAAATATGTTGTGCATTTGGGTTCCAACCGATCCCTCCTTTTCGAGGCTGCAGGAAGTAAATCAGTCATGTTTTAAATGATCCTACGCTCCAGCTGCTGCAGATTTGGAAATTGCTAATGAATGCTGCTCACAGCGTTATCTGCTTGTGGCCATATGGCTCTGTAGGGAGAAACTTTCATCCCAAAGTATTCTGCACACCTTTCTGCTGTACTTGCAGCACTGCTGGAAGGCAACCATCATTGGGCTGGAGGTGACAAACAAATCAGTAGCCAGTGCGTTGCAACTGGCTATGAAGGAGAATTTTATTTTTATGGTTTTTACACAGGCTACTGAAGCAAATTTTGTTTTCTGAGCCAGTGTAGAGCAGACTTGAAAGGCCTTGACCCCAAATGATGTGTGGACAGCATTTTGCTTGGCATACTAATGCATAAAATGAATGCTTTTTGATGGCATAGTCTGACTGGGAAACTCTCTGATTCCCTTCTCAAGGCTCAGCAGCCTTAGGAATAAATATACATTCCTTCTCCCCATATTCCTGTGCCAAAATCCTATCCTCTGCGTGTGGCTAATGTGAGGCTTTATCATATTGAATGTAGACAAGTAAAAAAAATACAGGATAAAAGGGACCTCAAACATTCTTTTATCCATCTCCTGCCTAAAAGAGAACGTACCTATATCTGGGCCATTCCTGGCAGATATTTATCTAAGGTTACCTTAATGGAAACTCACCCATCCCAGACAATCTACTTCAGTGCATCTTGCCACAATTCATTGTGTTTCCTTTCCCCAGAATAGGTATTTATTTTTCCATACCTTTTCCATTGGCCTTCTATGTGTTGAAGACTGTGCATCACACCCTGCTCCTCAACCACTGTCATCTACTCTAGATTAGGGTAGCCCAGTGCTTTCTGTCTTTTCTCACATATCTTGTTTTCTTGACCATTAACCTTTGTTGGCACCCTCCTCCCAGACTCTGCCCAGCTGATCCACAAACATTTTGAAGTGTGATGCCAGTTGTCAAGATGAGATCATACCAATACTAGTGCTGAAAGATTACTTCCCAAGTTTTTAACAGTAGTCTAGCCATACATCTTAGTATGGTCTTGCACATTTTCACAACAGTGTGACTTTGATGATTCACAGTCTTATTTTGATCTAGCGGAAACCCTTCCCACCCACCCTTTTCTCAAACCCCTCTGTACAGGACTGCTACATAGATAGCAACAAACACTTGGCTTTTTAGTATCTAAGGGACTTGTTTCTCTTTGAGTGTTACTGATTTTCCCCTGGTAGCTCCCAGACATACTTTAGAAGACCAATCTCCAAATCCTTAAAATTATTACATTAATTTGCATAGCTATTCAAAAATATGCTTCTCCATGTTAGGTCTTTTTAACTGCTATATGAAGCTTTCACCCTCTGCACTATCTGAACCTTAGCCCTCCCTGGCAGCAGAATGGAGTTCCCTCCAGCGGTGGGAAGGTCTGGAAGGGCTTGACTTGAACTGCAGCATCCCACAAGTATGAAACACCTCTCCTGCTGTAAGGGAGTATTTTTATAGTTTAGAGGGAGGACACATAGCAGAGCCCTTTGTTAGAAAACCAAGGGCACAGTTAGCATATTATTTTTTCTCATTGTTTCACCATTCAATGGAGAGCTGCAACAGTCCCTTTAGCATTTCACTGCACCTTCAAGGAAAGACCCCTTTCAGTGTTTTTGCAAGGGCTTCAGAGCAGGTCAATGAAAGCAGGCAGGGACGATCAAACCACAGACCAGCTGAGGAGAGCTTGAAGCTGCTGACATTTGGGTCAGCCAGCACTTGTTTTCTGTCCAGAGGATTTTACTATTGAAAGAGGAGGATTCTGTCTCCTGTCACACAGCTTGCTAGACTAAAACAAGGAAACAGAACTCAGAGAGGAACTTCTCAGTGGCCCAGGGGAGGTAGATAATTTCCAAAGGGGCTGTTCCACCATTTTCATGGCTGTTAGTGTGCATATGTGGCTGAAGGTGAATGCTCAGGGGAAGGGCCGTAGCAAAAGATGGCTTGACAGCTCTGTGAGGATGATAAGACTGCTCTACACAAAGTAAAAGGTGGGTTACTCCTCATACTATCATGGCACCACTGAGAGCTTCCTACCTGCCTGTGGCCCCTTTCCTCTTCTCCTGTTGCTCAGCCAAGTTCTTTGACCTCCATGATCCCTGCTCAGTGGAGAAGGAAACAGCCCTGCAGCAAATCTGAGGACAAGGAGGAATTGTCAGCCTCTACCACTGGTGTCAGGGTCAGGTCAGCTGACAGACAAGGAATCATTTGCGTTCAATGCTTTGGCAAGCTAAATGAGCAGTGCTGGGATTGATCACACAGTCCTGTAGATATTCATCCTGTTTTAGATGCACTGACTCCAGAGGATAGTGCTTCACATGAGGGGCACCTTTCTCTCTGCCTATGTAGCTAAAGAGCTGGAGTTGAAGAGAAGACCTGAACTGTATAGAGATTAATAGGAAAGTTAATGCCCTACTCTGTTTAAAAATATATCTTTTTTTTTTTTTCAACAGAAAATCTCTAACTCTTTTAAAATGAAGCTAGTTGCTGATCTAATTCCAAATGCTCCCTGCTTGACTTGAAAGTGATTTCAGCAATGCTTTGATCTACACCCAAAAGCCACTGGGAATAGCACCAACTGCTCAAATAGGCCAAAGCCAAGAAAAGAAAGGATCCTTACACTTAAAAAAAAAAAGGCATCCTGGTTCCTAGGTCTCAATCAGATCCACCCTGCTCCCAGGTAAGCTCACAGGCTCTTAGGAATGCTTCTGTTCAAAAACAATACCCTTTGCAAGGTGACATGCTGTTGGGAATGTTTCCCTTCTCCTTCTAGATCACTCTATCCAGCCTTCTAATTACAGCTGGCTAGATTATTTTTACAAATAAATTATCGAACTAATTCAACCCTTTATCCAGCTCATGAATCATTAGCAAACAGACTTTGCTTTTTGTTGCTCTTGCTAATTATTTCATGACTGGTTCATGCAAATAAACTTCAATCTGTGGGAGGTGTCTACAGCTTTCTCCCCTCTCCTCTTCAGGCCGTGTAAGTGGCTCCCTTGCAGATGTGCTGTGCTTTACAGCTCCTGAACTGCATGTCAGAATTCTTTTAATTACAAGATTTCTCTTTCCTAAGAGAAAGATTACAAGATTTCTCTTTCCTTTTTTTGTGGCAGAAAACACCCCTGCCACAGCTGTGTCCTAAACATACATGCCAGGCAAAACCCCATTCACACCCGTCCTCATGAATAAGAAACAAAAGAGAATGGAAGAGATGAGCAGCTGTGCAGAATCTGAATAAATATTCACTGATTCCCTTTTCTGTAGCATCTGCTATCTAAGTCTCCTCATGTGCAAATAACACATGAAAAGTGTGCAGGGAGACAGTGGTATGCCAGATTTTTCTAGGGACTGCTCCACAGAAGTTAGCAAGTCGTAATCATGTTTCCAGGCAGAAAAAAAGAAGTAGATCTTTCTGGTTATTATAATCCCCATTACTGGTCATCTTATGTTTCAGGCTCCCCCAGCCTGCCTCCTTGGGCCATGCAGCTTGGAATATCCAAAGGAAGCAGAGGAATAGCTAGAGCTATTCTCATGCTAGAGCAACTTTGTTCTACCTATTATAATATCCTCTCCTGAAAAATTATCAGACAGTTGTGTTCTAAGATTTAGCAAAATAGGCGATGACATGTCTCATGTTTTCATGTATCTTTTAGAAAGAATTGCCTTCCTGATGGTGATTTTGACACACAACAATTAGCAGCAGTGGTTGATTTCACCTACTGAGCTGTCCTGCGAAGTTGCAGGGGCTAAATTCTTCCACTCCTCCTGCTCTTAATTTCTTCCTAATATACCTTGATGAACTATGTTGAATCCATACCTGTTCTGCTGAGTGATGTATATTCTTTGTGTCCATGTACTACTGCCTGTAGCTCAACTCAAAAAAAAATTATTTCTTATCCTTCACCAAAAAGAAGGAAAAAAAAACCCAACATAAAAACACTTGGAATAATCAGTTCACGCTTTGCCCTAAGGCAATTATTCACAAGATGCTATGAGCCAGCTCCCTGTGGTTGGTGTTCACATTCTCTGTTTAATGGAGCTCCCCTTTATTTACAACTTTTTATCTGCCATGCCTTGAAGGCACTGGCAGACCTTAGCTGCCCTGGCTGGCTTACCTCTGCCTATTAGCCCAGATGTGAGCTTCAATAAATCTCCTGGACTATGTTGCCTGTGTACCTGTGCTCAGCGCTGTCCTGGCTTAATTAATTCTTTTTCTGGAGATTTACTGGGTCCACCTTATAGAAAGTCTTGTCTTGTTCCCTGGTGGACACTGGACTTGACTCATCACCTTGCCTTGTCTGGGGCTGTCAGTGGACTCTGCCTCTATCAGCACCCTGTCTGGTGCTGTGGGACAGTCCCTGGTCAGTGAGGGCACCACCTGGGCTGTGATCACCTTTGTGATAATAATTTCTCCTGGTTGCTTTATGCCATGAACAGCATACTCCAAGGAGTTGTCATTTACTCACAGTGTTGCACTGGGTGTTCACAGAGCTGAAAAGATAAAAATCTGCTTATACGTCGAAAGGTGTGAAGCTTCTGACTTTGAAATAATTTGAGCACCTCAAATCTCTTCCACTCAAAAGTAGCCATAAGTGGCTACCAACCAGTAATGACTGTCTCTTATGGATGATCATGTCCTCCTGCTCTTGAGGAACTGTCAAGGTTAAAGCTGTCACCACAGTTGTCCCCCTTAGACCCAATCTCATCAGAAGGAATGAAAAGTTGCTGACGCCTGTCCCACATTTGGAGTATATTCCACTCTCCTGTGGAAGACAGTGGATTTCAGTCTCAGCAGTTGTCAGGGTTACATCTTTCAGCAATAATATACTTGTCAAAGAGAGTGAAGGGCACTATCATAGACAATTAACCTGATTTCAGACTATATATAGCCCCTATATGCATTGCAGACATTCACAGAGAGATTTCTGCCATGGTATAGGGATTTCTGTAGGACAGTAGCCTTAAGCTGGAGGTGGGAAAGTGTCTTGAGGAAGCAATATAGGAGCATGCTGTGCCAAGTTCACTAGTCCATAAAAAACCATCACAGGCAGTTATCTGTTTTAAGAGGCTATTTGGCTCTTTTTGCTTTGGGACAGTTTCTTTTATAATCTTATTTAGAATGAACTGTTAATATGTTCATCAAAGGCTTCCTTTCCCTTTTTTTTTCTTCTGAACGAAAACTGAGTTTTCAAAGGAACGAATGCTCATGAGAAATGCTTGTTTCCTTAGAGATTTTAATTCTTCAGAATCAAAGCAGCACTTGATTTTTCTCCAATTTTTTGTTTGTTTAGACTGAGGAAGGGGTATTAAAACAAACAAACATTTTTATATTAGACATTAAATAGGATTAAATTGCTTAATGTGACTGATGAAAGACGGTCCATGTAAAATGAAAAAGAAATTATGATTTAGTGTACACTGTTAAATGAAACAAAGTTGGGGGTGGTAGAATGGTCGAAACTTTGAAAGAAATTAAAACTCTGTATTTGTGAGGGGACATCATGAGTAGAAAACAGACATCATATTTTGCTTTTCCTAATGAAAGGTAAGTGTGTTTGGTTAAAGGTGATGGGAGCACTCATCAATTTTAGTCAGAGCTCTGGCTGTGAACTTCACAGCCACAGATTCCCTGTTTTTATTCCTTTACCAGACCCTTGGTTTCATTAAATGCAGAATGAAAAGTATTCATTGCAAGGAGTGAAACTAATAGCAAGATTGGAATTGGCTAAGAAAGAATGCCGGACTAAAGAAGCTCAGGCATAAGAGCACTGATTTGGGATCCTGGGAACAGGAATATAGAGAAATTTAATTCAAACAGAAAGGGAGAACCTCAGGAGATCATCCGGTCCAATCCCCTGCTCTAAGTCTAACAATGACTGAGTTGTTCAGGGCTTTGTCCACTCTGATCTTGGAAACCTATAAGGATGGAGGCTGCTCTTGACCCATCAGACTAATGATTAGTGACCTAAACCTCATCATCCTGAACCATTTAATCCATTTTATGCATCTGTTTATCTCCTTTTATCACCACATCCTAGTATCCCTGACGATAGCAGGAAAATATGATGCTAAAAGAGCTGTTCAAAGAGGAACTGTCTCTAGCAGATAACTACCCTGCTGGCTGACCACCACTTCCCTGCTGTCTCACTGTAGGATTTGTGTGTATTCTGTTAAATATTCAGGTTTTTTTGGTGATAAACATGAGCAAGATCAAATACCAGACTAAGAAGCTTTCCATGTCACTTAAAATGCATCATGTCTAGCAAACTCCCAATCCAAAGGTATTTGCATTGAGTCCTAACCTCTTTAGACTCTTTTAGATCCATGTCTGCTAAGCACCTGTGCTGCCTGCTGATAAGTAGGCTGACATCAAATACATATTGGCTAAAATTCAGAGGCACAACTGTTCTTAATCCCCAAGGTAAACGCAGAGTTAAGGATTCATACTTCGTACTTGCAAGTTCAGAATAATAGTTCAATGCTTGTTTCAAGCACCCAGGAAAGATCTTTTTGTAAAGGAGACCTGCTAACAAATGTGATGTCATGACTGAATGATAAAGTTCTGCAATTTTCTGATGCTATTTTGTGTAGTCATGGCTATAATGGAAACTGAGGTTGTTCTCTAGGACAGCATTGGTTCTGCACCAATAATGATAACTTTGGGTGACTTCCAATGCCAAAAACAGAGGAAATTAGATGTCCTTATTCACACAACTGCCTATTTTTATTAGGACTAAGTCCTGAACCAATTAGTGGACAATGCTGTATGGCTGTACACTGAGAAATTGTAATATTGGACACTGGAGAAGACAATAGATGGAAAGGTGGATGCAAAGTCATCTTATTGCCTCTTTCATTAAACGTTCTGTGGGACTGGGCTCCTGGTCAGTGAGGGTCATCCTTGTTGTCTAGAAGACAGTCGATGATAATGACAACAGTTATGTTTTTCATTTATTTCTTTCCAGTTGGCTCTAGCAGACAGTTTCAGCACACAGCCACATACTCTTTTATCTACACTGGCATATGCCAAGATAGATAGGGTCTAAGTGCCTAAATGTCTAGAATCTTCATCTTTACAGGAGCAAAAAAAACCTCAGAGTCAGCAGGAAGGCTGCCAGCACTCAGTCCAGAGCTGCCTGTGAGTGTGACCACATTGCTGCTTCAGGGACACAAAGAAAATTCTCCTTCTACCCTTAAAGTCTAGCTGCGCCTATTAGGGATACAGGAAATGGCCAAGAAGAGCTTGTCAGAAGTGGCCAGAAGGAATCAGTGACTCCTGACTTCCTAAAAGCTCTCGATTTTTATTTTCCACAGGATACAGGAAGGAAGGGGGTCTCCTCTTAAAATTATTTTTTTAGGGCATAACAAACTTTCAGTCTGCTAATGTCTTACATTCAAAGGTATGGTATATGCACAGGGGAATTTTCAGAACAAAGACCCTAAAGAAAAAGAGGTTTTTAATACTTAGTATGAGTGTCTTTGAACATATTCTGGACCGCATTTCAGGAAGTTTAGGTATATATTTTTATGCTATCATATTTAAAAATGTTATAGATGACCCATATATTTTATATGAAAAAAGAATACTTTGTTAAAACATAGAGATGCCTAATGCTAAAATGAACTTACAGAAACAGTTACTGGCAAAGAAAAGAGGCCTTTAGCCTCCCCTTCTTTAACATAGCTCAGACCAATAAAGCTATTCACATTTTCATCTGACTGAATCCTATCTCTCAGGTACCTTGAAAATGGGCAGTAACACAATAAATGCCAACTTCCTTGTAAGTCACACTGAAAGTCAAAAGTTCACCTCTCTGAAAAGCTAAGATGGATGTGCAGCTCAGAGGATGTCAGATGTGTTACTTTTCCAGGGGGGAGGAAGAGATTGTACTTGATATTTTCCATTTTAGTGCATTTGAGAGACACTTTTTATCCATTTACTCCTCTAGCATCAGTAGCAAGAAAGTGTGCATGAAAGAGATTACTGAAAATATAAAGCCATTCAATAAATCAATAGTGTGCTTTCTCATGGAATATTGTGTTCATTCCCAGCCACCAGCCATCAAGCGGTGGTGGTAGAAATGGAAGAAGCTCAGAGACAGGTGACATGAATCATTCTCTGCTTGGGAGGCTGCTGTTAAAGAAAGATTGAGAAAAATGGGATCCCTTAATTTAAAGAAGATACAAATAAGTTAGGTTAGGGAACTATAAAACATCAAATAGAGGAGGAAAATTAGAGTTAGCATTTCTTGGGACTCTTCCCATTAACACAAACAATATGAAAAATAGCCTGGATAATATTTGCATGTGATTTATTATATATTATTATAATAACTACTGTTTAATACAGCATCATTTAAAACTATGTGCCTCATTTACAGACTTTAAAACACAAAGCACCCATTCAGCATTCAGCCTCTCCATCCTGTGGGACAGCTGTAACCACCCTCAGTTAGCGCAAGCCACCACGGAATGAAAATTCTGCAATCACAAACTGAACTTTCAAAAAATATTTCTACCAACACATATAGAAGTGCTGTACCTTCTTTCTTCCTCTGTTTTCAAGTAACACTGGAATGAAGCACAAGTTTTCAATAAGCTGATCATTAGGGAAAACTAATTTAGGTTATGTAACATTTAGTGTTCAGTAAGATGATTTCATTGAATGTATCAGTGTTCAGCAGCTGTACTTTCTCTGCCACTATGGCAATTATTACCTCTCTTTGTTTAGATACTTTAAAGGCTTTCATATTCTTTGGTCTTATTTGAGGTCCAAAGGAGAGAGGTATCAAGCCACATAGCTGCTTGGGACTCGATCAGTTTATAAGAAGCATTGTAGTACAGGTGTTTTTTTAGCAAGGGCTAGACTAAGTCACATTGGAGAACTCTTGCACTCATACATACCTAAATCATTGCACAACTAGCAGCAGAATAACTGTTTCTATTATGAAAACCTGCAGCATTTTTTGTTCCATTGCAAGCTAAACTTCTAGTTTAGTTCTGCTCCTGGTTCTTTCTTCTGTGGGCTGAATATATGACCCATGGGACATCCTAGTTTCCTGAGTGTTATCTGCTATTTCTTTTATTCACAATTAATATCTTACTCCCTCAGCTGGCTTGCTGAAATTAAGAGAGCCACTAGTGATGGAACAAAGTAAAGCTACATGCTGGGAGAAGTGGTGGAATTTGTGAGATCTAGTTGAAGATGCAAATTTGTCATATTATCTCAGAGTCTGGTAGAATAAATCCTGACACTTCAGTCCTAAAGGCACAGAGCACGTTTGCACAGGGAGACTTGGGGTGTAAATCATGCTTTGCTTAGAGCTTAGGCAGTATGAATTGCTGTGCCCATGTACTCAGGTGGCTCCCTCAAAGAGTGCTCTTTAAGCACCACCAAGGCATGTTGCAATGTAATGCTGTGAGTTTTGAGAGTTTTTGTCTGTAGTCTTCCCTGGGACATCAGGGGGGGCAGGGAAGGTAAAAACCACCTGACAACACATCCCCATCATCCCAGAGTTTCACTTCAGAACCCCCTGCCAGCACTGAGGAGCCTTAAGTTGTTCTGACAAATACGATTCTCTTCAGCCACACTACTGTTGAAGCCTTTTGCCCGTAGCACTTGCTGACAATCCAGCCACCATTAATACTGTTCAGATGGAGCTGAGCTCCTCTTCCTTTTTATCATGCAGACACAGATGAAAGACTGAGGAAACAGCTGATTTTTCTCTTCCAGTGATGTATTTTCTTTTAAATGCTTGACTCAGCAGAGAGGTGACCAAGCATCTCCTGAATAATTTGCATTACAGCAGGCACCTGGTCTTTTCCTCAGCCCAGAGTGACACAAGTGCTGATACTTGGTGACTTAATGCTCACAACGCATTGAAGGTGACAGGGGAAGAGATGAATCAGAGGCAGGAAGAGAAAGAGGTTGCAATTTGGGGCAAAGGAATAAGATACCCATCCTGACCCACGTTCAATGGCAATGGAAACTACAGCTTGCAGCAAGGTGGACAACAATATCCCACATGATTTTGCATAGAGGTTGTGTTGTCAACATACACCAGAATCAGATTTTAGACTAATTGCCATTTTACATATTGCATATCCAAGATAAACCATTCATTGCCCTCTTGGGTATTTACTGTTTGTTTATGCTGAACAAGAGCCAGCTGAGGCATATGAGCAAATAACATCTCTGCCTGATGTTACACTAGTGATAAAAGATTGTGGCTGAGAGTCTAATGATAAGCATGGATCAAAAGCAAATTTCTCATAAAGGCATGTGTTCTGCTGGGAAGAGTTGTTTTTTCTTGCTTTGGTTTGTTCCCTATTAGCCATTGTTGGAGTATAACCAAAGTCTTTCCCTTACAGAGGAGGTGAAGATACTGGCTGAGTAGATGCTTGATTTGCTCCAGGAAGAACCAATGCTGGCTCTTCCCCTATAGCCTGCTCCTAGAGAATCCAACAAACCTGCTATGTGTTAGGAAACCATTTGTCAGTTGGGTCAGCTTCTCTTTCCTAGCAATTCCAAGAATTGGAAACTAGTGAGTGAGATCACAACTGATGAGTGAGAATGCCTATTTATAATACCAAGAGTTTTTTCAAGGGATTATAATGAAATTTTAATCTACATTATCACTCTATCTATTAGTGTGTGATTATCAGTATTTCCAGATCTCCTGTCTCAAATTTATTACTGTTATTTGATGTCATCTGCTGCAAAGATTTTTCTCCCATCTAACCATCTGTCCCCTGCTCAGAAAACAGTCCTTGTAACCCAGCCCCCAGGGAGGTTACAGAGGAGTCATTCTGTTATGATGGACCGTTGCTCATCTGCCTTGGAAGCTCCTGCCTGCACAACTTAAAACATTGCAAACATTGCTATCTGAAAACCCTTGGGAAAATGGAGACATGTTACTGGTTCCCAGTTTATTGCTAAACAACTAATCCTGTGACATGGTCAGCACCACTGGCACAATTTCAATCAACCCTGCAATATTTAACTAGAGGGAAAGCAATTCAGACAAGAAAGACATTTAGCTGAATCACAGAGGGAAATATTTGGATTTACCTTCTGGCTACTATCAAAGGGACTCCCTGCCCTCCAGAGGAGTTGCACAGACCCCAGCTATGCCCTGAACTCAGACTTATTTTTGGACCAAAGTACAAGAGGTGCCTTTGCTAATAACTCTCACAAAACTCCCTGCAGCTGTAAATATAAGAAAAAAAGACATCTTTGCCTTCCTTTAATTAGCATGTCTTGGCATTAAATATCATATCATGAGCTTACTGAAGACACACAGACTTGACAGATGCCAAGCTCCAATGCAGTAATTTTTTATGGTTCTTGTAGGCAAAGGAGCAAGCCACCCCAAAAGCTATCCTCTATCACTGTTACAAAACAAGGATGTTGATACAATTCTGATACCAGATCATACACTTTACATGCACCCTGTGAGACAAGCCACAGAGTGCAGGAGTGAAAAACTGACACTGAACTCAGCTCAACACAGACAAACTGCACTGATATGGCAGCATATATGGGAAGAAATATTTCAGCTGCTCATGTTACAGTGCAGAGACTCTGTAGCAAGAAAAAGAATTAGAAATTCTCACTGATATAATTGGCATTGCTGAAACCTGGTGGGACAATTCACAAGACTAAAATGTTAAAATCAATGAGTTTAATCAGTTTAGGAATAAGTGAGCAGAAAAAAGAAGTGGAGGCGACAGTCTGCATTAAAGACATAATTACTTGATTTAGCGTTATTGATAATCCAGAATGAAAGGATGTTGAATGCATATGGATTAACAAATTACCTAATAAAACTCAGGAGACAGGCAGGTACAGGAAGGTTCCAAAGTGCTAAATCAAAGCAAAAAATAAGGTGGGTTGTTCTTTAGTCATCTGTCCCGTCTTCATAGCTACTGCAGAAGGAAAAAAATGAAAGCACTGTTTTAATGAGCTTTGATTGTAGGGATATAAGCTTGAGCTGACAGAGTTTAAAGGTTTCTGAAATTATAGATGATAATGACTGGGAGATGATTACATTAAATGTGAGCAAACAGAGGGCAGTTGCAGAGAGCTAATTTCTCAACAGTAGAAGAAAAATACAAGCAAAATTGATGGGGAAAAATTAGGATGAAAGATGAATGAAAATTGGCAGGTCTTACAGAACAGTTTGCTAGGAAAAAAAGTATGACTTTGCAATCAACAAAAGGGATGCTTTGCCTTGGAGCTCATCATCCATATTCAGCTGCAAAGTCAAAGCAGCAACCAGAAGCTGGGCAGACATGTACAACAAATGGGTTACACTGTATCAGGAAACAGATGACAGTCAATATAAATTAGAAGTCGTGAATATAGAAAATTGATAAAGGAAACTAAACAGTAAATTAAAGTTGAAAACAAGTGCCGGGTAGAGCTAAAGACAATAAAGGAGAAGTTTAAATGTGTTAAGGACTAAGTAAATGCTATCAGTTTCACCAGTTCATGACCAATGAAGTTATTGTTCTATTACATATTGGAAAAATGGAGACTGATTTAAATACTTCTTCTAGTCTGTATTAAAAAAAAAAAAAAACAACATCATAACAAAATGAAGTAGTGCTTTTCAGCCCGTTAGCATCTGAAGCTATTAGACATCACCTGCTAAGGTTAGATATTTTAATATTTCCAACCTGAAAGACTTGTACCCAAGAGTTCAGAAATATTCACTGTGTCACCTGTTGATCAGAGACAGTAATCTACAGTAAACAAATCTTGGCATGGAGGGAAAAAATCTGAGAAGACCGAGAGAATGTTAATGTTGTGTTAATGTAGAAAAAGATGTAAGCTTTTTCCAAGTAATGGTAGGTCAGATAGCTAGATGTCAGCTGCTGACAAAGTAACATTCAGAAATATAATTAGCGCCAATCAACATGTTCTTACTGAAGGAGAACATGTTGAATCTCTTACAATTTTTTCCAGATTTGCAAGTTCAGCTGATGAAGATAACCACACAGATTTCTACTCATTTAGTAGAACATGAAATTCTAAATAAAAAAACAAGACCTGTGAAGATTTTACAACATTTCTAAAGCACATCATAAATAGGTTAAGAATAAACAACTGTAAGGCCTTTAAAAAGAGTTGTCAGGAAAAGCAACTCTTCAAGTGGGAATGGTGTCTCACATAGCTCCACAACCAGAACTGGGCCTGATGCCTAATGATCTGGAAGTAAATAAAAAATCACAGCCAGTAAAGTTTATAGAGACATAAAGTTTAGCAGAGTAGTAAATATTGGAAAAAAGGCAGTCATGGACCCTGAATTGCATTCAATAGCAAGTGGATGCTTAAGACAAAATACACTTTGACATGGTTAAATGCAAAACTAAGAAGAAAGAGTACAAGCTAAATTCCTACTAAGTGTCTCAGGACACTCCAGCTCTGAAGAGGGTCTACTGGCAATGCCAGACAAGCAGTGATCATCTTGTACCACTGAGTGACAAAGCAGGATAATAAGCCTTCAGTGCAGAAGAAACAAGTGTTTCTTATTTTTCTGGTGTAGAGAGGTTATTTTACCTTCGTATAACAGTCTTAGGAAGACTAAGTCTAGAATAATACATTCAGCTATGGTGTCCATCCCTTAAAGGATGCTGAAAAATTAAAGAGAAAAGAAAATAGCAACTGGAATGTTAAGAGGGCTGGAGAAAGTGCCTTTACAGGATTGAGTTTATTTAGTTTATCAAAACCAGGGCAGAGAAGTGACTTACACGCCACCTTACAAGTACCTTCATGAGGACAAAAGGCCAGCTACTAAAGGGGTATCTAATCTAGCAGAAAAGAAACAGTGCAGGAGTTACTGACTGGAAGCTGAAGCTGGACAAAGGTGTGCTGGAGGAAAAGCATGAATTTCAACAGGAAGGGTGGTTAACCAGGAAACAGCCACTGACATAAGATACATACGTCCCATCCCCTGCTCTCCTTAATTCAAGACTAAATACTCATCTGAAAAAATTATGCTTTCATGAAACACAAGCTGTTCCTGTCATTACACTGACAATAGAATAAGGATTTGAAAGACTTGCAGTGCACAGAAGGTCAGACTGGTTGATCAAACTGTGATTCCTTTTAGCCTGAAACTCGGCAGACTCAGGAATTGCATTTGCATTCACTTGGTCAAGTGAATCACGCTGTAAAAATCTAATCTCAAAAAATAAAGAGAAGGTCTTTTCCTGATACCTGTGAATGTGTTATTCTCCTCTACTGACCTTTCACTGTGGAAGTAGGTGGGGAGCTTGGAGAATTAAAACTACCACTGTGCTGCTTCTTCGTGTGTCTTCCTTATTCTTGCCTTTAGAGGTTTCTGGTAGCAAACCCTAAAAAATCAGCAAAACATAAGCACAAAGTCATATGTGGCACAGCGGTGTTGAACTCATTTCTCTCATCTGAAAGACTGTTTCAGTATTACTTGGTAATAATGTGTTGTGCTGTAGTGTAGCAGGGAAAGAATTTGTACAAGGCAGAACCAGCTAAAGGCAGCTGCAGAGCCAGGAAAGATCTTTAATTCCCAGGACAAAACAGCACTGCAGTCCAAGATAACACTTCCAAAGCAGTTCGGAGCTCTGTTAGTCATCGAGTCAGGTTGAGTGCATAACCCAGACGACTGGAGGGTAAGAATTGCCTAGATTTATGAGGGATCGCCACCACTGACAGACCATGTTGTTGTAGTGTCCATTTGCCAGAGGACATCACTGCATCTCACCTCTTCTTTGAGGTACAAGTGCCTTTGTCCTGTTTCTCTGCTGCCAGCCCAGAAGCTGCCTCCTGAAGGTCAGTCTGGCTAACTCGCCTGCTAACTGGCTTGCAACCTGAGCAAAGGGAAACGAATGGAAAAAGCCAAGGGGAAAAAAATTCAGCTCCATCTTGCAGCTAATTGTTACTCATATGCAGTTTCCCAGCATTTCCTGAGTAGTTCTTTGCTCCCCTCATGACTATGCCTTAGCCTTATGAACCAGAAACAAGCTTTTCTCTTTCTCCTTTGCCACATATTGTCACTAATTTTTTTTCATTCTCTTTCCTCTTTTCCTCTCCCCATCATCATACACCTTCATTCCTTTCTCTGATCCTTCTTTCTACAGCTCCTACTTTGCAGTGTTTGTTCCCTGTATTTCTTCTTCCATCATCTCTTTTGCTCCATACTGCTTTCCTTTATATTTCCTCTCTTGTAGCTCTACCATAGCAGTTCCCTGACACAGAAAAAGTGATCTGTTTCTATAAGAATAATACAGCTACGGCCCCGGCCTATTTAACGGGAGCCTTGATTTTATGTCAAGAAGAGCTTTTGAGTTCCTGAGGTAGAGGTAATATTTTGTATTAATATTTGCTATCTTATTTAGCATGTTAAATCAGATGCATGAAATCTCACGGGAAGAATTGAAGGCAGAGCTCTGTTTAAATGACATAGTGCTAAACCAGGTTGCCAAACCACCCCCTCTTGTCTTCCAGCCAGACCTCTCTGAGCTGCCTTGCTTTTAGATGGAGCACAACCTGCTGTCAATCAGAGAACCAGAAAAATAGTATTTATGAAACTCCTGTACTCCTTATGTTAAGATTCCCTGCAACTTTGCCATCTTCCAACTTTCTTCTTGAGTTACTTCTTTCACTGGTGGAGTGCCTAACCCCAAATGATGAGTCAGATCCCTTCACACATAACTTAGACCAAGCAGAGAAGATGGCTGTGCATTTTTTTACTCCCTCTTTCTCACACGCACACGTGTATGCAGAGGGACCTGCCCCCATTCTCTGTACCCACATGTGTATGGCAGGGGGAACTCAAAAAAATCCTTACACTCACTGCCTCAAAATGCATAAAGTCAAAGTGATTTGGCCCCTATTGAAGATGAGGAAGCCCCAGCTTTCCTCTTAAAGCTTCATTCAATTAACAATTGTGCCTTCCTTCATGTTAACCCCAAAATATGTGTATGCACTGTTGTCTTTCCTGCAGATGTTCTGGAGACTCTCATGTCCAGAGCAACCTCACTCTTCCAGATCTGCTCCTGCAGGTCCTGGCTGAGCTCTGCTCTCCCCTTTCTGAACCCCTGCATCTCGAGGTGGCATTAGCAATAGGATCTTTCCCTTTCCAAGCCTGCAATGGAGGTAACTTTGGGCACGTTTTGTTCTCATTGCATTTTTCTGTACTTGGAAGGGTGGGAGGAAAGGTAGATGCATTCTCCCTTTGTTTCTTGCCTTCTTGCTGAGAGAAAATTATGGGATGCGAGGAAACAAGAAACAAGAGACAGCAGCAGAACACACATCTCTCTGGAGCCCTGAATGGCCTTTCTGCCCCAGGAGGCAGGAGAGGTCGGGGAAGATCAGTCCTGCAAGCCACAGGCACGGCTTATGTTCAGACAGGCTTCAATGCTGCAGGACCTGTAATCAGACACAAATCATGAAGCTTGGAAAAAAATGAGTTCTCTGGCCTGGAGTTTTGTTCTGAAGAGGTCAGAGCTATAAAAAGCTATGATCTTTGTGTACTGCTTCTTGAAGAAAACATTCCCATCTACTCTGCCCCGGGGAAGCCCTAGCACAATGGCCCCTCACTGCGTGTCTGCTACACTTCACATAGGCACTTTTCAAAAACCTTCTACCTGACTGGGTTCCTTTTCTCGAGATGCAGTGTCTCAGTATGAGAGCCACCTCAGCAAATGGGTCGGTGGGAGAAGGGGGATTATCTGCCTCACAAACACTCAGAGGGACAGTAACAGGAGTATCTAGAAAAAAACAAACACCTTTTTTTTCCCCCCCTCTAGGCTTGGGCAGACTTGACAGGCACAATGAAATGTGTGGGTGTCACTTGGCAGGTGTGAATCGTTCAGGAAAGCTACAGTGCACATCTTTATTTGTTTTAAACTGTCTTCATATATCAGAACTTGCCGCCACTTAAGCAGATTTATTGCCACAATCTTTCATTGAAAGGATTAATGTCACCCAGACCTGGCCGCTTTGGACATTTGCATCAAGGCTGCCAGCTTGGTAGTCAACATTGCCTCAATGGCCATTTCTTTCCTGAGTCATTTAGGAGATCAGTGCAGGGAAGGGGAAGTTCTGGAAACCTTCAGGTGAAGCCTGAAAATGACTGACCCTCTGCAGCTCTTCTCTGCTAATGCACATTGCCTCATTGAGCAGAGAAATCCCACCCAGGGCCTGGGGACAGGTTTGAGGAGGAGGTACATCCAGAAGCCTGGGCAGGCATTTAGAGAGTCACACGTTCTCTTGTTAAACTATGTGGCTGACTCCCTGCGTGATCCTCATAGGCAAACCACCTCCCTTTGCTGAGCTCGTTTTCCTGTGTGTGAGTTAGGGCTGATGGCAGGATGGGGGGGTCTAAACTTACTGTGAGCAAAAAAATCATTGTTGATGTTGAGCAATTAGGCCTGTGTTTGTGTGTAGTATTTGGCAGATTCTGGTGTTTAAACTGGCTTCACACAATCAGAGGATTATTTTTTTCCAGAGGAATGGTGATGAGCTTTGTCTCAAGAATAAACCAGTCCAGCTTCCCAGTTCTTTTAATTTCCTTATAGAAGAAACACAAATATTTTCCCACATCAGAGCTAGCACTTCCTTCTCTCCCTCACTGCTGGCTGCACAGAAGCCCGTGAGCAATTAGATTTCTTTCAGCAGGCTGCCTGCCAGCACGGTTAACCTACCAGCTCCTCAGCAGAGCCATCAGACTTTTGGGGGTGCAAAAGCCCACTGCCACTACAGACAAAAAAGTCCTACGTCCCTCATTCTGTGAAGTGCACATGCACCATTTCTCCCCACATGCATGGATTATATCCTCCCCATGATTAACCATTTTTTCTATGGCTTCTTGTTTGTTTTTTCACCTCAGGACTGTGGAACCGAGTGACACCTTGCTATATGTGTATCCTTGTCTGTTTGTGTATTTAAGCAAGCTGGAGGATGCTGGCCTCTCCCTGCAAGCACAGACCTGAAAGCGCTGCAGAACTGTATTAGTGCCAGACAGCCTCTCTACAGTACTGTACCATGGCTCCCAAGGGCAAATTTTCTTCCTTATATAAAATACACTGTTCTTCATGTCCTTCTTTTGGCTCCTGCTCCCAGTCCTATTTTGGTCATATACATTTGTGCTATAAATGGTCTCCTAAAGTCAGAGCTTATCAACATTGGCCCTGGTCTCAGGGCTTTTTTTACTGCATCAAAGGTGCATTGACATTCTTCCATCTAATTTACTTCTCTTATTTTTGGCTTTTTTTTTTCTTCAGTAAATTAGTCAGCAGAATATGGTAATAAGCAAAAATTCAAAAATAGATGTCTGATAATAATCTTCTACCCCTAAAATTGTTTTGCTTTTTGAAGCCAGGAATTCAGCACTTCCTCTACAACTCCAACTTTAGAAACTACTTGGTTTTGATTTTCCCAGTGTCCTTAGGATACTTCAAGTATTGGCTGTCTGAACCAGTCAGTGTATGTTTAGCAGGGAAGGTAAAGAAGGCTGTTGATAGTCATCTCCACTTTGACCATCTAGTTTTTGAACTAATTTCATTGGGGTTGAATATGGCTGCGATCAGTTCTGTAAGAGATAATGTCCTTTAGGCTGCCATACCCTCCACTTGGAGCTGTAGAAAAAGTGACCTGTTTCTATAAGAATAGTACAGCTACAGCCCCAGCCTATTTAATGAAAGCCTTGAGTGTATGACAAGAACAGCTTTTGAGTCCATGCTGGAAGGCCACCTGTGGCCTGGAGAGTCCAAACATCAGTATAATGGTGCAGAGGTGTCAAAGCAGATTTACATTTGCATTCCTACTCCAAGGCAATCAGCCATACACTCTGGCAAGGTCTTGTATGGTGATGTATCTGGGTCTATTTTGCAGATCCAGTAGATTACTTGGCTGAAGCAGATGGTTACTGGTGCTTGAAAGGAGTTAGCTCTTAGGAAGTACCAAGTACTATGAGGAGACCGAAAAGGTGGTGATTCTGGTATCTGTGGACATGAACACCTTCGCTGCTCCCATCCTTCACCTAAGGTTTGGAAAACTGTGGGGAGAAGCATGACTTTTGGATATCATGCATTGTCCTGTGCTGGTCTGCCTTTGCCTAGATACGAGCATGTTGATAAACCTGCTAAAGCTGTGGACTCTTCCCACTAGCTGTTCCTTTGGCTATATATCCCCCGTTCCCTCAACAACTGTGTGTTTCTATTTACAAAAAATAAAAAAAAAAAAGAAGAGTCTTTTTTTTTTTGCCACTTCTGAAGTACAGCTCAGAGCTTCCTGGGATTTCATTCAGGCCAGAGACATAGTAAATCAACTTCAAAGATTTTTCTCAGACTGCTCCATCCTGTAATCTCCGTATCCTCCTTCTCTGCTCAGCTCTTGCCATTTTGCTAGCAGTTTATCTTCAGTTGCAGGTAGTTACAATAAAGCCTTTCCTCATTGCCAGCTTGATTAATTTTATCAGTCAGCTTGCTTTGCTGCTTTTGTCTGGGATTTTTCCTTATGCTTCTCTCTCTTATCTCTAAACTGTGATGGAAGTGTTTGGGGTTTAGCTTTGGACTGAGGTCCAGAAGGCTTTAGGCTGTCTGCCATTCAATAAATCAAATGGAGAAGGTCCTGCTGAATCATGTGAAACCTCCCACTGGGCACATAAAATGTAGGATAAAATTCACATGAGCTCCATTCACCTGCTTACATTACTTCTTAGGGCGTGATTCATCTTCTTGACTAATTTTTCCATTCAGTAGTGATCAAAAGACATTGAAATGGCTTTTCTTGGGGGTGGAAAGACGAAGTAGTCCTCTACTCCATCAGTTTCTCTGCTTATTCAGAAATGTTTAACCAAGCTTTGCAGAGCTCTTTCTGCTGTAGTGCTGTGTAATGGAGCTCCCTCTGGCCATCAGGTCATATTATCACAGATAATCAGAGCGTATCAGTTTCACACAAAGCTCAGCCAGACAAGCAAGACAAGACAGTCTCCAATGGGCCATGAATCTCTCACTCACATCACACATCATTTTGCTTTCAGCAAGACCATCCTGTCACAGCATATGATGTATAGTACCCATCTTCTTAGAGGGCAGCAGTGAAAAATGGGTTATAGCTGTAAAATATTTTGTTGTTAAGGCCTATTTATTATTTTTAGCCTTATTCCAAATCTCAACACCTCAATATCTATCTTGCTGTCTTTGTTTTAGTGCTTTTTCACTGTCGTGCCTCAGAAAACACTTCCTTCTGCTCAGTGACACCAGACAACAGAACATTTCATACTGCAGCAGGGGTGGAACCAGTGTGCCACAGTATGATGATCACAAGGTAAGGAAACGTGGCTGGGAACCAACATAGTGCAAGAGGTTTCTTACCCAAAGGGAAGTCACATGAAAAAACTTTGTGTACCTGCATCCAGATTCCCCTCCATCTTTCAGATTGCAGTGAGCAAAGAAGGATCATGTCGGATGACAGAAACATGGTAGGATGTTACTCATAACTGAAGCCATGGTCATGGATGAATCACAAGTTGTTTAGGAAGGACAGGCAGAGTCAGAGAAAGAAACATGAGGATTTTGTGTTGGGGTTCCCTCACAAACCCCTCGACCAAGAGGAGGAAGTAAATGAGGCTTTCTGAAAACAGCTAACAGAAGTCTTCTTAGTGCAGGCCTTGATCCTCACAGGGAATATCAACCATGTGCTGCGAAGGCAACACGAAACCCAGGTTTGTTCTAGGAATCTCAAAATGCTAGAGGGCAAAGCAGGGGGAAATGGTGGTAAATGTTGTCACAGAAAGCAATTTGGACCACAGTAAACATACAATCATTGAGTTTAAGATCTAGAGGATGGTTTGGAAGGTAAACAGCATTTAATACTCTGGATTGTCACATAGCAAACTTTGACTTTTTTAGAGACTTTCTAGGCAGAGAAGCTACCGTGAGTGGCTAAGATTCCCAAGAAGCCTGATCGATTCTTAAACCAAAATTACTGACAGCTTAGGAGCAAACAATCTTGTTCAGCAAAAAGACCGGGTATTTCAGCATAAGGCCCATTTGGATAAGCAAGGAACTTCTCAATGAATTAAAATGCAAAAGGAGAGTACACAGGCAGTGAGACAAGGATAGACATCAAAGGCGGACTATAGAACCATTTCATGGATCCTTGGGGATGAAATAATGAAGACCAAAGCAAACAAGGAACAGAGTGAGAGAGATTGGAAACCTCAGCAAGAAATGTCCAGATGGGATTAATTTTAAAAACTCAAGGCTAAAATATTGCTAGCACATACTCGGCAAATAGAAGATGTGTAAAATGTTTCTGGTAACAGCGTAGGTCCTAGGGAGAGGAAGCACCAACTAAACAGAAGGTTTTGATACAAAAATATGCTGAAAATGGTCCTTGTTGCTTTGGGCGTCTGAGAAAGATGGGGGAAAATCTGACTCTGGCAAGAGTTTACATCAGCTGTTTACTTGTAGCACTTCTGGCAATTTCTGGAACTGGAGATCAGAGAAAAATGATGAGACCAGTCAGGGGCTAGAAGGTCAAATTTACAGCAAGTATTACAGAAGTTAAATCTATATCTGTGGGATAATAGATGACCAAAAGCAAACACAACTATTCATCAATAGCTAAAGGGCAAGGCTGCTAGGGAGGCAGGGAGACAAGCTGGAATAAGTAGGAGCAAAAGATGATATTTCCAACTTAGTACTGGGTAAGTTACATGGCCAAAGTTACTCTAGGTTGTGGAAAAGTTTCCTGAGGGCAGAGATGGAAGCTCTCTCTATTTTGTTTCTCCTGTATGGTGGCCTCTCTGCTGGGTAATAGAGAGTGATCTATGCCAGCAGTAGGTGGGAGTTTCTGGAGTTGGGATGTGAGAGAGACAAAGAGAAAATGGTGTCAGGTCCTAAGAAGGGAATAGTTCTACTATGTTTGATTGCCCTGGGTTCCTGCTTGCCATATGCTTTTTCACCTTTACCTGAACCAAAACACCCTACGAGACATCATGGTTTGGTCCAGAACACAAACCTGATTTTTTATAGCCCTTATTTTTTGATCTCATTGCAACAGAACTGACTTATCTCTGCCTAGAATGACACAGCACAGCAAGAGCTACAAGCATCTCCCATGGACCCATTTCCTTTCTCTAGGCAAAAGTGATAGACAAGTCACTCAGTTCTTTTGTAGTAAAGTCCCGTTTAGATGAAAGGGACACAAACAGGATTTGGTTTGAGAAGGTGTTGGCAAAGAGTGGGTAAGGGTACTGGATGTCTGGGAGGAATGAATTCTTCCTCATTGGGGACCATGTGGGGACAAAAAATCAAAGTCCAGCTTTACAGACTGCAGGACTTGAGACCTGCACATCTGGGGTGAATTGAGTGCTATGTAGCATAGGGAGAGGCTGCACCATGGTTCCCCAGTCCTGTCCCCTTTCCCCACTACATACACGCTGCGTACTAACCTTTTGCATCCTGTCTCCCGGCTCTTCCACACTGGGCATGCGGCTGCAGATTGAACAGACACTTCAGAGAGAAACGGCAGCTTAGAAAATTGCAGTCTGGTTAACAAGAAACCTGTTCTGTCCGTGCAGATGGCAAAAGGGAGGTGATTCCTCCCTCTCCCTCAGTCGTTTCACACCTTGCAGTGCCCCGACTGAGCACTGAGCTGCCAATTGAGGAATCCCTCACTCACCCCTGACAGCTGCTGAGCCACTAGGGAGAAGAGCACTTGGTAATGGTATGTATGCTTTGCTCTGTCAACACGGAGATTTGTGCCCCTGCTACCCTCCCCAGCCTCACCCTGCAGCTGTATTTCAGCCAGTGGAAGCCCTTTAGAAAATGGAAATAGATGCGTCTTTCACAGTCATTAGTGTGGATTGTGCTAATGGGATGTCATGATAAATACTGACAGTTAGCTGGGGGCAGCAGCCTTCACTGTGAGACTCCAAATGAGAGGGCAGCAGATGCTACAACAAGCTCAAAGTGTGCCTGTGAAGGGGGAGGATGCAGTCGGAAGGCAAAGGCAAACTGGTGGGCAGGCACGCTGGTGAGGAGATAACAGAGCTTGCTGCTTCAAGGTCACCAGCCTGAGAGCAGTCCTGGTGCTAGCAATGCTGCAAACACGAAGCGCAGGACTGAGGGATGCAATGGCTGGGGATTTTACATGTTGGAAAGGTGAGGGTCTGCGGATGCCTCAGGAGAATTCCAGATGTTAGCATATGTGTGAGGAGGCAGGGAAGGGCAGGGCAGGTGGCTGCATGGCAGAAGGGGGCAAAGACAGAATCACATAGGTCCTACTGAGCACAGCTAGAAAGTGGAGTTTCAGGGGAGAGATGAGATGCCGATGTTCAAGGCAGAGGATTACTTGACTTGCATTATCATTTGAGCTCGCACGCACACGAAAAAATGAGCTTAGAGCTTCGGTACCTCAGGGAACTGACCAGCATAACTATAGTTAGATAATTATACCATTAAATCTGTGCTAATACTACTAAAGCTGGTCATGAATTTTTTAACAAACCAGTGTTTCATTGGAAAATGCCAACGGATTTTATCAAAGATGAAGCTTTTCTCAAGGACATTTCAACTAATAAAAAAGAAGACAATAGAAGTCAGTACACACTCTTATTACAGTGAACATGTTTTTAGAACATTTCTCTCTAAGTGGAATTCCCAAGTTAAGTGTCCATCCATTGATCAGACACTCAAGGGATCTCAAATTGTGGATCCTCCACCCATAGCAGACACTGATCAGCAGGCTGCTAAGGAACTCTTCCTGACTTCTCTGATTTATTTTCATGGATAAAAATCTCAGAATAATCTGATTTCCATTCTGGTGCAGATCAGAAAACAATTTTTGCATCCTGAAGTTTGGTAAGTCAGGGAAAACTAGTTCATTCTCTGCTTTTAGTATAATTTACCCTCAGGGAAATGGTGTTCTAGAATAAAAGCATTTTCTTACTTTGGAGTAATTACTTTTATTCCAGAACAGACTATGCACATGAGAGAGTTAAAATAACACAGCTAAAGCAATAACTGTTATTCTATTGTCACACTATTCAATTTCCCAGTATATTTAAGTTTTAAAGGGTACAAAAGTATGTGTGTACTCTTTTTGTCATGAAGACCATTAAATCTCCTTAGGTAAATGTTGCATATAAATGCCCTTTTGATAAAATTAGCCATCTGACAAAATTAGACCTGCAATGATAGGTGAAGAATGACTTGCTTGAGGAGTTAACATTGACTTTACTTCTTGTGCAGGACAGGAATCACTGTGCACATATGTCCACATGTGAACACACATGCATGCACACATACACAGAGCCTTTGTACATTCATGTTTATTTCATGTCCCTGCCTGATCCTTTGCTGATTCTGAGATGGGAATCACAGAAATAACAAGGAGGACTTCCATCACAAATGAGACTGAAATAAAAAGGGGGTGCAAGGTGTATGTGGTGCCAGCACATTATGTTAGATGAACTCATCATTTTTCTCCCAGTATTTCTCACTGGAATTAGCTCTGAAGACATCACAATAATGACTACTGGCAGGATTTGTGTGGGTGAGGTGCTGAGAGCCAAGCAAGCCCAAAGTCTGAATTAACGTTTGAGTCTCCCACGCAGAGTGGCCTCTGCAGTGCTGAGATGAGGTCAACAGATGGAGGAGGATGGAGAGGAAGGGAATTCCATATCAGTGCTCATAAGCTCATCCCATTTCTTTGCACAAAGTATTTCCACCTGTTTCAGGTCGGGTAGCACTGCCTCTTGTTCTTAAAGGTAGCCCATCAGCATGAGTACATCCCATACAGAGGATTGTCCAGAGGCTTTCTGAGCCCTGTTGTTTCATTGTCACATCACATTGGCCCAGCACTACTTTGCAACACTCTATTTCAGGCTAGACAGAGAGTTTCACATTGCAAACCCAATGTAACTGGCCATGCATTAAAAGCACTCAAAACTGACAGCTGGAAGGTTAAGATGTCTATAACAAAGACCCGAGCACAGTGGCCTTTCCATCTGCTAATGCAGCACAATATAGCAATCACTGGGAGTTCTACAGACACCTAAATTTGCAGTCTGTTGTCCTGTTCATATCCTGGTTTTGTCCATGGACACATTCTTCACTGCTGATTGACATGGAAACAGCCTATCTTGGCATTTGACTTTTTGTTTGGGTTTTTTTGCTGTGCCATTCAGCACAGCTGTAATCATCTTGGCCTGAACAGCGCTCAGAAGATTTCCAGAAAGCAAGCAAGGAATGTTAAATGCATTGAATCAGTAATGCCCAAGCCATCTCCAAAGCAGAAACCTAAGCAGCACTGCACTTGAGTGGTGGAAGCTCCCCTTGTGGAGAAATAACTTGCAGGCTTGGAGGAAAAGACATTGCAAAGAAAATTTGACATCATGTACATCCCTGCCTTGACAAATTCTGCTTTCTCAACAACAGAGTCAGCCTTTCCACAAGGAAAGGTTCTGCCCAGAATTGGCTATCCAGCCTCACAGGTCTGGCATCAGTAACTGACATAGAGGAATCCATACACGGATGAACAAACACCTAAGTGCATACCAGCAAACCAGCATGCATCTTGTGCATCTTTCTGCAAGTCAATAACCTACAGTGGGAGGCAGATTCTTTTCTAGGAGAGGGTAATCAAAAGCTTCTGTTGCTTTTTCAGATGCCTTTGCATGCTTGTGTTGGAGGAGAGAATGACTGGGAGAATCCATAGGGATTTGTGGCTGTCTCTCATTTAAAGACCAAAAATCACAATTAGAACCATTACCCAGATCAGAACACCACCAGAACAAGAGAAATTTCCTATCTGAGCTCCACATGTATGTCTTTTATAGAGGACTTTACAGCTGCAACACCACCAAACTGCTGGCATGCTCAGATTTGCATCCAAGTACTAACCCAGCAAGTGGGGGGACACCAAGCACATAAAAGCCCTCCCCAGTTACTAGATGTTGCACAGATGCAGCACTGGATGTTGCAGAGGGCAGCACTGCCCTGACATTTGCCTCCTTCCCTGGCTGGCTGGATGCATGGACTCTGCCCTCATGTGTCCAGTGCCAGAAGGGGAGCCAGCTCTAGAAGCACATACAACTGACAGCAATTGTGTGTCTCCTGGACAAGCCCATACTGTGTGAGGCAGGTCCCAGCCTGTGCAGGCAGTGCTATTTGACCCTTACACGGACCATTCATTCCCCTCGTACAAAAGAGAGTCTTGTTCAATGCGATGTCGATGAAAGACGTGGAGCAGAGAGAAGCTCGGAAACAGAAGCCACTTTCTCATATAGCCAAGGAGCTGGGTGACAACTGCCCTCTGTTCTCCACCCCCATCCTCCCTCCACCTCCCTGAATGAACAGACAAAGGACATATCATGATCTGCTTTTGGAAAAAGGACTTGACATTGCTGTCAGTAGAGCAGTTGTGGAAAGCAGAGCTGTTCACATCCTTCTGGATGTGAGATTAATATTGGCTGTTAGGAATGGCAGTGCAGAGAGAGCTGCTGTGGTCGGTGTGTGTTGAGTGGCTGCAACTCCTTTTGGAGGTCGAGGTCTCCATGACAGCACTTTCAAAAACTCCTTCTGCATCAATTCGATGTAATGGGATGGAGGATCCATCTATGCTTTCAACAGATAGCTCATTTAAGATGTAGTTTCTTACAAAAGAAGTTACCTTTATGGAAAAGCATTATGGAATTTCATGGAGATGAGACTGACAGAATGGAATAGAAATTATTCTTAAAGCTGACAGTTTAACAGTGGTTGCCTTTCTTTTTGAAGCCATTCTATAGAAATCAACCATCAAGATATAACTCTCTGCTTAACATTAAAGAATAGCTCATAAATCAATTGAAAAGCAAATCATATTTTCCCACTGCAAAACTTTTCCAGAGAGGCAAGATGCTTAAGTGCCAACTCTGGGGTACTCAAGGAGCCTCTGTTAAAATAGCTCAATGGTTCAGGGAGACCAGAAGGGTTTGCTTTTTTGTGTGATATTTATGAATCTTCAAGTTTCTCACCTGTTACTGGCGTTAGAGGAAGTTCAACATAAATTTTTCACCTGAGCTTGGGTTTCTTTAAACTTCTCCATTAGTACAGCATTACATCTCACCTCCCCGCTCTCATCCTGTTCTCTTTCCTTCACATGGAAACATTCCCTCCTGCTGGAGTAAGACCAAAGCTTGAGGCTTTCTTTTGTTCTGCATTTCTTTAGCTGCTGGGGAGGAGGATCTAGGGAAAAGGCAGTCGCTCAGGCTTTCTCTAGTCTTTCATGGATAAACCCCATCACTAGGGTGCAAGGTACACGCAGAAGCAGGCAATTGCTTCACCCACGCAGAAGGTGCATGAGGGCTCTGGCATCCATACAGCAAACCTTACACATGCCGCACAAGTATAGGCTGATTCCCAGGGGTGTTTTGCAAGCTTGAAGCCCCTCTGCAGAAACAGTGCCTTGCAGGTGGCTAAGGAAGAAGCAGAGAGCCCTGGGAGCACCAAGCCAAAGCCCTGTGGGAGGCTGAGAGCTGTGCCCTCACAGCAGCTCCTTGCTGCACCTTTGGAGTTGTGCTGCTGCAAGAGCTGCCTCCCAGTTGAAGAATAACAGATGTGTTTACCACACATCAATCTGTCTCTGTCTGGGTCCTTATACGGTCCCCATCATCATCCTATTGAAGAGTCTGCAAAGTATTTAAAAATAGCATTAACACTAACAATCTCTCTTTCTTTCCTCCCCAGCTTGTAGCAGAAATAGCTTGATTAGTGTACAGTTCTAGTGCTTCAAGGGAGAGAGAAATGAAATTGCAGAGCTTTGCAGAGTGGCTTTTCAGCCTTCTTCAGGCAACAACTGCTGTCTGCTTTACTGAAGCACAGGTTCTTCAAAGGGTGATGGATTTTAGATCAAGGACTGCTTTTCTGCCACACACATTCTCAGGCAGATTTACAATGAGGAGAGAGAGAGAGAGAGAGGCCCTGCTGCAGCTTTGGACCTTGGGAGAGATGCATCTGATACCCCTCCCCACTCCCTGCTGTCACTCTTTCATTACATCCAGAAGGCTAGGAAGGAAAAGAATTGGAAAGAAGGTCTGTCCTGGGGCAGAGGTGTGGGCTAGGCAGAGGATAGCTCAGCAAACTCTGAAAATACTATCATGCTGTAGCCTGATCAGGGAGGAGCTTGGAAGGCAAGACCACTGGCCTCTCAGCACATCCCTCAAATATGGATTTCAGAGGCGACTTTGAGGGAAAAACTTGTCTTCTCAAGGGCTCATCCTCCCTCTCAGCAGAAAGGGAGGTTCACAGGGAGTGTTTCACTCACTTTACTAAATGTGTGCAGTGTTTTGACATTTGTATTTACAGACACTGTGTGATGCCCCTACATAACAATGCTCCATGGGCCATGTCAGCTGCGGGCATGACTCCTGACTGACCTTTTCAGTAGATTTCCCTCCTGCCTCCACATCCTCTCTTCCCCTTCCTCCAGGGCTGCTGGCAGCTCTTCCTCACCTTTTGTTTATGAAATACTCCATGTCAGCCAAGAATCAGCAACAGCTTTTCTTGTTTCTCCCCTGCCTTGAGGGCAATGAAGAGGCAAGTTCTCAGCACAGCTGCTAACAGATGGGTACCCACAGCACAGCATCACACACATACCCACAGCAGAGGACATCAGCAGGGTCCCTGCTGGCCTGTAGCCAAATCCCTCGCCAAAAAGAAAGAGTAGGAAGCATGAACTCACTCCTCCAGTCCTATAAGGTGCCTCAGACACTCACAGTGCCATGCATTGCTTGTAAGAGCAGCAGCAGGAGGGGTGAGCCAGCAGAGTGAGAAGCAGCTGCAGCCATTCAGTCCAGATGGAGTAAGACCTCGGGAGACTCACAGTGCTGAAGCACGGCTTCCTCCTTTGCAGCACGAGTCAGTGAACATTTTCCACAGTGTTTCCTCTTCTATGACTTACTGCTTCAAGACCTGTGGATGTGGTATTTGGGCCTGCCTCAAGGCTGACACAGCATCAGGCCCCTTAGAGCATAGCAGTGAAAAAGGAAGAAAAGCAAATTGTAGGAATAAATTGCACATAGTTTGCAACAGTAAGCTACCCTCTCCAGCAGCATCTCACCCAGGATCTCAAAGCACTTACTGCTTGGGAAGGAGCTTATCTCAGTGGCAACCTCAGGATGGAGATTTCATGTAGCTTTACATCATGTTATACTTTCAGTGGAGGAAATGTGGGCAGAGATATGGGCAGATGGCCTAGGAAGGTACAGCACACCACGAAGGAAATGCCACCCAGAGCACTGCAGTGTGGACCGCTGCACCTGTCTGTGCTGGACACTGCTGTGGTGGTAGTGAAAGGAGGAAGGTCTTACCAGGGCAGTGACTAGGAACACTAGGAACATGAACTGCCCCAGGCATTGCTTTCAGGAAGGATAAAGAAGACTATAGCACACTGGATACTCCACTGTCCCCTTCAGTAAATCTACTGTGGTTGCGTCAGCCAAGTAAAATGGCTCTGCACAGACCCACCTTTCCTGGAACGGAGTGTCATTTCAGAAGTGTGCAGCTTTTGCCAAGATCCAGGGATAGGGGGAAAGAAGCTTATTCCTGAACAGCTGCCCCTCAGCTCCTCCAGTCTAACCATGACAAACTGACTAAATTGTGGCTTTGTATGTAGCAGTGAAACAGTTATATCAATGCTTGTGGACAAAAAAATGGAGAGTCTGGAGCATAAGTAAGCAAAGCCTGAGTTGTTCAGGCTTCCAGAGTTTCCAGCAGCCTTGGATCTGATCACTTCCTCTTGCTTTTGCATTCCAGAGAGCAGCACAGAAGTCAAAGTCCTTAACCAACCTCTCCTAGAGAGGTCCCAGGATTAGGGTGTTCACCTGAGGATCGTCTCCAACTTACTAACCACTTAAGTTGTCAGTGGCTAATAATCAGTCAATTATCTCCTCTGCAAGTACTTTTCCAGCCACAGGAGGATAAAGTCTCTGTCATATTCCAGGGGAATGCTGAAAGACTCAATTCCTTCCAGGCACAGGCAATCAATTTCTTTTGTGCAGCTTTTCCTAAAATCAAGGTGCTGCAGATCCAGAGCACCACAGCTAGCTAATTCTTGGAGCAGGGTAATGCTTCTGCTGGTAGAGCAAGAGTAATTCAGGCTTCTGCTGAGCCATCTGCAGGGAAGCATCTTGCCATTTCCTGACACCCACATACTGGCTTTCAGCCATGAACACACAGAACACTTCTGGGCTGACCGTACAACCTGGGGACTTTGTGCTTCCAACACAGAAGATGGATGGATGGATGGATGGCTTCCTCCCGTTAGGGGCAACATGAGATGCTGAGGCAGAATAGTGCCAGCCCTCAATACACTCGGTGAAGAGTGGCGATTCATGCCTCACTCTGGCCAAGGGAGACGTGGAGAAGGATACAGCCAGTACTGGCACAGCCATGAGCACAGCAGTGTTGAATGTGGCAGTAGTCCTGCTGGGCCCTGAACACATCAGCCTCAGAGAATCCCCTGGCAAAGGGAGAAGCAGGAGAGTGAAGGCACTGGAACTGGCCTGCTGCTTTACCCATGTGGGGTTTGCCTCGTGTTACACTTTGTAAATGTCATTTGGGTTGTAAAACGCCGATTGATGTCTGCCTTTCCAAGGTGGCCAAGATCTGCCAGCTAACCTGAGAAGACAGACTTCTCTTGTTCTTCTCCAAGAGCACTTGCCAAGCAAGGATCTCAAAATATTTTGCCCTCTTTAGTGCCTCCCACGGCAGGAGCTTTGATACTTGAAAACAAACTTGATCAACAAGTCCCTGCCTGAGCCTGGGACTGTGCTACTTTCTGTGCCTCGTGGTTTGCTGAAAGCCGTGGCCACCTCTCCAGGAGAAACTCCTGGGATATAGCTGTCACAATCCTCGGAAGAGCAAGGGAGGGACAACCCAGTGCAAGTAGAACGCTGGGAAAAAGTCTCCTGCAGCAGGGCTGAGGTGTGACAGCCCTCACTTCTGCCCTCTGCGCATCCAGCCCCAGCTGGGAGGCTAAAGGAAGAGCCGCTTTTCACACCTTCATTGAAGCAGCATCGTGACTTTACGCCCGAGAGACACAGCTCCTAAGGGAGGCAGGCAGGGGGACGGTCCTCTGCTCCCACATAAACTGCTCCGAGGCAGAGGCTGCCGGACAAAGCGTTGGCTGTGTCTATTCATGTGGCCAGAACGAGAAAATGCCCAGCGGCTGCTGGTTGCCCCACCACTCTTTGCGTACCTCAGGGAAACAGAGGCACGCGGTGGCGATGTGCGCAACCAAGCAGCAAGTGCAGGCACCAGATCCCAGGGGCACAGTGGTCCCTGTGCTGTGACCCCTAGGTCACCCTATCGATAGCCAACCCTTACGGGCTACAGCCACGGCAAGCGTCTCCCTCTTGGTGGAGTCGGAGCGAGAAATCACTCCGGCACCCGGTTAGCAGCACAGCGAGCCCCCCGGAACGGACAAGAAAAATCCCACCCCCTCGCCTTCAGCGGGGAGAACAGCGGCCGGGCCCGGGGCAGGGAACCCTCCCGCTGCGGGCGGCGGGGGCAGCGCTGCGGCCGCGCCCGGCCCCGCTCGCTTTCCCCCCTTTCCCCGGCTCCGGTCGCCTCCTCGCCGCTCCTTTCCCCCCCGCCGGCTCCGCTCTCGCCCCCTCCCCGCTTAAGGTGGCCCCGCGGGATGCGCGGCGCGCAGGAGCCGCTGCGGGCGGCCCTCGGCGCTCCCCCACCCCCGACACGGGGTGGCCTTAAATCAGCTCCGCGCCGCGCGTAGCCGCATCGCCGGCGCCGTCTGAAGGCGGGCGCCGCCATCCGCCGACAGCGCCGACGGGCCGGTCCCGGTCCCGGTCCGGATCTCACGGCGCAGGGAGGACACGCCTCCGGCCCGGCGGCGGGCGATGCTCCCCCGGCAGCCCGCGGCGCGGTGCCGCCCCGCGCTCGGCGTCCCGGTGTCTCCGCCGTGACCGGCCCATCTCGCCAGGTAAGCGGGAGACCTCGCGCTCGGGCACCAGGGTTTTTGGGGTAGGAGCAGCGCTGGGGATACGGGGGTGACCTTGCGGTCCCCCGGCGCTTGGCGCTGGAGGAGTGCTGTGCCCTGCCACCGGCAGCGAGGTCCCCGAACTTCATCCCTGCTCAGCGCCAGAAACGGCTCCGCGCTTCGCAGGGAGCCTCTGTCCTTGCATCCCCCTGCACCTTGGCACGGGCACCTTCCAGAGGAGCGATATCCCACTCCCAGGCTGGAATTTCCCAGCTGTGGGGAGATGTCCCCATCCTTGGTGAGTGTCCAGCCGGCAATCTCGCTGCCGGGATTTCCGAGCAGCGGTACCCAAACGCGGATCCCGAACACGCCGCTGCTCCCGGAGAGGGTTTTTGCTCCTCTTGGTGACAAATACCAGGGAAGCAAAAGTACAGAGGGGTGACGGGGTTTGTGTGTGGACACAGGCAGCCTCGGTGGGAACGGACTCCAAGAGGGCATCCCCATGAGGGGCTCTGCAGAGGTGGATTGTGAAAGGGCAAGAGCAGGCGGGCTGGGGAAGTGCTCTGCCCTTTTCACCCCAGCCTGGCACGCGTGTGTCTGCCGAGGGATACACTTGCTGGTTTTCTGGAGCAGAGTTTGGAGTGTATGTTGCTAGGCGAGTTGGAAAGTACTTTTTCAGCCTCCTGCGATTAACCCATCGAGCCTAAGGCCAGGAGAGAGGAGGGGTAGGCTCAGCAGCTAGTGCATGTTAGGAAGAAATCCCTCAAAAGTGCTGCAAATCTGGAGAGAAGCTGCTGGTTCCTCAGTAACTCCTTAAGGGAATCTACTAAGGGGCCATTTCTGTGCGGCTGGGGAGAAGGAATGTTCAAATCAGCGGGGCAGCACCAAGAATCACCATAGAGGAGCAGCAATGACAAGAAATAAATACCCGTCTGACAACTTGAAGTCTGCGCACCCCAGTGAGTGAGTGGGGGAGAGTGAGCGGTGCAGGCTCTGCAGGTGCTCTCAGCTCATTTCCTGGACCCAGAGGAGGCTTCCTTGTGCAAAGCACGTATGTGGAGAGTGTAGCAGGGTACAACAGCTTCACCCAGGAGCCTGATCACCCACCTCTGCTTGGGTTTAAATCTCATCTTGTGCAAAAAGGGAAAAATATGTGGGAAGGTTCATGCTTGCACTGCTGGACAGCCAGCCAGAGTGCAAGGCATTGACCTTGGTAGCCTCCAATAGGACTAGGAATAGGGGCCATGTAGCAAGTTGGTAGACAGGTGCACAGAGACAGCACGACAGAAACCTCACAGAAGGGAGGCCCTCGTTACTCTGAAACGAGATACCTTGGTATGAGATTATGGGGACCTCAGTCTCAGGTAATAGAGAGGGTTACAGGACAGGAGGGGGCCACTGGCAGAGCTGTGCATGACAGCCTGTGTCACATCTGTTTGCTGGTGTGCATGCTGCCAATCCCATTCTCTCCGTGCATTGAAGCAGGATGCGGGGGCTTCCATCACTTTCAGTTGGTGCCTGCTCCATGGTTTCCTGGAAGCTCTCTGTTAGCAGGCATGCCTTGGACACAGACTGTGCCATGAGTGCCAGTAGCTGAGTGCACGGTGTGCCTGCCCGCTCTGAGGCCAGGAGCAAGGTGACTGACTGTGATTCCTGCCTGCCCGCCCTCCCTCAGGAACAACTTTGATGTAGCTTTCAGGGCACTTCAGTCTGCATTGAATTAAGGCTCCGCCAGACACTTGATGTGCAGAGGTGGATGTGCTGAGCAGCTAACACATTGTATCGGGTGTTTCAGGAATCAGATGAGACCAAATTAAAGCTCTTGGCTTTTTTGACATTTTCAGCGTAGTAACAATAATAATAACAATGATTGAAAAATCGTGTAGGCAACCTTGCAATCTCAAAGCAATTCAACCTGCTGACACAAAACACAGCTGAGAAGCATCCACCTTTACAGCAAAGGGCCTCTGCCCAGCTTGTAAAACACTTTAGCAGACATGGGATAGAGAACTAAGCAGTTGGGTTGAGGGCTTGCTCCAACGGCAAGGGTTTTAATGAGAGAAGCTCTTGCACCTTTGGGCTTTGTTACAGTGTCATTTGGGAAGACTGTTGCCTAGGGAGCTGTACAGAGCTATAGAGCAACTAAATGTATGCAAGAGAGAAAACACTTCCACAATGTACAGCCCTTAGACTAATATTCTTTCATGGTTTGGGAATGTCTTTGTGACTTGTGCCTGTGTCCTCTAATGTATGGCATGTTCGCTGCGGCGTCCAAGGTCGTACTGGACAGCTCAAGGCTGTGTCTCTTGTGTACCCAACATCCTTCCTTCTTGCTTATGAAGTATTGGTAAAGGTGCTTTTTGGCAGAGAACTCCCCTCTGCTTCAGCAGCAGGCCAGGAGATGTCCTTAGTGTCCGAGAGCAAAGTCGTACCTAGCAGGCAGCTTGCTGGCAGGAACCTGGATTGGATTCACTCCAGCTGTACCCCTGGATGGCTTTCCTGACCTCTTCACTATGGTAATCACCTACCAGTGGCAATGCCCTGCATGTCCTCGTGTTTCTCAGTGCTTTCATAGCTCCAGCCTCTGTTGCCCCTCTCCCTCAGGGTGCTGGTGCTGCAGGCACAGTCACCTCCAGCTTCTCACCAATGCCTCAGGAAGCAATGTTACTGTCCTAGCCGTGAGAAGCCATCCCACAACCCCATCCACCATCCTGGAACTACTTCCAAAGCCTCTTCTTCCTCCTCTTCAGTACTCTTGGTTGTCTTTCCTATCCCCAGCATTTGGGAGCAATGAAGAAATATGCTGCAAGCCTTCATATGTATGCCAACAAGGGATGAGATATTTGATAGGCTCCAAAGATGCCCTTTATTGAGCATGCAAAATTGCTCTGGGAAAGCTCTGCAATTATTCTGCAGGATGTACACAGGAAAGATGATATCTGTCCCCTTCCTCCTTGTATCTAATTGTTCCTAATAAAAGAAAAAGCCTAAAAGGGAGGTGATAAGCCAGACTGGAATCCAGTCACACACACCTCCAAGGCCCTGGAGAAGTCTAGAATCTCTCTGCCCTTTCTCTCCTGGCCTTTCTGCCTAATAATAAGCATTATGCTTTTCTGCATCGCTTCCCATGCCGAGATCTCAAAGTACTCCGCATATGTGATTTAGAGCACTCCCTGCCCACATACAGAGCTGTTTGTCAGGATGACTACCCCCACTTTACAAGGGAGACACAGCAGCTCATCACGTCAGAGCTGAGACAGACCCAGATCATCTGTCTCCCAGGCAAGGCCCCTGTATCTCTGAGAAGCACTTGCTGGGAAGTTCAGCCTAATGGGACTGTGATTTAAAACTGACCAGTATTACAAAAGACTAATAAAGACAGGGCACAATGAGACCTATGGGTGTTGGCACCCTCCTCTGGGTGCAGGCATGACTGCCCACTCTTCAAAAGGGACGCTGGTCAGACCCCACTGATTCCTCTGGGTTGTGGTATGTCTCCAAACTGCACCTTGACCCATAGTCAGCACACTTATAAAAACTTTGTCCTTTAACCTTTCCTGCTGTTTCAGACTGTGGAGGCTCATAATTAAGAGGTTGGAGTCTCTTCTAGCTTGCTCTTACGTGACATTAGTGCTCCCGAAGTTCTTTCCTTAAAAGCTCACATTTATCTACTTTGCCAATGTTCCCAAGTGTTCAATCAACTGCCTTGTTGGCTTCCTCCACCATGCAGTGTGGGGGGCTGTCTGAGATCCTTCTCGCTGAGATGAAAACATTGCAAATTACTCAGATTTTTAAAATGTGAGCCAAGTTTCCTCAGGAGACATGGCTTCCTGGGGCTGAGACACAGAACTGGTATCCACGGCTCTGGCACAGGGACCTTTAGATTTTGTTTGCTGTTCATCCCTACTCTGGTCAGGTAATCCCACTGATGGCTGTTGCAAATAGAGAGATTTATTAAGATGAAGTTGGTTAGCTCAGGGAGACAGGAGGACGGGAGTTGAGGAAAGACATTGGGATGAAAAAAATAGAATCAACAACATAGAAGAGAGAGAATGAATGCTTTCATACATGGCTTTTCTCAGTAGAGGAACTGGACAACATTCAGAAAAATGTGAAAGGTAGCAATTAGATGATAAAAGTATTTTCCCATGCTGTGCACAGTAACATAGGGAACTCACTGCTACAAGATGCTGCTGGTGCTGAGTGCAGGATTC
Source organism: Serilophus lunatus (assembly GCA_013399895.1). Lineage (NCBI taxonomy): Eukaryota > Metazoa > Chordata > Aves > Passeriformes > Eurylaimidae > Serilophus > Serilophus lunatus. The sequence goes on along the minus strand of VXBA01002143.1, from coordinate 1,812,113 downwards.
AGGAGACATTTTGATAGATAGTAGATCATTCAACACTGGACAGGTCAGTCCATTTGAAATAGATCTAAATGTTTAGGCTTCAACCTCTCACAGTTGTCTAGCATAGGATTTGTTATATCTTCCAAAACCCACAATACTGATCAATATAAGAGACAAAGGACAAAAGGATACAGACATGTTCAACTGGAGATCATTGGGGCATATCTTAATTTCCAGGCAGAAACCAAAAACAGGTGTTTTCCATCCTGTGTGCTGACACTTAGCTCTCATAGGTTTGGGTTTTGTCAGCTGGAGAAGGTTCAAGTTAAGTTCTGATGAGGCTGATGCTGGTCCAGTAGTGCTTACTACTTACTGCCGCTTTCCCCGCCTGTGTTATGGATTTTAGCCGACTGCCAGCATCCTGGCAAATTTGTGTGGTGTTGGTCTATGAATAATGCTGTATTACAAAAGGAAATGGTATTGTTCTATTCTTTGGATGTTACCACTTGGCAAAGAGAGGAAGAGCATTTATTCCCAGTATAGCCAACCTCTAGGCAAGCAAATGCTGGGATTACTTGGAGCTGAACAGAGTTAGCAGTCAGGCAATCTCAGCTGTGGATAAAAGATTTTAGAGCAGCAGTATTGTCTCATCCTGTAAGTTCACGGTGGGTCTGTGTGTGGGAGTACAGGGCACATGGGAACTGCAATTTGCTAAGCAAAGCAGGATTGCTCCTCGGCAATCTTTGTGTAGAAGGACTTGGAGGAAAAGCTAAGGACCCAGCAGGCAGCAGTAGCTTGCAGACCCCACCTCCCCTGAGGTGACACTCCCCATGCAGCGTTGCAGGGCAGCCTGGCTCCTAAAGACACTGACTTTAAGGGCAGGTGTAGAGATGTGGTTTTAGCAAGGTCCTCTGCATCCTATAAAAATCTCCCAGTACCTCTTGACGGAAACAGCACAGTTGACCCTTGCCTGACAGGAGTAGAGGCTGCTGGCTCCTCTCCCCCTTCATGCTCCAGTTGTTAAAGTAGGATAGTTTAATATTCATCTTGCCCTGACCCTCTCTCATTCTGAAAGCTGGGCTCCATGAAAGCCCTGGCTATGACCACAGCAATAAGACTATTCAGGGAGGCAAAACTGCACAAAGTGCCACCTTGGAGACCAGTGCTGGGTGAGCCTGGGTGGCAGCAAAGGGTCTTGTCCTCTCTGCAGTGCTGGGGTGCCTTCCTCACTGGAGGTGGGCCAGTCTCTTGCGCTCATTGTATCCTCCCCTCCACTTTCTCCAACACAGATTGCCGGCCGATCTTAGCTTTCTCCCTGCTGATACCTCATTCTCTGGATCCCTCCCTCCCAAGGCCCTTCCCCCAGCCCAAATCCACACAAAGGTGAAAAGGAAGGAGGAGACGATGACTTTCCTGTATCTGCCAGCTTCTCTCTCCACCTCTGACGTGAATGAGGCCCTTCATGGTTTTCTCTTCAGCAAACACAGATGCTTTTGTTTTATGGGCTGGTGGGACGGGATGGAATTAATAAATCAGAGCGCCAGTGCTGTGCTGCCACATTCCTGCAATTTTAAAGCAAGATCACACACAAAAAAAAACCCCAAAAAAACGCAGAAACAAAATAGGCAGTCTCTTCAGAGAGAGCTCAGATGATTTGACTGTGCCTCCTGCTTGCTGTCCCACTCAGTCTCCTGCTCCCTCACCCTTGTTCATTCCTCCTCCTCCTTTCTCCCACTTTCTCATTCCCATTAACCTCATTTCTTCTTCTATCCCCTCTCCTTCCCTCAGGAACTACTTTCAGTCACACCTTAGTATCTCACCTACACCCATTTTTCTTTCCTCACCTTCCTTTCATCTATGCTTTCCTTGCCCTTACCCCACATTAAGATGTGACCAGGGTTTGTGCATCCATATATGAAGTTCAATGTCCTGCATGCAAGTCCAAGAGCCGGGAACACTTCAGCTTTTATACTGTGGTCTGAAATGTCCACTCTTATACCTGCTTCCTTCACCCTGCTTCAATTTCTCCTCATAAGGAGACTCATGCTGCCTGAAAGATTCAGTGAATAATTCTGGGAATAAACCACACAAAGTAGTACTATTCTCCTCTCAGATGTGGTATTTAACAGTGTCCCTGCAAGCAAAATTAGATCCTGTCCCAGAACTGAGGAGTTTTCTCCTTGAAAGGTGAAGACTCTTTTTCTCCTTAAAGGGTAACTAAAAATGCTTTGCCTAAAATTAATTCTTTTGAGCCAAATAACAAGTTTTAACATTAGTACTTGGCTACCATCAGGTGGTAAGGGGCTAGGAGAAGTTGTTTCTTCTTCCCTGTAATTAGCTAACTGTGTGGGGCTTCGGGAGGCCAATGCAAACAGTATGGTTAGTACAAACTACTGTCAAGAGGCTGAGACGGTTTTTATTCACTGCAAGGGTTGTTTTTTCTCTAATGAGCTTAGGCACTTGAAAGTCATTTCCCCAGAGTGCTTATACATTGTTGTGCTTATCTTACCTGTGGGGGAACTGAGGCACTGAAGCAGGTGAAATGATTTGCCCAGATCCACATACTGACGCATATTTGAAACCAGAAAAAGAACCAAGAAATCTTGTTTCACAGTCGACTGCTTTATCCTCTGCCTTTAGAGGAGGCCAGCAAAGACCTTTATCTTGTTTAGATGAGTGGATAGTCATTCCAAGAGGATACTGGGGCAAGGGTATCTTTCTCTACTAATATGTGTCTTAATGAGTCCTGTTGCTAAGCGGCTTCAATGGTAGATCATACATCTCCTTCACTAAGCATTGAAATAATTTTTTAATCATTAAAGCTAATATAGAATCCTCAGAAACATCCAAATCTCACAGCAGGGGCTGAAATTAGCAAGCAAACAGAAACCAAATCATGATTATCCCTGTGCACCTCTACAAAGCCCACAGGCAGCATCTGCTGAAGTCAAACACAAGCCCAGCTGAGTTGTATCTCAGGGCTGGGCTGGGCTGAGCAGTCAGAGGCAAGCTGTCAAATCCTACCACTCCAAGGTCCGCAGCAAGTTTCTTTCCTCCCTTGGATGTATGCCAGCTCCTCATCTCTGTGGAGCAATAGGAAAGGAGGGAGGAGTGTTAACCGTTGACTCCAGATAGCTGAGGAATCTCCTGGCAGATCTTGTGGAAGGAGAAATTATTTGCATTTTGTCAAGTGTATTAAGTGGCAGATTTCAGCCTGGCCAAAATTGCTCCCTCAGCCTGTTTTTTTGGTTTTGTTTTTTCCCTTGGAACCACATCCACCATCCTACTCCCATCAATCTCTTACAGCCTCTGTTTTGTGAACAACTAGGTATTTCACATGTCCTCTCCAGTCCCCTGCTCTGCCTTCACTCACATCTGCCCTCCTCTGTGGGATGCCAGCACCTCTTGCACTGTACCAGCTCATAGGCTTTTCCACAGCTCCTCCAGTAATCCCAGTGTGTTTCCAGTTCTGGTTAGCAACTCTTGTGCTGTTTCCTGTTTCCCTCAAGCCTACAGTGCTCAGCAGCATGTTATCAAACAGGAGCTTTCTTTATAGCAGAAGTGATGTTTCTAACTTCCATGTTATAATATGACTCTTGGAACATTAAGAAAAACGCAACAAATCTCCTAGTTACTTGATATGCATCAGCAGCTCCATTACAAGGGAAGTCACAGGACACTGATAAGCACTTTGCTAAGACTGTCACTGCTGCTCTGTGTTAAGAAGACTTTTGGGGGTGAATATAGTTTGCACCAAGGGATTCTTTGGGTAAGGATAATTTAAAATTGCTCTTTCCACCTCAAAGAGTCTTCATGCGTGGAGTTCTCCTCTCTTATCATCCTCTTGAGAACAAATCCAATACTGTTGTTGTATCACAACCAGACTCCCCACCTGCCCTCCCAGACACGTTAGCCTGCTAGACAAACTGCACACTTTACTCCACCTAGTAGTCTCTTCTGGATGTGCTGCAGAGAGTGCTTGTGGCTCCCATCTCAGCAAGTTTTTTCATAGTCCATCAAGCCAAGCCACACTTGGATTGTAGTTCCCTGAAAGTCAAACCAAGTCTTGAAACCTTTAATCACTAAGCAAGATTTCTGCTTTTTTATACTGACTTCTACACAGCACTTACCAGACTGATAACTGACACTGAGTATTTCTTTCCTAACCCAAATATGGATCCTGACCTGACCATCAGGTCACAAAAACAAATGACCTACAAATTAGTTACAGCAGCAGAAGGAGAAATCTAGTTTCTTCCTTTTTCCTTCCCAAGAGGTTTTTTGATGTTTCCTCTGACTAGCAAGTGTTGCTGGCCCTTCAGGGGTATTTTTTGCAGAGCTGGGAAGGGATGGAGGTAGTTCACATATGCATGTGTGAAACTAGGAATGCCTCACCTGGCTTGTTGACCTCCACGAATGTCCTCACAAAGAACCACTTTTGGTCTCATCCTGCTGTAGCTCAGAAGCACCCAGGCATCTGTCACACTGAGGACACACTTAGAGGACCACTGTTAACAGAAGACTAGCACACTGGGCAGCAGCCAGAGATGCAGAGTGTGTGCACGTTTGCAGGATTTTGGGAAGGATGTGAGCAGGAGCAACCTTAGTAACACCATTCTGAGGTTACCCCAATTTGGTTAATGTCCAGATTCCCTCTGCTAGGAGAGAGTTAATAAGTTGGAGACTTTACTGCAGACAGAGAAAAAAGGCTGTTCAACAGTCACTTAATGTACAGAATGTGGTTAAGGAGAAAGACTGTGCAAAGCAACCAGAAGTGTGCTCCAGAGGCGGGAGTTCATTGTCCAGCGAGGCCAAATTGGACCCTTGTTTTAAGGCATTTCTGAGTCTCTAGAGATCCAGTCTCTGGTTTTGCAGTTGCCACTTTTATCAGCATCTCTGTCTATAAGGAAACTATACCCTGACCCAATGCTCAGAAAATTTTTTGATAACCAGAGACTTTTCCTCCTCCACAACGCAAGGAGAGAGACAGATTCACCCTTGGAATCAGAAGAGATTCAGATCCACCTCTCAGATTCACAGCAGCAGCCCATTTCTAATTTTAACAAGAAACCACTCTTTGACCTGATGTTTCAGGCCAACCTGGTCTGCCTTTGAAGTGAGCTCCAAGGGCTCTCAAAGTGCAGAGAAGGATTCAGAAAAAGCCTAGTTTATCTTTCCTCTCCAACCAGAAGTATCTATTCATGAGTTGTCTGTCCAAGGCCAACTGGTAGCCCATGAATGTGGAAGGAAAGCAGAAAGAACAGCACTGCCCAAGAGCACTCGGTGCAGAGGTGCAAGAACTGAGTAGAGGCATCTCTTAGGAATTTCTTGCTTGTATGTATGCAAAGATGACACTCCAAGCTCAAGAAACAGACAGAGCAGGCAAGTTACCGTCTTGGAGAGTAGCATCAACCCCTTATTGCACCCAGGTCTCAAGCAGCCTGAAGCACACAATGTCACAGGTAAGCCCACGAGTACAACAGAGCATTGGCTGACCTCCCTCCCAAGGGAAAGTTTACAAACACTATGTGTGAAAATGACTTTTAGACCAGGCTGCTTTCAGGTGCAATTAAGAAGCATGGCAGAGAGCAATCCCGACAGAAGCAAGCCCTATGGTGAGCCCTATGCAGTCTAAGAGAGTGAGCAGAGTTTGTTTCTCATGATGTGAACTCCTCTGCCCTTAATTCCCTCAAAGCCTGCCCTGCCTTCCCAACAGACTCTTCCATTTTAACAGTGCAAGACAAGGAAACACAGAAACCAAAGCCCACATCTTTTCTTTCCATTAGGCTTGGCTTATTGGCAAAAAGGGGCATTTGGCTTTTGCTACTCTTTGGCTTCATCTGTTCACCCAAATGGATCCACTGCTTACTTTTTCTACAATATAAAACTTATTTCATTCCTGATGCAGGGTTATCCTCTGGAAGCTGCTGCCAGTGCCCAAGTTAGATATTTCATCTACTGCACTGACTGCTCCCCTGGCATTCCCAGAAGGTGGGAATTGCATGTGGGTTTCTTGATACCTTGGCATCTAATCTGGATGTGGCCTGCCTGTAGTCCCTGTTAGGACATGGAAGGACAGCAGGACAGTCCCAGCAGGACACTGGCTGTCACTTTCCTGCCCCTTCTTTCCTTTGCTCTCTTCCATTTTATTTCACCTAGAGAAGGCAGGAAAAGAAACACTGTTTTCTGACTCTAATTTTCATTTTAATGTTTCACTTAATCGAGCCCAAGCTATACAGATCAGCTGTGGCATTTAAGGTACAAACCAAGCAGCGGACCGTAACGCTTATCTATTGCAAAAGACAATTCTCAAGGTGCCAATTTATTTCTCCATTCTCTTTGTTTATAAAAGTGTCTGCATAACACTTGGATGCTGCACAGGAAGTGGCAAATCTAGTAAGTGCTGGTGATTTATTTGGAGGAAGAAATCAGGAATTAGCATTTTGGACCATCTCAGCTAGTTACAAAGCGAGCGTATTTCACATAGCTCAGAGAGCTGCAACAGCAAAAATATCCATCAGGGAGACCAAAGGGATGTTTCTCCTTTTTACTTCTCACACAGCTAGCACCTACATGATGTGGTGGTAACTCACCAGGACTGGCCAGTGTCCTCTCTGTGTTAATCTATATGAAGCGGCCACCCACAAAAACATCCTGTTTTCATGAGGTTTTATTGATCACATAGTTCAGCCAGCATTCCCAAATAAAATCTCTGGGAGATTTTACATTGCACTGGTTCTCTGCCCACAGTTCTTTCCATGCAATAATGGATCTGGACTTCAGGATTCTTCAGGGTGCCAGCACACACATGTAATCATTAAAATGTCAGTATTGCCACAGGTTTTGGGAAGACAGTAGACATATTTAGCTACACTGGTGTTTTAAATGGCATAATTGCTGTTCCGCTCATTTGCAGTCCGATTTCAGCCAGAGCAGCTTCTCCTTCACTTTCTTTTGCCCTCCTTAGGAGTAACCAGGAAGTAACCAGCAGGGAAGAGCATTTTGACATGGCCTTTGAAAGTAGGAGAAAAACAAGCTGTCAAAATCAATCAAGAGTATGCATTAGTGATAGTATGTTCCTCTGGAGGTCTGTATTTGATGTCATATTGACACATAGCTAAGATCAAAGCCTGCCTCTGCATCCTGGCTGCTACCAGATTAACAGCATTGGCCTTTGGGCCTCATATCTTTAGAAGGAGCTCATGATCAATGTGATTTCTTCCCTTCCCCTCCACCCCTCCCTCCCCGTGCCAAAACAAGCACCTGTGAAATGCAATTATCCATCAAATAATGCCTAATGCTTTTTTCTCTGAAAAAGTAATTCCTCTCCAGCATTGAAATTGTTCTGGAAGGAAATACTATGGGCTTTTCCTTTCTGCTTTTGTAAGAAATCTGTAAAATGACAGCTCCCATTCCAGCTGAACAGGCATCAGCTGTTAACTCAGTAGGGAAAGCTCTGAATGAAATATACAGAAACTTTGGAACAATCCGCTATTGTTTTTGCTTCCTTAGAATTATTTTGCCTCCTTGGAAAAAAAAAAAGTGCCTTTTTTTTGTTGGCTAATGCAGATATTGGGCTGATTCATGCTGATACGTTTGGAATGATTATTCTGTAACAGTCATCAGCATCTGAAAAGGACTTCAGTTCTCCCAGAGCTCGGCAGCAGGGGAGAGAAGCTGACGTTTGAATAAGCTCCCGACTTCCCTTTCAAGAAAGGATGACTCCAAGCTTACAGGTCTCTCAGGAGACAGCTAGCTTTCTCAGGAGACATCTGGTACAACCTACTTCTCTTCGGGCCTGAGTTGCTAATCTTCAGGAATTTCTGCCACCCCTGGGTTACAGCTCTGCAATGCAGGGAAATTGTGATGGGACAGAGGGCTGCGCCCCCTCTGAGCTACAGCCCAGTCTTGCCGATGCTCAGGGAGCAGGAAGGTGGCGACAGGTCCCGTGAGTTGACCGTGAAGGACATTTGGGTCTGGGCTGATTAAAAATAGCCTGGTTTAGACCTCCTTTTTTCAGGTTCAGGAAGGCTCCCTGCAAGGATGGGCTTTGCAGCCAAGTTCAAGGTCTAGTGTGTATCCGAACTGGGTTATCTCCATCCTTGCTGATAGCCCAGATAGTGTCTGGATACCCTTCATCTGCCTGGGGATAGCAGGCTGAGCCACGTGCTGTCTCTAAAGTATTGGGTCCCGTGGGACCTAGCCAGCAGATTTAATTAGCTTTGCTAAAGTTTCTGTTTTCTATTGGGAAGGAGGAGTTTTACCCTTTTTTAAAAAAGAACTTGGAACAAAACCCTGTATAAAGCATCACCCTCCTTCACTCCATGCTCCCCCACACGAGACACAAGTCTGGGACAAGGATGCTCTTGGGAAAGGCACCATGCCAAGCTGTTTATGAACCAAGATTGGAGGAAGATGCTTGACTTGGGTTCATGCGGGCAGCGAAGGGATGGGGAGCTGTACATAGTGTATTCCCCAGGGACGAGCCTGGTTTCTGGGCTGAAGTAACTGCACTCCCACATGGTGAAGGGATCAGAGCTGACGGGGAGAGGATGTATCGTTTCTTTGCATCTGAAGAATAGGCACAGGAGCTTGGGAAGGGCGGCTGTTTGACTGGGACTGACTCACTTCCTGGAGAAATTGTCCCCACATGAGCCTGTGCACCAATGGACAGAGTATAGATGGTGCTGAGTCTTGAAACCCCGCAGCTGCTGGCAGCTCTCCGCTTCCTGCTCTGGGGAAGGACCTGAGTATCCTTCCCTGTATTATTTTATTATTTGTAGTTCTCTGGGGTTTGTCTCTCCAGGGGACTCAGTTAATTTTCCCCTGCCCTCTGTCCCCCACAAGTGGTAGGGAAATGCTCACCTCATTCAGATAGCAGGTGTCACTTGCTTGGAACCATTTACAAGGTCTGCAGCGGAGGGATGATTAAAACCCCCAGCAGAAGAGCGTCCTTCCACCTTCAGACAGAATTGCAGCTGCCTACATTGTCTGTGCTACTGGGAGGTCAAGATCCCAGCTGTGGGTTTAGGAGAGAGCCTTTCTCATTCCTGTTCGATCCACCTCTCCTGTGAAGTCATGCTGAAAGAGTTGAGGTTGTTTAACCTGGAAAAGAGAAGGCCCCAGGGAGACCTTCGAGCACCTTCCAGTACCTAAAGTGGGCTACAAGAGAGCTGGAAAGGAACTTTTTAGAAGGTCATGTAGTGATAAGACAAGGGGGAATGGCTTCAAACTGACAGAGGGTAGCTTTAAATTAGATATTAGGAAGACTTTCTTCACTTTGAGGGTAGAGAGACACTGGCACAGGTTGCCAAGGCAGGTTGTGGATGCCCCATCCCTGAAAGTATTCAAGGCCAGGTTGGATGGGGCTTGGAGCAAATTGGTCTAGTAGAAGGTGTCCATGGCAGCAGGCTTAGAATTAGATGATCTTTAAGGCCCCTTCCAATCCAAAACAATCCGTGATTCTATGGTTAACATTTCCCTTTCCAGGAAAAAAATACTCTTCCTTCTTTTTTTTCCATTTGCTTTTCAGCCACTCAGTTCCAGCAGGATTTAGGGGAGAAATTGCTATTTATTGAGCAAAAAAACAAATCTCCCTTTCCCCCCTTTTTCTTCCCACCCCCACAAGAAATACAGCTTGACGTAAACCCTCAGGCACTTTCCTTTAGATCTAGCCTATCCTTTCTGTCCTACAGCGATGCCATTCTTGCAGACCTGTCTTGAGGTCAGAGGAGTCTCACTGCTGAAAAATGTCCTGTGTGGCTGTGTTTGCACAGTGATTACCCCTGCTTATCCCAGAGCAATAACCCATTCCACCCACTTTCTCTGGTTCCTTGAATCCGTCCTCCCACTTTATCCTGCGCATCTCAAAGAAGCAGGCAGCTGCTTGGTGAGGGGAAGCGCTGCAGCATCTTGGCCTGTCTCAATTTTAAACACTAGTGTAGTTTCAGCTGAGGGCTCTGAGGGGCCCAAGGGAATGTGGGGAGAGGGGACGGCAGCTTCCTGTGCATTTCAGCAAAGCAGAGACTGAGCCGGTGCTGCTCACCACAAATACCGGCGTTGCCATGAATTATGCATTCCTTGTTTAAAGAGAGGTCGCTCTCATCAATAATTGAAAGCTCCCTGCTCAGCCTTCAGCATCACATCTCCCACACCGGGAGCTAGGGAACTCATGAAATCTGCATGGACTTCCTCAAGGTGGCTAGGGGCTGGTGGAGAGAGGCAGCAAAATGCAGGCAAAACAAACAAAAACCCCTGCTGACAGTTTTGGTGCATGAAATTACATCATCTGCACCTACCTGCAGCTCTGCTCCAGTTCTGCCCCTCACACCCTTCTCTCCTCCCCTCTCCACGCCTCTCTCCTCACAGGGAGGGAACGGGAGGCTTGCAAACATGGTGCAAACCAAGAAGAGCGAGTGTTTCTTGAAACTTTTGGCTTCGCTAGACTAGTTTGCTTTGGGTGCTTGCCTAGAAAGTCTCTACACTGGTTGGCGGGATGTTCCCGGGGGGCACTTTGAACTGTGAAATTTGTCTCTCTGGGAAGATAAGGATCTTTAAACCTGTGTCTTCAACTATAGTTGTACAGTCTCAGGGCTGGTCCAGCATTCAAGGTCTCAGAAGACTGGCTCAGACAGGCTGAACAAGAGACTGCAAAATCCTTTCCCGCAGAGCAAACTTTTCAAAAGCTGTGGTTTGCGTTCTGGATAAGGCAGGTGGAGGGCAGAACCAAAACCTCAGAGCAGAACTGCCAAAGCACATGTGATCATAACCATTTCTGAGTTATCAAAAAGGATGTAGGTTGAGCAGCTTTTCAACAGGGCTGTAGGAAAATTGCAGGCACCTGAACTCATATGTCAACTTTATAATCCCCAGTCAGCTGGACCTCTCCCTAATTTTCACTTTTCTCTACCATTCATGTCCTTTCAAACTACTCTGCAGCTCTGGGAGGAAGTCCCTCCCTCAGTTGTTCTCCAGCCTGGAATCCTTATCCGTCTCTCAACAGCTGGGCTGTCCTGCCTGTAACAAATTGTACCCTGTTGGTAATTAGTCAACAGCAGATGAAGGGACTGCTCACATGCTATGCCCTGAACCTCAGCCAGATCTTCCTTCTCTTCAGTATCAGCCTAGGGCATCCAGTTCTTCCCACCATGTTCTTCTCTGATCTCCTTCTCCTGAGTCCTTTCAGATTTAAGTCCCCTGCATCTGCACATGAGCCTAAACAGAGACTAAATGGTGTTGCGTCCCAGGAACGGAGAAGTCTGACAAAGCAGCGTGAAGCAAGAGTAGTACGAGAAGCGTTTTGTCCCTATCGTACTCAGCTTTGTGCTCTGTGTGTGTGTTTGTTTATTTTTTAATGGAGAACAGAAGATTGATGGATGAAATTAAGAAGAGGGATGTGTAATTGGAAAACAGCTCAAGAAGGCTACAGGCAGCATATTGAAGGCATCCATCAAACATCCAGCTAATGTTGTTAAGGGTGTGTAACACAAACAAGGTCTGCAGGAGACACTAGGGAAAAAAAAAAGAAAAGGAAAGAGAAAGGGGGATAGGCAGGACAGGGGAAATAGCAAGGGAGGAGAAGAGCCAGCAAGAGAGTACAATCAATAATATTTGTATTGCAATCACATCCAAAGGCTCCTGTTGGGATCAGTACCAGACTGTACAAGCACATTAAGAGATAGTCCCTGCCCTCTACAGCTTAAACCCGGGAATTACCAGATGATCGCTAGAGATGGGTTTAGATGATCACAAAATTTTCTTCTGATCTTGAAACTGATTTAATAGGATCTACTCTGGAAGAGTTTAAGGCAGAAGGAAAGTAGCTGGTTGTGCCAAGAATACACACAGTAATGTTTGCCAGCAGGCATGCAATTAATCTGAACCACTTAGGAGATTTTGTTTTTAATTATAAAAAGGAGGTAAAAATATGTGCAGTAAACCTCTGTAAGCCCCACTGGGGCCATCAGCAGGCTACCCAGAGGCATTGATATGTGACTGGGTTTTGATGCTGTAGTTTCAAAAGGATGGGCTGATGCTTTAATGGACCACTTTGTGGGAAATATTCCATGCGGGATGGACATTAAGAGAATGCAAAGGGCCTTTGTGTGGGGAAGGACAGAAGACAAAGGCTAAAATAATTAGTAAGACAGGGGATTCCTCCAGTCCTGGAAACAGGGAAGGGAAGAAGAGACTCTTAAAGACTGAGAAAAGGCAGGTGAAAGATGTAAAGCAACAAAGAGCACAAGCATGAGGGATGAAGGAGGAGACAGTAATGAGGACAAGGTAACATTTTAAAGAGAAAATAAAGTATTCCAAGAGACATTTTTTGAAAATGGGGTTAAAGTCAGCTCCTCTGCAAGCTTCACAAGTTGTCCAGGGCTTTATGAAGGGTTTTTAACTTCTTCAGCATTGCTTGCTTTGGAAAAACAATAGAGAGAAGGTGCAGGTAGAAATAAATGAGCACAAAGCACCAGGAACGTTGCATACGCAGACTGCATCTCCACTTGTTTGCAGTGTTCAGGAAGCATGAACAGGGCTTGCTGGAAGGGAGAGGAGAAGAAAGAACTAGAAAGGGAATTCATTAAAAATTCTTCTAACTCTGATCCACTCTCCTCTGTGCTCTCTTGGTAACACAGCTGCCACCGCTGCCTCCTCCTCTCCTTCCCTCCATGAGCAACCTGAGTTTGCAGCAGTGGCAGGCCTGCTGCATAGAAACTGTATCTGTATAATTAAGGGCTTTTATTAAAGGAGAAAAGCACTGGCTGCCTGCCTTTAGCGCAGGGACATTTGTAATTGCAAGCATACCAGACGAAGCAAGGAGCTTCAAGGAGCTTCAAGGAGCCTGGCTGGATCTAGGTATCTGCTATTGTTACTGGCAACCCTTGGATTTCTATTGTGGCTCTGTCTGTTTTCACAGCCATGAATGATAGAAGCTTTACTCTGCTCTGCTGTGCAGGTAAGGGAAGGGACTTCCTGTACGTAAAGCAGTCCCTGGTGTGGGTAACACCATTCTGCCCGGTGTCCAGCTTGGATCTGTAGCTTTCCAAACACCTATACCTGTGGCACTAAAGCTTGAAGAAGACTCTTGTACCTGCCCTGGACCTAGTCACTAACAGAGCTAGCATATTGGCTGTAGAAGGCTCTTGCTGGCATCACCAAAACACTCCCATGTGCCCCGAGCCACACAGGTTCTTTGGGCCACTTCTTCATCAGTTTCTTTATAGTTTCAAAGTAGAGAAATGGGCACCTTGGTGTTTACTGAGTGAGTAGGTAAGAAACATTACAGATTATCACCATGAGTGGTTGGTTTGGGAGCAGTCAGTGGAAATCCATTCCCTTAAGGAATGGATCCAGTGTGGTACTGTCAGTGTCTAACAAGGAATGAGCTCATGTTGAAGTAATTTCCTTAATAGGGAATGCTTGTGAGCATCCACATGCCCACCACAAGACTTGCTGAGACATGCTAGTCTTCTGTCAGATCTGGCTGAAATAGGTTTGATAGTTATTGGTGGTGGTGCGCTAATGAGCCCTGCAATTGTATAGTCCTTGTTTTTTCAGGACAATGTCAGGGAAACAATTAAAGACAGATTCTAAGAAGGTCCCAGAGGATAAATTCAGAATAGCATCTCCTGATAACTTCCAGGAGTACCCTGTGGCTGCTGTCACTGCAAAGCAGAGCCCCTTTGGACTAGCTGTCATGTTTCTTTTCAAACAATTCTCTAGAGATGAAGCAAGACAACACTTCCCCTTTGGACAGATGAGGAGCTCCTGAACCCAAATCCTGGGCAAGGACTTGCCTTTAAACAAAATGTGCCCATGTCTTTTTGAGGACCTTGTTTTTCTGCCACTGGCCTTCAGTACGCTTAGAAATCCCTAGCAGAGAATGAATTTAAAGTCAATCAGTTTGAACCTCCTTTCCATCCTTTGTATCAGCATGATGTCATTGCTGTCTTCTCTCAAACTGGCTTCAGCCTAGGAGAGCAAGAGAGCCTGGTGGGGCCTGGTGGTTCCTCTGAAGTGTGTGATTTAAACTAAATGCTAACACTACAGGCCAGAAGCAGAAAGGATATGCTGTGGAATGACCAAGGCAGGGATTTCATGGACAACTTAGTACATGATAGCGTGTATCCCTGATTGCCTCAATGCATCTGTGTAAAGAGGATGAATTAAAACTACAGAAGTGTGAGAGATGTTAGCCATCTTGAGGATGCCTGAAATTTCCCGTTTTGTTTTTGCATATGCAGGCACACAAATCTTGCACACAGTTTTAAAAAAAATTGTACAAAAGAAGCAAATTAAATGGTCACCACAAAGCTCAGGAATAAGCTCAAGTCCCAAAGAGGGGTCAAGTATCTATCTTACCTGGCTTCGGGATCATGAGCAATCCTAAGTCAAGGACAGTAGGTTCACCATGGGACAGCAGGAAGTTCTCTGTAGCAACATAAATAGCTAAAAGTATCTATTCAATAGCACCGGTGCTGGCCAGGACAGCTGGCTAATGTTTTGGACCTGCAGTGTTAATGGAGTTCCTTGTAAACTTAGAGAAACACTGCTGAATGAGGGCCAAACATTTATCATGCCTCCAAGCATTTGTAGTGACTGATATTTTTGAGGCCTTACTGTTTTTTCTTTCCTGAAAGGTAGAGAGATGCCTGGGCATTGGAAGCTCCCTGCAGCATGCTGAGGAGACGTAACCTTCTTACCACGCTCCTGATTGCCTTGCCATGGGCTCTTCTCCTAACCTTGTGGCACCAGTACCCAACCACCCACTACCTCAGCCTGCTGAGAAGTAAGTGCAAGAGTTCTGCTGTCAGTGTGCTGGTAGTTTTGCTGATTGATGGTGTAAACCCTTGTAAGAGATGGTCTCTCTTGGGATGGGTTAAACGAAGATAGACTTCCTTGAAGGTCCCCTCAGGGTTTGTCTACAGGAGGCACATAAATTGTTCTTAAACATGCACCTTAGGCTGACTTTGGGGAGAGGATGCTGTGCTGAATACTGACTCCTGACTGATATGCCCTTATCTCCTTCCCAGAGAGGAGGCAGCCCCACAGTTGTTAGTCGTCTAACATCTTCTTTTCATCTTCTTTTTTCTTTCTTCTTTCTTCTTTCTTCTTTCTTCTTCTTCCTTCCTTTTGCCCCAGAAGAGACAGATGAGAATGCGACCTCTAAAGCTCTCCTCAATGGTACATCTGCACTGAGAGAAGAAGGCTTCCCATCATGCACTCGACAGCAGCAAAGCATAGAGGCAACACCTAAAATCATCCAGAATTATGTGTACTCCAGGCCTCCCCCATGGTCAGACACCCTGCCAACCATCTTTGTTATCACCCCTACCTACACTCGGCCAGTGCAAAAAGCTGAGCTGACCCGTCTGGCCAACACCTTCCTACACGTACAGAACCTGCACTGGGTGGTGGTGGAGGACTCACCACGGAGGACCAACCTGGTATCCAACCTGCTGGAGAAGGCTGGGCTCAACTTCACACACCTCAATGTGGAGACGCCCAAGAGCCTGAAGCTGGGTCTGTCCTGGATCCCATCCCACACCCCAAGGGGAACACTACAGAGGAACCTGGGGCTGCACTGGCTGAGGGACAGCTTCAGCAACACCGCACCGCCAGAAGGGGTAGTGTATTTTGCCGATGATGATAACACCTACAGCCTGGAGCTCTTTGAAGAGGTAAGAGAAGTAATCTTACATGGGACAGAAAAGCAGGATATAGCTGCAGAGCCTCTTGAATCCAGTTTCACTTGCAAAGACCTCTAAAGTAGGGCTACCATGTGAACTTTTATCATCAACTGGGAAATAAGGGCATGCTGCCTACAGCCCACCTCACCCACTCTGCAGGCAGTGGCAGCTGGGTATAGGGCAGATGCAAACCCAGTAACTATGCTCCAACGAGCCAAAAGGGCAAAGAGCACATCTGCCATGGTACAGGCTGCAGATGTGAATAGCCACTCACACACCATTGCACCAGCTAGTCCCTTTTGCCAGAGGATATATACCCCAGAATTTATGCCTCTCCTCAAAGACAGTTGACCTAATTTAAATAAGCACCAAAATCAAATTTCTGGCAGACTGTAGGTCTCCACTGTTGTAGGGGTATAATAGTTAGGGGATGGTAGAAAAGTTGTCTAACTTTCTAATCCACCTTTACTCCTTGGCTGCCCTTCAGTACTCTGAATTCCAGCCACCACAAGGGGGCTGTGCTTCTGGGATCACAGAAGCTTGCCCAAACTCCGGCTGGAAACCCGTCTTTTGGGAGAGCCGTGGATGAAAAACAAGGTGGGGGATGTGGGGAGAAATTGCAATATATGAGGACAAAGATGGATTAAACAGGGGGGGAGATTACTTGCATGAGAATGAAACTGGGGTGAGTGGAGTTGATAATACAGAGCTAGAAGCCTGGCAGAAGTTGTATTTGGCATTTACAAAAACTATAAATTTCTACCGAAAAAAATTATAAAAGTTCAAATGAGATCAGAAACCCAAGGGTTTTCATTCTTGTGAAGGACTGAATGTGGGCACAGAGAAGCAATGAGGCTGGTGTTGAGAGCATAATGTGCTAAAAATCAGTCTCGTGGCTTTGGAAGCTGTAGCTCTTAAAGCAGTAGCGCAGATGAACAAGAGCTTGTGATGCCTAGAATGATGTGATTGTGTGGGAAGGTAGCATGGGAGGACAGGTGCCAATGAAAGCAGAAGATGGTACATTAATGGGTTGGGACAAACATCGTGGGCTTTAATTCTCACAGCACTGTCTCTTTCCGGCACACAGATGCGCTACACAAGGAGGGTGTCAGTCTGGCCAGTGGCTTTCGTGGGGGGGCTGCGATATGAATCTCCAAAAGTGAGCCCAGCAGGGAAGGTGGTGGGCTGGAAAACCGTCTTTGACCCTAATCGTCCCTTTGCTATTGACATGGCTGGATTTGCCATCAGCATCAAGCTGATTTTGGAGAAGCCTCATGCCAGTTTCAAGCTGGAAGGAGTTAAAGGAGGCTACCAGGAAACCAGTCTGCTTAAGGATCTAGTGACTATGGATGGGCTAGAGCCCAAAGCAGCCAACTGCACAAAGGTGAGTAGGAGACTAAACCTTGAAGATGCAGTCTCCTTGCTGGGTCCTGGCTGCTTTTACAGTCTCCTGCCAGGCTTCTCTACCTTCCATTGTGCCTGCCCTGTGCTGGCACATGTCAGTGTCAAATGGTGCTGGGACAGACAGACAAAGCCTGCCAAATTCTTCACAGATGTGAAGCTCAGAGAGACCTGAGGAGCAGTGATATGCATTCTGTATTAATAAAGAGCCTCAGATGTATAATTTGTGCCCAGACTGCTTCTCCAAAATCCAGGAGGATTGGCAGAGCATTGAGTCTGGGGTTTGGGTCCAGAATGATTCCTCCTCCTTGTCACTGTTTCATGGGCCCCAGAAATGTCTCCCTGGATGAATCACTTTGAATCGCATGCCTCAAACAGTTGTGAGCCTCAGGTTTCTGAGGATCTCACCTAACAAATGTGATGCACTCATTGTTTGCATGGCATCCAGAACCCCTGAACTCTTTACGATTCCCTCTAGGTGTTGGTCTGGCACACAAGAACTGAGAGGCCCACCCTGGTTAATGAAGGCAAGCGTGGATTTACAGACCCCAGAGTAGAGGTGTAAGCAGAGAGCCAGCTTCAGGATGTGAGTACCTTTGTCTTTATTGTTTTTAGCAAGACAAATAATCTGTACCTCTTTCCTTATTTATGCTGTTATTTCCTCAAAAACCGTATATGTGATTATCCTGGTAATTGCATAAGAAGTAGATTCTCATCTTTACCCATGTATGGTCTGCATTTCTTACTCATTCAAACCTCCTTGCAGACCATATGGAAGCTTTGCATGCTTACAGACAAAAGGAAACATGGTAGCAGAATCCCCTAGTTTCACTCAGTATTAATGACAAGCCAAATTCCTTGCTCCACCCTTTCTGCCAGTTCCAAATTCTCTTTAGAGTGGGAGTTGTCCTAGAGAGTGTGGAAGGAGATCACACTCCTGCAGACAACCTTTTGTCCCAGCAGCCCTGCCACCTCTGCAGTGCTTTATGCATCCACCTTCAGCTTTTCTCCCGCATGAACAGCTGTGGTGTGGGTGCAGCAGGGAAAGGTACCTTTCCCTAAGCATTCTGATGGAATGCTTAGACCACCTCAAAACGGGAACCGGCAAAGCACAACCTACACAGACTCAGCTTGAGGGGCTTGGTACCAACATTACCAGAGCTAGGAATGCATCAGCTGCTGAGTAGAAATAGTGAAGGCACTAGGAAGTGCCTTTGCAGTTCACAGAGCCAGGTTCAGCAGCAGGATGCGGAATTGTGGCAACCACAACAGGTGTGGGAAGGAATGTATCAGAGGTCATTGGTATGTTCTGAGAAAGAGATGGATGAAGAACAGGCTTCGGAGGAGCTATGACCTCCTCTGCCAGATGCATGCTCTCTGATCCCAATGTCTGACACCCTGGCAGATTCCTATGCCAAAAGTCCTAAAAGAATAAATGCATCCCAGTTTGGGAGTACACAAGTCTTTCATGAAATGACCCATATCTTTGTCAGGATACAGAATGCTGAATGACTTAGTCCTACTTTGGAAGATATTCCAGGGCTGCCTTCAGTTCTGACCCCAGTATACAGCTCATCTCAGCTCTACCAGTGGAAATAAAACTGACAGCTTTTATACAGACAGTCACAAGTCTGCACTGATCTCCTGCATGCATCACTAGTAGCTGCGTAGAGAATTTCCACATCATCTCATCGTCTCTGAGTGACAGCCATACAAAGAGTACAAAGCAATCCCATTCCCTCCACACCCAGCAGCAGATGGAAGGGACATAAGTCCATTGCCTAAACGTAGACACCTGATGCCACCATGGGGACCCTGGGGGAGCCTACCTGGCGCTCCTGTAGAGCACAAACTCTGTATCATATCTGCCAGCTTTTTATTAATATCTGAAATATCCTAGCAACCCATAAATGATGCAAGACACCTGTGCTTAGGCGGCAGCTCCTCTTTTCATTAGTGCTTTTGTGAGATCCACTAGCAGCAATGGGCTCATTTTGCATACTCACCATGCTGTGTCTGCAGTAGGCTTAAGCTATGATTGCCCAAACTCAGCTCATAAGGATTCAGAATCCGGTTAAGTGGTGTGGGGGTACCACTTACTTTGTAAAGGATGACCAGGCTTATTCAGATAGATTAGACCTTCCTTGATCAATTGTCAGATGAGGGGCTGATTGTTCCACTACAGATGCAGAGTGCAGATGTGACATTTTCATAAATGTGCTATTTATGTATCAGCACTTTTGTCCTCACCATCTCTCCCCAGCCAAAGACTTAGCCATCCTCCACCAGAAATGCCACGCACTAGCTATGGATTCCCATGGGAATGGGAAAGGAAAACAACCAGTCTGAGAAATTAAGACACTGCCACTGATTCACTAGCAGGCCTTGCACTCTTATCTAAGCCATCCTCTCCAATGCTTTCAAGCAGATTGTTGGCTAGGTCAGCTCTTAAGATTTTGAAGGAGCTTTTCACTTGCACTAGCAGTGATTTGACCACAGTACCTTCTGCACCACTGTCTGCCATGTGGGGCAGCTGCTCTGGCATGCCAAGTAGGCAGGTGGCATCCACTCGAAGAGACACCTGCAAGGTAAATTGCTTGACTGGGCAGTCAGGCAAAATTGTTAGATTGCATCTCTTAAAGTTCTAAATGGAGATCTTTGCTGATAACTACAGTGTTTTGGAGGTCCTTACTATCAAAGCTGCTGAGCTTCAGAATCTTGACAGACTTGACCCAGATAAACCAGGGCTGAGGAAAAAAAAAAAAAAAAAAGAGGCAAAACTGCTCCCCTGGGGATATTCCGTGCTTGGATATAATAAGGAGAATGTTTCTGTCTTTTCCTCCTGTCATTTAGTCCTTGTTGAGGATCAGATTGAGCCAGTTAAGTCCCAGACTTCCTAGAGTCCTCTTTCCCTTTGAAGCCTGCAGATGTGAACTAGGCAGCCATTGCTTGATGTGGGATTCAGTATTCTCTTAATCTCTAGCTGACCACTTGAATGGCTGCTTGCCACAGAGCAACCAAAAGCTATCACATCAGCTATCCCTGTCAACTCTATTGAAACTCCCTTGAAACACAGGCTTTGGCTTCTGAAACCAGAAGACAGAAATTAATTTCACTTCATATTTTTCTTTGTTAAAGTCCTGAAAACTATTTCTCAAGACTGGTGTTATAAAAACCACCTATTCTTATTGCTAGCATTTATTTACAGGCATTTGAGAGAGAAGAGTGTGCTAAGGTTAGCATGGAGTTCCTGCCGCCTTGTGAAATTTGGAAACAGAGAAAGTTCATCTGCTTTTCAGAGCTCCCAGACAGGGATCCTCAGATCCCACTCTCCTGCTCTTCCTTTTAAAAAAAATTTTCACAGTTAAAATAATTATTTTCAAGGGCAGACAAAAAAATCCACCAAAAACTTTATCTAATTCATAAATAAAATCTCCCAGCTAGAACTCTAGTGCAAATAGAATGAGCAGTTCTTCAGCCATATCCCAGCCCAAAGCCATGCACAGTGTGGTTGAAGAACCTGTTTGCTGATGCCTGGCAGGTGTTTGTTTGTCTGAGCCAGAGGATAGCCCTGTTATACTGGATGATGTATTGACACCTCTATCTCCTTCTTACCTCATCTTGTGCTTTTTTTTGACAGAGGCAGCAGGCTGTGATGGTTCCTGAAGTTTGCCAGCAAACATAGCAGCTGTGCACCCTGCCTGTTCTGCCCAGCGCTCTGCTCCCCAGCTGGAGGATTACAAACACCCCCAAACGTCGCCACTCCGATCAGCTCCCACTGCCCCAAAAGGTGGTAATAAGCCGGGACAGAGCTGATATGGTGCCGTACGATCCTCCTCACCTGGGAGAGGAGTGGTTCTCTTCCCCCATGGGCCCTGTACTTTTAACCATTCGTTAAAATTTATTAGATGTGATCTTCATTCTCAGCTGTGCCAGGTTAGGGGCTGAAATCTGGGATGGGTGTAGGTGCCCTCAAAGGTCTCTCCTGGCCCAAACCTGAGCTTCAGTACAGCAGCTGCAAGCTGCAGTGGTTCAAGGACAGGAGTTGTCACTAAAGCACAAACGTGGACCTGTTGGCCCGGGGCTGGTATGCTCTTAAAGCAAAGCCAGCCTGAGAGACTGCCTGCAGGAGGGATGCACTCTGGTACGTACATGGATCAGCCTTCAGTGTTAGAAAGGAAGCTGTGCTGAAGTGCCTCAGTTGGGGTTTAGATGTTCAGAAGGGGTCCGGTGCTTACCCCTCGGCTGGGATCTTGAACTGTCCCTGCTCAAGGTTGTCTTGGAAAATGCTCTCTCAGATTCCCAGGCACAGAGGCCTCTGGATAAAGTTCCTCTCCTGTTCAGGGAGACCCAGAAGGTACTGTACCTCAAAGGCCATGCCTCTGTGTCTCACTGCAGGGACTAGAAAGCAGGGGTAAAGATGGATGGACTTCAACATGCCCAAGGCCTGGAAGCCTGCTGCAGCACCATCCAGTGCTTCAGCAGCCCCAAATCATGTACGTGGACCTACTTCCTCGGCCTCCAGAGAGGAAGACAACTCTCTGAGGTGGAGGTGAGTGAGAAGTACTCAGGAAAGAGGAACCTTCAGCCTGCACTCTTCTGCTGTGAGAACATCAAGGATTGTGGAGCCATCATTGGAAAACCTATCTTGAGCACATATGTGACAACTGAAATAGCAAATGTGACAAGGTTTTCCAGTAGTGCTGTGAAGAGAGAGGAGTCAGTGTCAAGTCAGGAAGGATTTCCCTTTCCCTCAATAAAACAGGAAGACAACCAGGTGGAAGGCAGCCCACAAAGCAGGAGGTGCAAATGAGGACTGAAGGAAGGATGCACTGGATTAAAAGCACAAGTGTTGGTACCATGTGTGTGCGTGGGGAGTGGTGTCGCTGTGACTTTTCCAAGAAGATTCCTTGAATGACCCAGAAACTCCTCTGAGCATATTTTGAAAACCTTCTTTACTCAGGCCATGAGAAACAAGGCTTTAGGCATTCAAAACACATCAAAGACTTCATAGCTGAGGGAAAGTTACTAGCAATGGAATCATCCCTTACCCAAGAAATTCTGGGCTAACAGAAAACTTATTTATTTGTTGATTTATTTATACTAGAATTCTTTGCCTATTCCTCGTTTGGTTTTGATTTTCAGCTTAGATCACCTGACATATTCTTGAAGAAAGAATATTCCTCACTCACCTCAGAACAGTAGAGCTTGGTGTTCAGTGATGAATGTCATATGTTCTGGGCTCCCTGGGGTTTCTTTACAATGGTCTCTTAAACTGGCAAAATAATCAGAAACACAGCAAGGAGGGGAGTACAGCGAAGGAAATTACAGTTCCTTTATGCAAGAGATGTGGGTGGCACCAAGTTTCTGGCTCCCAAGCAATCACAGTGAAGTAAAAACATGAGAAAAGGAGTGTCTCACTCAGCAGACAGTCCCCATGGAATCTCAGGAAGCCTTCATGAAGGGGGCTCTTTGAAGGGTATCTGAGAGATGGAATTGGTCCATATTCCCTCAGCGAAGAACAAGCCTCTGTGCATCCTGCTATGGGAGGGGACAAAGGGAATGAGATGCCTCCTTTCTGAGAGGGAGACAGGAGAAATCAAAGAATAGGCAGCAAATAGAGAAATGGAAACTGTGTTCAGTGAGGCTTAGGCCAGGGTCTCTGGATGAACACACACAGCAGTATGAGGCCACCCTGCCAGCTGTCTCAGTATGAAGAAGTACTGAATGAGCAGAGTTTTGTCTTCTCTGGACCCTAGAATGGTCCTTACAGAGCAAGAGTCTGGCATACTGGCACTGGATAGCATGAAGGAAGCCCAGCATCCACAAAATGCTTTTCACTCTACATTTATCAAAGCTTTCTGCCCTGTCCTCTGCAGATGGTAACAGGGTTTGCAATCCAGTGGAGTTTGCCAACCCACCCTGCCACCAGGGCTCAAGGCTTCTACGCATTAAACCAAGATTGTCCCCTTCTTTATGGTTTCAATGAATGAGCAAGAGCAAGGGAATAAAGAAGTTGATTTGTGATCCTCCATTTTCTCCTCTGAGATGGGTGGGGTTTCTGCCTGTATGAACAGGAGGAGGTATGGTGATTAATTCTCTGGTCTTTTATCTCGTACAGGTCCTACATGGGTTTTGGCACTGACAGTGGGTGTCTGTAGCAAGGACAAATTCCCATTGCAACAGATGCCACCATGCACACGTTTTTAGTGAGTTTTTCTGTCTACATCCCTATAAGAAAGCAAATTTACTATTCCTGTATATATTATGCTGTCGATTCAGTGTTGGCCAGAGTCAGCTCTCAAGACCAGCCCATCTCCATTCTTGCCCCAGCCTGGCCTGGGGAGTAGACTTTCTGTGCATCAAGAAGTTCTGTCAGTCATTAAATTGTGCAGAACCAAGACCTCGTATGGACAGCATGAATGTACACAAGCTGATGTTCCAGGCTGGCAGACATTCCAGGCTAGCAGACATTTACATCTGTTCAGCAAATACCCTGTAGAGCAGCCTAAGGGCAGCAAGGACTGCTGCTGGCCAAGGTGTATCAGCTAAGGGTAGGTGAGTAACAGGCATTACAAGTTAAGATGGCTGTTTGTTAGCAGAACTGAGTGGGAGAGCCCAGGAGAGAAGCAGCTGTCAGCAGTTACAGGATTCAGGGCAAGTGAATGCAGTATGGAGAGAAGCTGCAGATCAAGCCTGAAGTATTCAAACAAGAGAAGGCATCCTAGCATCTGGTTTTTACTGGCATATTAGTACTTGATATTCATGCTCTCTTGAGATTCATTTAATTCACCAACCAATGAATATTACTAACCTTTCCTGTTGCAGAAAATACTATTGATGAATGAAAGAGAATGTCAAGAAAGTACTTTTTAATGGTTATTTATTTATATTGAACGGTACTACAGCGTTATTAAATATGATGTGAATAGTATGATATTGCACAATGGTCTTGTCTGCAGCATGCTTACTCCTTTTCCAGGAAAACACAGCAGATACTGTAATGGAGGACGTATCCCTTTTATTTGTTCTCACTTCAAGGCTACTCATAGGGCAGGCATACAGTTCTCTGTCACAAAGGAGAGGGGAAGGGTGCCACAAACTGTCTTAAGGAAACAGCTGTTTGACAGGAGCTCACCATGTGATAATCCACAAGCGTGGAAGAAGCTAGTAATCCAGTCCCAATGCTCACTGATTTGCTCTGTCATTGGGCCAAGATACATGACATCAGCTATCTGGGGTTTTTAACATCAATTGGGCACAGACCTCCCAGAAACATGGAAGTAATTTTAAGATTCTTCTGAGGAAGCCTTGGTAAAAATTTAGCATACTAGAGTACAAGCCAATTTCAAAATAATGATTTTCACAAAGATGCTGTTTAAAGTGCAATGTGAAGTTTACAGCCTTTTGCAGGATCTTTGCTTGAGGAAAACCACTGTGGCCTCAGTACCTGAAAAATCTACCTCACTATAAAATACAATCACTCCCCAAAGAAGAGGGACATTTCTGCTTGGCTGTAAAGGCTGAAAGCATCTACAATGCCTGTACAAGGAGTAATGCCACCTTCCTTTTCCTTTAATAGAAACCCTGGGGAGTGGGAGGGTGTAGTGTGTTGACCCTGGCTGAATGTCAGGTACCCACCAAAGCCACTCTTATCACTCCTCTCTGCAACTGGACAGAGGAGAGAAAATGTAACGTTTGTGAGTTGAAATAAGGACCATCAATACCATCACGGGTGAAACAGACTTGAAGTGGGGATAGTAATTAAACCTATTACTAACAGAATAAGGTCAGGAGAATGAGAACTAAAATTAATCTTAAAAACACCTCCCCCCCATCCCTCCATCCTTCAGTTCTACCTCCTTCCCCGCCAGCAGTGTGAAGAGACAGGAGGTGGAGGCTATGGTGAGTTTATCACAAATTGTTTCTGCTGCTGCTCAGAGAAAGAAGTCCTTCCCCTGCTCCAACATGGGGTCCCTGACATGGGAGACAGTCCTTCATGAATGTCTCCAACCCAGTCCATCCCACGGCCAGCAGTTATTCACAAACTGCTGCAATGTGGATCACTTTTCCATGGGATGCAGTCCTTCAGGCACAGGCTGCTCCAGAATGGGTCATCCACAAGGCCACAAGTCCTACCAAAAAAACCTGCTCCATCATGGGCTCCTCTCCCCACGGGTCAGCAGGTCCCTGCCAGGACCCTGCTCCAGCATGGGCCTCCCACGGGGTTACAGCTCCCTTCAAGCATCCACCTGCTCCAGCGTGGGCTCCTCCACAGGCTGCAGGTGAATCTCTGCACTCCTGTGGTCCTCCATGGGCTGCAGGGACACAACTGCTCCACCATGGTCTTCACCACGGGCTGCAGGGGAACCTCAGCTTCAATGCCTGGAGCACCTCCTCCTTCTCCACTGACCTTGGTGTCTGCAGAGTTGTTCACATATTCACACTTCTCTTTTCACTGGCTGCAGTTTTCAGCTGTGCAATAACTTTTTTTTTTTCCTTCATAAATATGTTATCACAGAGGCATTACTATCACTCCCGATTGGCTCAACCTTGGCCAGCAGTGGATCTGTCCTGGAGCTGGCTGGCATTGGCTCTGCCAGACACAGGGGAATCTTCCAGCAGCTTCTCACAGAAACCTCCCCTATAACCCCCCTGCTACCAAAACCAGGCCACAGAAACCCAATAGGGTAGTGGATATAATTGACCAACACTGTATGAACACCCAGACTGGTATCACTGTGTTGCACCAGCTGTTCCTCCCCTCCTTGGCCCTGCATTTTCAAGGCAAAACTTCCTAAAGCCACCTTCAACAGGGATCTAGTGCAGGCCACAGGAGACAGGGCACGGAGGAGAAGGGGAAAGAGCAAGCAAGAATGAATCTTATTAAATGAAGCGAGGTGCTTCACTCAGTCTCTCATCACATTTGGGGCTGATTGGAGGTGAAACTGCACTAGGAGGGAGGGAAAGCCCCCTCCCTAGGGACAATCCAGAGGCTCTCACACAAACTTAATTTCAAGCTCTGTTGAAGATGGTGTTTGTCTTTTTTTTTGTATGCATTCAATTTAATTTCTCAGGCAGACGTGTGAAAATGAGAAAGGTAACCCTTTGACTGTGAAGACAGCCCAGTGCCTGTTTCTTACAGATCCCATCTCACATTGTTTTCCTCCATGACTGCCCTCAATAAATCTTTGCACAGAGGTTGCTAAAATGCCCACCACCTCCCTTCCATGCTTCAGTGGAGACAGTTACGTTATTTTTTTTGCATTTAAGCAATCCGATTCATTTTTAATTCAAAACACAACCTAGCTTTCCACAGTTCTGCTCAAAACAGGAGCACTGTGACCTTGAAAAGGCTCGGACCTGCTGGCACCATGAAGTTCTGAGCTGTACTTTGCTCTCCAGTCCCAACTTGCTTGCTCTCTTGTGAGAAAAAAGGATCATAGTGGCTTTATGATTCACCTGTTTCAGTGCTGACTGTTGAAGGGAAAGGAGAGGAACTGCATTTGGTTTTGGAAAGCTCCTGAGGGAGACATTTGTGGAGATTCAGCTCTCCCAGCCTGCACAGAAACACATGCTGTTTGGCTCCTCTGCAGACAGTTGATCTGGCAAGCTGTATGTTAGTTTTCCAGCCTTGAGAGCATATATACACACAGGTAAAAATACAGATTGCGGTAGGTTGTTGCCTTTCCATCTGATCTGCTTCTTCTGCTCAAGAACTGACACAGGGCGACAAATTTTACAACTGAGCCCTGACTGCGAGGAAGTTAGCAGAGCCACTGGTGCAGGGCAGTTTAGTGATCTGGCTTCTCCCTCCTCCAAGACAGATGGAGGCAGATATGCTTTGTCCAAGTTGTTCCTACATTGCGATCTCCTACTGTGAGCCAAGGAAGGATTGCAAGCAAAACATAAAGCAGTACTAGGCCCTGAAACAATTGCTGTCTGCAACCCTAGGTCATACCACGAAAATCTTGGTTCCTTTGTTTGTTTCATAGCTGACGCAGAGATTCATTCTTTCCTGTCCAGGGCATTGTCCTTGATGGAGCTACCAGCAGAACAGAGAGCATTGCTTTGTTTTTTGGAGGGGAAGACAAGGAGGGTGGGTTTGCCACGATCGTGGAGGGAATGGCACAGGGAGAACGTAAACAGTGGAGACTCTCAGCAGAATGCAAGACTGCAGCACCAGCATTGGGTGGGTTTTGGTAAAGCAAGACTTTGCCCAGGGAAAAGAAATGTTACATACATTTTTTACTTTAAAAACCAATTAAGTTAAAATTAAATGTGAAATGACGGCAATTTGCATCCAGGCCTCAAGCAATCCACTTAAATTGAATAATGGGTTGTTCTGCGCAGCAGAATGACTGAGGTTGTTTCCTGTAAATGTGTGCCCTGTATCTTAGGCCAAGTCTGAAGGAAGGGTACCCTCAGCTCCCCACATATTCCTCCCCCCACCTTTTTCCTATTTGGAGGATAAACAGCAGCACGTATTTCACAGAATCACGGATAAGGTTGGAAGGCATCATTGGAGATCCTCTAATGCTCCAACTCCCTGCTCAAGCAGAGTGCCCTAGAGCACTTCAGTCAGGACTGTGTCCAGGTGGCTTTTGAATATCTCCAGAGAAGGAGACTCGGAGCCTGTCTGGGCAGTCTGTCCCACTGCTGTGCCGGGTCCAGGACAGCACACAGGGGCTGGGCTCCACCTTGGAGCAGGATGCTGAGCTCAGAGTGCTGCCCCCTCTCACAAGCACAGATTTTCTTTTAACTCTCTCCACCGTGCAAACCCAACCCCTGACCCTTGTAGGAATTTAATATGTCTTTTCCTCTGCCACGTTTTAGTGCAAACGGGCACATGAGACTGGGCAGATGACTGATAGCACAGTCTTGTAAGCCCCTCCTCTTTAAAAGAATCAGCCGTTGAAGAGTGGGGCATAAAAGCCGAAATTTTTAGGGACAGAGAGGCTGTGCTATGGTGGGAGGTCCCTTGCACTGGGGGCTGTGCCACTGTGGTCCCTTCAGGTGCAGGCAGAGATGTATTCGTTTCCGACTCACAGAATCAATTATATCGGAAAAAAATCCTCTGACATCATTGAGGCCAGCTTGTGCCTGAACACCACCATGTGAACTAGGCCACGGCTGTACGTCCAGTCTTCCCTTAAACGCCTCCAGGGATGGTGACTCCACCAGCTCCCTGGGCAGTGCTTTCCAGCGCCTAAATTTCGGTTCATCTCTCCCCGATGAGTTCAATAACCAACGGACAGCAGCAGCCCCTACCCCGCGCGGACTACACCTCCCAGGATGCCGCCCGGCAGCGCGGCCGGCGCGGGGCGCGCCCCTCCCCGCTCTGCATGCTGGGAACTGTAGTCTCGCCGGAAGGCAGGCAGGCAGGCGGGCAGGCGGGGGTGGGCGGGCACTGCTCCTGATCCACGGCGAGACCGCGGCGCTGCCCCCGGGGCTCTGCCCGCCGCGGCCTCCGGCACCTCGCCTGCGCTTCCAGCCCGCCTGGCACAGCCCGCGGCGGGACGGGGAGGCTTGGCTCTCGGCGTCCTGACGAAGCCGCGCTAGGAGAGCACGCTGCCGCCTCAGAAAGTTGGAGGAGGAAGAGGAGGAGGAGGAGGAGGAGGAGGAGGTCTGCAGAGCGATGTAGCCCGGAGCGAGGAGCGGCAGCTCGTGGAAGGCGGTCCGGCTCCCCACCGCCCGCATCCCGGAGCATGGGCTGAAAGCTATGTCCCTCTCCCGCGTGGAAAATCACTGTTTCCTGCTGTTCGTGTTCGCCTTCCAAGCAATATTTATCCTGTTCCTCTACGGAGGCGGACCTCTGAGCGTGTTTCGGGGGTTTTGGGGCTGGCAGCAGGTGGTGGATTACTCCAAGCCCCACGACGTGTACACGAACCTCAGCCTGTTTACCCGGGCTCCGAACGGGGACGCGCTGCCCTTCTGCTCCGCGCACTCGCCCGTCCTGGGTAGGTACGAACCCACCGCCTCCAGTTAGCCTCGAACGCTCCCTAAATGTAAGTCGGGTCCTCTCCGAGCCTTTCCGCTTTAACACGGCGTGTTCAGATGTCATAATACCCCCCGGCGGAATTGTCTTGCGCCGGCTACGCGAGGAAAAGTATTTTATTGACCTAAAAAAAAGCTTCCAGTGTTAACAGTTTGGCTACACGGGTTGTGGAGCACGAGTGAAAACAGTGTGTGGTGATAATATCAAGTTAGTAATACTTTTTTTTTTTTTCTTGGCAGTCCTGTGTAAAATATGCTGGTGATTCGGTAAGTGCGTAATACTGACCTCTAACTCACCATAATTCCATGTATCAACCTTATATCAAGACTGCGGTTCAATATAAATTGATTAATTTGGCTTTAAATATGGTCTGCATGAGGATATAGTTTGGCACCTTGCTGTTCGTGGTGATCTCTTTGGCCTGTGGTTGTTACACATCCTTTAGACTTGGAAACTTCTCCATTAGACTTAAAAGTCTGGTCACAGGTTAGTTTGTATTTACACTAGAGCCAAATTAGCATTCATCAATCTTTTGCACTACTAAAACAGTTGAAAAATTTTAAGTAAATACCAAGTCAAACCCGCAAAAGCACGTGGCAAGTGCCATTAAAAGGGATGGTGCGTCTCGGGAAACAGCGAATCAGTGAGCCATGAATGGATGAGTTCTGTCAGCACGGACTTACATTTGGGGCCGCCAGCTTCTTAGAGCACTGTGTAGCGTGGTACTTTTGTCTGGCTTTTCTGAACCACATCCCAATGCTGTCTTCAACTAGCCTTGGACCGTAGGAGTTGTTGTAGGAAAGCTGATCATCGCACGTGGAGCCAATTGGAGCAAATGCCTGACCTTGGTTTGCGTGGAGGTTTTGTGGGAAGCCATTGCTCTTGGGCCAAGCCACTTACTTGTGTTAGGGAGCTCTGCTGGGGCCCTTTGGATGGGCCTTTTTAGGCTGGTGCTTGTTCCTTCGAGCAGTGTTCTTCCCTCCTCTGTAGTTACATGCGTGCAGGATGCACGATGAAATTGTGTGGTAACCTTGGGGTGTATCAGCATTTCCCTGGGAAACAGCCTTACTAAGTAAATCCTGAAATCCTAATGGCTTTCTGCACAGGTACAGGCTCTGATGGTCTCAGTGCACTCACACCGTCAGTTCTTCTGGGAAGCTACAGTAGCTTGGGGTTGAATTGTTTTATTTGAAAAAGCACAACAGAAACAGGGTGACTGCGCCCTATTTGTATCCACTACTGATGAGAATCCGCTGTCCTGAAGAGTCAAGTGAGACGGCTTTGCCTCCAATAAAGAGAACACCGAACAAAACCAGGTGCAATTCTGTGCAGCTTGTCTGCAGACAATCAGATAAGCAAGAGCAGTGACGTGTACGGAGAAGGTGCAGGGTAAAATTACCCTGATCTGTGCTCGTGGAGCTGTGAAGTAGTTTCAAGATCTTTTCTTCTGCCCATCCCCGAGAGTGCTGAGAACAGGGGATCGGCCTGCATGTGGTGCTTGAGAGCTAAAATGAAAACATAATGCTAGTCGTACACAAAAACAGTAAGTTGATCAGGAGAAAAAAACTTAAGGGGCAAATAAGGCAGAGTAATTGTGGAAGCTTTGCTGCATAACAAATCTGAGCATATGACCCTTTGTTCTGGAGAAACACAAGAAATTTGGAGCACTGATACAGATTCAGCTGAACGAAAATGAGTGCTCTGCTACAACTTAACTTTTCTCAGTGGTATTTTCCTTTAAATAGAAGTGAATAATTCCTTCTGGTACCTTTGCCGGCCTCTTCTGGGTGTTCTGTTTGTTTTGTGGGTTTTTTTAACTCAGAAAAGCGCTACTTTGTGAGGGAGTTGCCCTTTGGTTTGTCTCTGATGGGCACCTATGAATAGATACATCAATACTTTATAGATGTCTTGAATGGTTGTTATCATCTTCTCTCATGAGAGTGATCTCTCTCTTGGAAGTGTTAAATCAGAGAGACTGATGCCTTTTAATATTAATTTCACAAACTCTGTTAAATGAGATTTCAAATCAATTCTGGAGGACTCCAGTCTCCAAATCAGAGCTGGTAATAAGTCACTGTGCCCACTCCAAAGCGTGTTAAAGTAACTTGAAGGATGCCAAATGGCTTAAATGGTTTCTGCATCAGAGCTTTTATGAAGTGCAGCACTTTTTCCTTTTATATATAGAGTGGATCATTTGAATAACTGTTTGAATGTAAATCAGCTTGCAGCTCATCTGTCTTTTTCCTGCCTCCTAAATCTATAACATCTTGGCTCTTCCAGGGCTGTTGAGTAAGAACTTAAGTGTGATTGCTTATCATCTCTCCCTTAGAGGAACTAGAATCTTGCTGACAAATGGTACTTTTTTAACATCTAATGGTGTCCGTTGAAGCTTTCGTGACCACAACTTGAAAAGCATTGCACAAAGTATTTAGTGTCTTTATTAATATTGCGAATAAATTACTCAGGTTCCCTCAAAGGTTAAAATTTCAGCAGAAATAACTAGCTGCCTGCTTCCCTCCTCCTTTGTTTTTGGAAAAAACCAAGTGTTTATAAGCTAGAGTTCTGCGTCTTTAAACATAACGAAGTAGCATTTAAATTCAAAATCTGACTTTCTCACATTGCACGCAAGATGTCTTGTTTCAGTTTGTCTCTTCCTCTTGCCAGGAAGAAGTTTGATGCTTAGAAGAGTTGTGGGTTTTGTTATTTTTGTTTTGGTTTAAAGAGGTACCTTACTTTATGCATGGCGTGTGCTGAACAAGTTGGTTTGGCCCTTGAGGACTTTGACAGTTCTGTCTATAACTCTATCATTTGCTCATGACATGAAAGGGTTTTTTTCCAAACCCTTCTTACAGTAGTTACTGCCTTTAACTTCCATCTGTCATAACCTTTTCATGAGCATGACCATCTGTTGTGGTATTAAGTAGCTCCTGCTACGTTTTCTAACACTACCAGAGTTACTTCTTTTTGAGTTAAGGAGAAACAAGAAGGTGGTGATGCTGAGTTTTATTTTCTGTTGCCACCGACACACCCTTGTATTCTGTCATTAGAAACCTGTGCTTAAATTAAAGGTGTTGGTCTCCTTTTTTTTTTTTTTAATTTCTTCAAGCAATGTTAGAATTATACAAATTATTCCCATTTGCTTTCCTTGTGCAAGTTCTGCTTATTCTGGTTGGGCTTGGTAATTATAGCTGCCAACTCTGTGTAGCAAGGAGTTCAGAAGTCATGCAGTAGCTTTCTTAAGGTAGGATAGATCTGGTTAAAATCAATAGATCCCCCTGATAGACAAATGTGTTGTCTGGAAAGTAAAGCAAACAGGGAATGTGCTGTCACTGGCACCAGCTAACAGTGCACACAGGGAATCCCAGTTGTAACTTCCACACTGAATTTCCATTAAATAAACACCCTCTGCATCCTAGAACGGAAAGAGCTTGGCAACCAGGCCACAGAGAAATTGCTTGGACACTTCAGGGGGTTGATTCTGTACCTTGCCTGTGCTTGCTGATGTGTCTAAAATGGGGTTTTCCTGCTTTCCCAAAGCTGCCCTTTGGCCGTTTTCTTTTTCTTTGTTGCAGCCTGCAACTGCTCTGTTCACATTTGGGATTTAATTGGATTACAGTGCACTAGCCTTTTGTTAGTTGGGCAGCAAGGAGACATGAGAGCCAGAATTTGTAGCCAAGGAGTGTAAGGCAGCCAGAGGTTTTGGGGATATAAGTAATGCTGGTTTTTTTATTGAGTTTTTTCCCCCTTGGTATGTGTTAGTTTGAGTTTCTGAGCTGAGTTGTTTGAGATAATGGAGCCAGGGTTGGGAGAACATTATACCTTAAAAAAACCCTGGCAAATACAGATATTACCCTCCTGTTTGCTATGCTTGGATATGGAGGGAGAGAACGGGAGTGAAACCGTTGCATGTTATCGTACTCATACCTTTAACATTCAAATTTAGATCTTATTTTCTTTTAATTTAAGGATTATCACTGCAGAATCTTACTCTGTAATACAAAAAAGTCTCTATAAGTTTTATAGAGAGCAAAATCCTGCTTTTGTGCAAGGAATTAATTCCCTTTCTTATATTTTCCTTGGAGCAATGATCCGTAGTTGAAATCCCACTTCTTTAGCAAGCTCCAGTTGTCAGCAAATCAGTGGTTAGTGGTGATAAAGGTGATCAAATAATAATGAGGGAGTCCACAGATCTAAAAGGCAATATATAAGTTTAAAACCTTGTTGGGCTGAAATTGGGGGTCTTGAAGGCAGAAAAAGAAAATTGTATGTGCAGAAGTAGGTGGCAACAGCATCAGATCCTAACTGCAAATGTGACCTAGATTCAGGAGCTCACAGCATGATTCTCTGAAGAGCTACCTTTCTGTTTCAGGTACAAATAAATGGCAATGTGCTCCAGTCTCCTGCTGAGAGTAATGCAGTCAAAATCAAATTCCCCAGCATTTCAGATACCTGGGCAAGGACTGAAAAGTGATACTTAAGAGTCAGCTATTGCTCAGTCTTGCTGATGAGCAAAATGCAGGTTTTCTTTTTAAAAACAAACAGAAACCAACCAACAAAACCCATCAAGTGGGACTCACAATGGCTAGACCTTTTTGAGAGCGTGAGGAAGGGTGTGTTCTTTGCCCATCAGAAATGTGATGTATAACAACTTCCACACAGCAAAACGTTTCCCAGTTCGGGATGGACACATTGAGTTTTCTGCTAAACTGAGTCCCTGAGCCTTGTGTACTGCTCAAAAAAAACCCCACAAAACAAAACACACCCAAAAGCAACACAAAAAAACAAACCCCCAACCAACCAAAAAAACTCAAAAATAAACCCAAAGCCCCCCAAACCAGTGGGGGAGTGTTGCTTCCTGTCATGTCAGTTAAACAGGTTGAACAGGATGTGGGTGAGCACAGGCTCAATTTTTGTTTTTTCATTAGAATTCTAGCAGAGACTCCAGTGAAGGATTAGCTGGAAGAAAAATCTCTGGACTCACCTGCTTAATTAACTGACACACCTGTAGCTTTTCCTGCTCAAATGAAGCTACCAAACACCAGGCCTAAATATTTGTGCTCTCTCAGGCTTCATTATCAGGAGTTTTTTGAGAGAATAATTTATTTCAGTGGTTTAAGAGGGAGTCTGACTTACAAGATGCAGAATAAGACATGAGCTTGTAAGGAAAAAAAAATCTGTTTATGACTATTTAAAAACAACAACAAACTTGCCTTACAGACTTGGTGTGCAAAAAAATATTTTGTCAGAGAATTGTTGAATAGAACTGTCATTTGAAATTGTCAGCTTCTAATTATGAAAGTTTTTCCCTAGTTCTTTAAGCATTAATCTTCATCTTGTTCTGCATTTGTGCTTTATTTTCTTAGAAGTTGACAGTTGTAGGAAACCATTAAGACACTGATTTGGATATAAATATGCAAAATATATGTATATTGTATGCAAATATACAAATGTCTTCTGCTACTTCTGAAAGCTTTTCTCACTACCCAGGAGGACAGGCATTTAAATAATTGTCCAATTTGTTTATTCATATCATAAAAATGAGATTTGTGTTAAAGTGGTAATTTATTATTTTTTTTGATTGTGACTTGTCATGCTTTTTCCATCTGAAGAATTGAGGAATTTTCTTTTGCTACCTTGTGCTTGTTCCTGAAAATTTAACACCTTTCTTCTCAATTCTGTCATCTGCTTCTCCCAACATTTTGAACTACTGCCTATTGATCACAGTGTATAAAATGAAATAATACAGCCCTTGTGGCATGTGATTATAACATCAAATTGAACTTGAAATGTTTTTTAAGATAGAGCTGACATTTCCTGAAGTGTTTGCATTCACCCAGGCTTTAAACTATTTCTCCTCTGACCTGCTGAATATCCATTTGGACACCTTTGTCCTCAGATCTCTTCTGGAAGAGGCTTAGAGAAGTTTTCCAAATGAGTAACAAAAGCAGATATGTCTGTTCATTTTGATTAATTTTCAACTCTTCTTACATTATTCAAGGATCTCATCTAAGCAGCACAAGCCTGTGGTAGGGAGCCAAAACCAGGGAAAAGCAAGCTTTGCAGGAGCCCAGTGAGACTTCCTGGCTGTGCCAGGACTGGGGATGCCTGGCAGGTAGCGTGGCATCTTGGTGCTGAGCCCAGCACCCTTCAGTGTGGAGCCTGGGGAGGTGGCCAGCAGGCAGTGGTGAAATCATCACGTAGGCACAGCTGTGTGGGTGTTGTGAACTGTTCTGTGGTAGGGCTGGTGTCTGAAGGAGGGAAAATGTGTAGTTAATCTGATGGGTCTGAAGGAAGGGTGAGAAACATCACCAATCTTACTTTCTTTGTTTCTCTTTTCTGTCTCTCCTTACAGTTGGTCCGTTAACCATCACCTTCAAGAGGCTCCCTAGTGAAAGGATGATCATCAGAAAAAACCCTTTTGTTCAGTCTGGTGGCCACTACAAGCCACCCCACTGCTTTGCCCGCTACAAATCCGCCATCCTTGTAGCCTACAGGAACCAGGAGAAGTACCTTCACCATCTCCTCTACTATATTCATCCTTTCTTGCAGCGCCAGCAGCTCAGTTACACTATCTACTTGATTCAGCAGGTAAATCTAAATCAAATGTGCCTGGTGCTGTAGCTGAGCTTCCCAGTTACAGATTAGGTTCTGAACAAAAACGCACCTGAGTCAGGGCAGCCCCCGGTACCAATACAGGCTGGGGGATGAGCACATCGGGAGCAGCTCTGCTGAGAAGGACTTGGGGGTGCTGGTGGATGAGGGGCTGGACATGAGCCACCAATGTGCACTTGCAGCCCAGAAAGCCAGTTGTGTCCTGGGCTGCATCCAAAGCAGCGTGGCCAGCAGGGCGAGGGAGGTGACTCTGCCCTTCTCCTCCACTTTGGTGAGACCCCACCTGGAGTGTTGCATCCAGCTCTGGGGTTCCCAGCACAGGAAGGACATTGACCTGTTTGAGCGAGTCCAGAGGAGGCCACCAAGGTAATTAGAGGGATGGAGCACTTCTCCTATGAGGAAAGGCTGAGAGAATTGGTTTTGTTCAGCCTGGAAAAGAGATGGCTTAGAGGTAATTTAATTGTAGCCTTCCAGTACCTGAAGGGAGTCTACAGGAAAGATTGAGAGAATTTTTACATGAGCATGTAGTGACAGGACAGAGGGGAATGGCTTCAAACTGACAGAGAGTAGGTTTAGATTAGATATTAGGAAAATGTTCTTTACTATGAGGATGGTGATGGAACAGTTTGCCCAGAGAGGTTGTGGATGCCCCATCCTTGGAAGTGTGGGGCAGCCTATGCAGATCAAACAGCCTTCTGTAACTGATGTGGACTAGTGTACCAAAAGATGAGTGGTAAGAGAGCAAGCTTTGGATTCGTGAATTAAAACCAATGGTTTATTGGGAGGGAGAAGCTTTTTTGTTTGACCAAATCTTTTTTTCTCACTTCTAAACTTTAATAAACAGTAGTCAGGGCAGAAGCGTTGATGTGCAGATGTACACCTGAGGATTGGCTTACGGATCTCTGGAAAGCCGGCCTTCTTCAAGGTGCCAACAGTGTGTAGCCCCCAACACCACAAAGCTGACACTTGTTGAGGAAGCTGTGAGGAGGATGGGTGAAATTTTCAGAGTTGGGACCATGAAGTTTGACGCCAGTGTTGATTCATTACCGTGTCATTCAACCGAATCAGGCTTTTTTATTAACGCAAGCCTTAATTGCGTTACTGTCTTTGTTGTTTTGGTGAAGAAAGGTAGGTTTCCTTTTCCAGGTGGGGAATGGTTCATTTAACCGAGCAAAGCTGCTTAACGTTGGCGTCCGGGAAGCCATGAAGGATGAAGACTGGGACTGCCTTGTCCTGCATGATGTTGACCTGGTACCCGAGAATGACTATAACCTCTACATTTGTGATGAGTACTATCCCAAGCATATGGCAAGTGCCATGGATAAGTTTCAGTACACGTAAGTGCCGACCTCACTTGGCTTTCTGTGTATACATTCTAATTGGTTCATTTTCTGCTCAGAAAGAATGGATGGGAACAGTGAAACATAGGACTTCTAAGTGTGTTAGTTTTGCTGTATTGACTTCCCTAGAAAAGGATATTAATGACCTAAGTGTGCAATTTTGAACAGTTTGTTGCCCGTAATTCCGTGTTACGCTGATAGCTTAGCTTGGCAAATGACTGATGGGTTTCAGTTTGACTTTCCTTTAGCATAAAAATATGAGGTGGAAGATGATGTGATAGGCTGCAAGTATTTTAAACTGACCGAAGATGTGAATTTTGAAACCAGCTTTACTTTTGTCTGCTTTGGGGGTTGATGGCAGGGAACAATGCAGGGAATGGAACATGATGGGAATTACACTGGGTTTACTGTTTTGGCATTGTAATGACAGTGTCTGTAAAATATATGTGACTTGGATCACATTGTTAGTTGTGGAGGACAGATATTAGCCTTCGATATTGATGCTTTGTTTTTTGTGTTTTGGTTTTTTTCTCTTTTAGTCTGCCTTACAAGTCGTTTTTTGGGGGTGTATCTGCTCTGACTCCAGATCATTACATGAAGATGAATGGGTTTCCAAACACATACTGGGGTGATGGTGGTGAAAATGATGACATTGCTACAAGGTACTAATGCACGAGACAGGCTTAAAATAGAACTAAGCTGGCTAGTGAAGTGTGGCACTACCCTAAGAAAAAACCAAGACACTGTTCCTTACTGTGGCTTGCAGTATCATTAGAATCCAAAACGCTGTTGGCATTGGGAACGGGTACTGTCAGATGCTCAGAGCCTCTGAGTCCAATCACTCTGTGCTGGGCAAACAAAGCTTTCTTAGTTCTGGAGAGCAGAATGTGACTTCACATCCTTGTGCCACTAGTAGCTGTCAAGTGCCTCCTCTGACATTGACAGCCCCAGGCAGGGAAGGAATCTGCAGGCTTGATGACTAAAAAGGTACTTACTAATTCTCAGACAGTTGGGAATTTAATTTAAGTGCATTTAGGTTGCTCCAAATATTACCTAATCACCGATCCTTGGCATTAAAGAATGCAAGGAATTCTATCTTTTGTCTGCAGTGCAGGGTGATGGGGGAGAAGCCCGTGTGCTAATGTGAGTCAGTGATAGAAGAGTTGATGGTCTTTCTTGTACTTTGGTTGCCATGGCAGCACCATGCTATAGCAGCAAATATGATGAGTTTAGTTCCAGGTACTCTGCCTAATGCAGATTCTTCAAGTACAGAATCATGGCTGCAGCTTCTTTATTCAGCTTTGTGATTGCACTTTGTCATCCAGCACCAAGGCAGGCTCATGGGGGATTCATAAAACTAAACTGACCATAGAAGTCTTGTGGGTTTTTTGGTCTTACACAGTGTGACAAGTTACACAGCTTCCGTGGAATGTTCTGTTAAGAACTGCAGTAGCTTTTTCAAAGCAGTATTCATCTGGGGAATTGAAAGTCAGATTTTCTAACTTAAGAATTCC
Source organism: Serilophus lunatus (assembly GCA_013399895.1). Taxonomy (NCBI): domain Eukaryota; kingdom Metazoa; phylum Chordata; class Aves; order Passeriformes; family Eurylaimidae; genus Serilophus; species Serilophus lunatus. The sequence goes on along the minus strand of VXBA01002143.1, from coordinate 1,773,580 downwards.
TCCTTTGCCTTTCAGAGAAAGCCAACTAAAATGTCGTATGGTTGTTTAGAGAGTCAGCATTTATCAAACGAATGGAATGCCAGGAAAATAGATGTTTACATCAAACACTACAATGCTGGGCCTGTTCAACTGTTCTTAGTACAGCTGAGGCATGTAATGTGTTTTTTGGTACCAGTGATAAAGAGTCATGCCAGTTGTGCACAGAAATGCACTTCTTTGAAGAGACTCCTGTAAGACAGGGCTGTTCTGGGAGCAACATAATCCACTTTTCTTGAAGGGAATTAGACCATATGTTTTCAGAGAAAACTTATACTAATGATTATCAATGTTTTGGCCAAGATAGCCAAAACATGTAGGCCATGGACAGTGCCTGTTAATGATTTATGCACATTCTAAAGTCTCAACCCGAACAAGTTAGGAACAAACTGGTTGTTCTTGAATCACCTGGGATCTGGATTTTAGGAGGTGCTCAAGCATTTCTTACCATGTAGCAAAAAAATCAATTAATTTTTTTTGACATTTCAATGTCCAATTTCAAAAAGTTCTGTGTAAAAATTAATTTGTCTTTGGTGGAATATTACTTATTAAAGCAGAGTTAGTGAAAAAACTTGCTGGCTGCTACTTACAGCTGGCAGACTGCAGTACTGTATTAGCCATGGCAAACACCAGGATCTGTCTTCTCAGAGGAAAACAGTATTCTAATTGGAACCACTTAGGTGTTAACATTATCAACAACAGGAAAGTCTGCTGGGTTCTTAATAGAGATACATTAACTTTAACAAACTACAGTTTTAGTTTAATTTTGCAATGCAAAATTTTGCTGTAACAACAAAGCTAGTTTATTGTTCTTGTTCCTCTCTTTATGATTGAATGTGCCATAAGCCTATGTTCAGAAGACAAGAAACTTTGTCTAAAACTCAATCTGAAATAATAGTATCATAACACTGTCTGGAGTGTTACAATAATCTAATGGCTCTAAACTAACAAATATTTTCAGTTCTGTGGCCTCTTTCATCTTTGTAACATTCCTGCTCTATCAGACCTCGATGGAACACAGTCAAATGCTGCAAACATGCCAGTTAGATAACCTCAACTGAACAAACATTCATTCTTGCATTCAGAGGAATTTTTTGTCTTTGTAAAGGCTGATAACAGAGGTTTGGTAGCCACAGCACTATTAAAGGCACTTTTTATTGGCAAATCAACATAGGTGCCATTGGCAGTGGGTTGCCAGTTGCTTGAGAGTCACACAAAATGCTGTTTATAGAAGCTGTTTTGGAATTCTGAACCTTCAGGCCACTCTTTCCTTACCTAACTCTCCTGCAGCTGAGCTCACATTTGTTTGTCTGGTGCATGTATTTATCACTAATCTTGTATGAACCAGTCTAATCAGGCCATGTGAATGAATGGCACTTCTCAAAGAACAGTCTTAATCTGGTTTTGAAACTTTTTGGCTCCCTTTCAGAAACTGCAAGTCTGAGGTAATTTTGTTTTTTTCAGTTTTATGGGATGGACCTATAAGGCAGCAAAAGCTCTGCTCTTAGAAGGAAATGGAATAATAATTTTGTCAGGTTCATAGGAATTGCTTTTGAATGCTCTGTATGTTGTTGTTTGTTCCCTGCTTGCCATAATCCTCTTGTACCTTGTTGAGCTTTCTAGCCTAAGCCTGACCTATACCCTGCTAGCAAAGATTATGTGGCTCTGTGCTGCTTCTGAATTTTCTTTTCATTGCATTAACACTGAAAATCATCTCTGACTATAACTTCAAGTCTAAAACCAGCAACTTTATGCCTAAGCAAATATTTTTGTATGTTGTTTTAAAGGATCCAGTTAGCAGGAATGAAAATAGTCCGGACATCACCTCAACTGGGCCACTACAAAGTGATGAACTATGATGAAGGGACAGACGTGCAAGAGCCTTGGAGAAGGTAACTGTTCAGCTTGAGGGCTACTCTTTGCCTTGTGGCAGCTGGAGTGCTGCTGTCATCTTCCTCAGAACAGACAGCAAGTACACCTCGAGTCACTGCTTCTTTTTCTGCTTTAGGAAGCCTATTTAAAAGCAGCTCCCGGTCACTTTCAACTGAATCATCCAACTGCTGTCTTTGCATGTGAAGGGTTTCTCCTTGCTTCCTGCTTTTTTTCCTATTGTGAAGGATACATTCAAGCTGGGAAGCTTAAGCATCAAATCATTCAGGGAGTAAAACTTTTAAGAGAAAATACTGCCTGTCTTGTAAATGGGGAGAGTTCACTTTGAAGAGGCAGTTTGCTACAATTTCCCTCTAATAAAAACTGCTCTTCAAGCTGTGTGGAGTTACAATATGCCATTAAAATAGTGGAAAGCAGTATTCTAGGTTGAAGACATGAGGAAGGTGCTGTGAGAGACTTTAGCCAAGGCTGTTTTATATAGAAGAGCTGGAGGAGGGTGTTGGGTCAAGTGTGGTGTGGGCTTCTCATACTGACAAGTGCAGGTTCCCTTTGCTATTTCAAAACTCAGGTTTCCATAACAACCTTGTCTAAAAATTTACCTACAGCAGCCTATGTACACGGTTGCTGGAAGCCTCTCTGTTGCACTCCCAGGTCTCTCTCTAAGCTGCTGCCTCCTGCTACTGTAGCTGCCACCTTGCTGGTCTCCTTGTCTGATTGGTCCAGTCCAAGTTGTCCTCCTTGTTCAGAAAACTCAGTGTGAACTTACTCTAATCTGTTTATTCTGTATCACATGGGAAGAATTTTCTCAGGGCTTCTCTGCTAACCCCTCGTACCTTTTAACCCTTGTGCTTCGGCTGCGAATGTCACCTCTGTTCTTCTGTCTAACTGCAGGTATTCTTCCTTCCTCAGGCCTACTTCTCGACACAATACCAGGAAAACATGGAAAGCTGATGGAATGAATTCCTTACAGTTCAGGCTCCTTTCCAGGACAAAGCATCCTCTTTACACCAAGATCACTGTGGACATTGGATATGTTCCTCCATTTTCTTGAGACTGAAAACAAAAGCAGAAGTTGGGTGCAGTTGCTACCTCCTGTTGTCCTGTGGAGTCTGCACCACCTGAGACTAATTCTTTTGCCTCTCACTTTTCTTCACACTGTTTAAGATTTAAAAGAACAGGCTGCAGGAATAGGGTATGACAGCTAATAAACAGGCTCTAGCTTCCTGTAAAAATTGTCCAAGTCACTGTAAAACTAACTACTGAGCCAAGTCTCCTTGACAGCAAGCTGATCCAAGCTTTCTGGAACCTTTGTTCTATAACTGGATAGCTCTGTCCTGGTTTGTACTTAAGTGTTAATTGGGATTCAAGCCATTCTGTCAGATTGGCCTCTGAAGTGTTATATTTTGGGAAAATATTTTGAGCCAGTTACAGTTCTGTAAATATCTTTTGTGAATTTGAGAAAAATAAATTAAGAGTTACGTGTTTGGCCTAAGAGTTTTAAAACATATTAAGTAGGAGTGTAATAAAAGAGAAAGTTGCCCTAAAACCAGACAACCCTGAGCTTAAGTCCCTGTTTTTCTTTCTGACCTGATCCATCAGTGTTTTTATTGTAGCTGTAAGTAGTTCAGGCTGAATGAGAACTGAGGCTTTCACCTAGTTTAACCTCCTGCTCAGAGCAGGGAAATTAATCTAGTATTTCAGCTGTTGCTCAAACATGTATTATCACTCAGGGTTGAGCTGTCTTCAACATAAAATACTTCTGAGAAATTAAGTAATGTCAACAGTGGAGCTGTGACCCTGGCAGGAATGCATTTTCACTTACCTGACTGTGAGACTGACAGTCTGCCCAAGCCCTTACCCTTGTTGTCAACTTCCTGCCATGTCAGTCCCTAGCACTGCATGCCTGGTCGAGTTATTTTGAGAGCAGAACACTGTGTATTTTTGCTTGTTACTTGAAGATAAAAAAATTCCTTGTTCACTGGAAAGCTGTATCTTTTTCATGACACCCAAGAACATTTAAAGTTTCACTCTTCTCTACAGCTGAAATAATGTGTCATAAGAGAAACTCTCCCAAGCCTGGCTTCACATCTACATTTAAATACAGTTAAGTATAATGCAGTAAGGCAAGTTCTCTAATCAAGATTTTAGCACAAGTCCTGTAGCAGAATGGAACAATTATACTTTCACCTGCCTTCTTCAGCAAGACTCACAAATGATAATGGCCTGGGCTGGTATACAAATACGCACTCTCTGTGCATTTTGGCCCCAGGGTGGCCAAAAATGTGGAGAGGATTTTCTCTCCACCTGACACAGCTGGCCACTGCTATTCCTTCCAGATTCCTACAGACTAACATGGACCCTGCTGCAGCATCAAGACTTTGATCATTGCCACAGGATGCATCAGCAGTCCCTCAGCAGGGAATACTGCAGCACGAAGGATGAGAGATACTGTGGAGTTCAGCAGATTGCATTTATTGAGATATCTTGAAGATTTCCTTGATCATTACCATTACTGCTTCTCCTTCATACATGAGCAATTTTTTCTCAGGCCAGAAAAAATTAGCTTCTCTCATCAAGTTTGTAGTTCATGAAGAAATCTTGTGCCTTTAATGAGACCACAAAAAAGTTTAGAAATAGTTGCAAAACCAATTTTTTTTTTTCAGAGACTTAGTTCAAGTCCTTCCACTGGACCAGTCCAAACAAGGACACTTTTGCAAATGTCCCAGCAAAAAGTGCATAGAAGAACACAAGGGCCTGTCCCTCAGGTCAGTCCATAGCTCCAGTCCTCACAACAGGAAATTCTCAACCAGTCAATGAGACGCTGTGAAGGAACACTTGACTTCTTTCTCTGCTACTGAAGTACCCTTCCAAGCAGAGTGCTGGAAGCCATCTGCTCTAACAGCAGCCACAATATCTGTTGCCATTTCCTGTAAGCTGTGTGGTGCTCACCCCTATGAGATCTTGGGCTACACACTGAAATCCACTGTGATGTTGATGTACAATGGATTGTGTTCCACTGAGAGCAGTTTATATGAACAAGAATTCAGCCCATCTGTTTTCCATGTTCTAGACACCTGACGTAGAAGCTTCATCCTGAGGACAAAGAGAAGAAAAATCTTCAGCGACATGCACAGGAGAGGAGTTCTAAGCCTTTTTCCAGTACTAGTAAATTTGAATGCAAAGCTACTGCCATTCTCTGTCTACTGGGAATGTGAAGTCCTGTTTTTCCTGTCCTCAGCATGGACAATCAGACATGGGGAAAAAAGTCCTGTAGTTTCATCTCTGAAATCATATGCTTAAATCATCTGTATAACTGTAACTTTGGAAGTTTCTAAGGAACATCACTTAGTCAGTTCCACAATGATCTCATGTACAGAACAAGTGCCAGCTGTGAACAGTATTGTAACAGGAGTGTCCCCTCAGAGCCTCTGGGTACCACAAAATGCCTATTTGGCCTAGAGCAAAGAACTTGGCCTCCAGGTGCCTGGCTCCCAGCCATACACCAAGACAATGCAAGGTGGAACACTGTTCTTGACCTACCTCTCTTGATTCTCCTCATTACCGTGGTCTCGGTTGTGGAAGATCATTGTGTACCTGGCTACATCAGCAGATGGCCTCACCACTTTCATCTTCTGCATCTCAACCCTGGAAAAAGCAATAGTGCTGTGAGGAAGACAACACCTATAAGACAGCTGTTAAGGGGAAAAAACAACAGTTGGAGACTTCATGTCTAGTAGATGTCAAAGAAGGAAGGGCCGAGAATTACAAAAACTCATCTGGCCTCTCTTCCACAACCCAATTTTGCCAGAGAAATGAGGCTCAGAGTTGCATTTCTGGAGAACAGGTCTGGTAGGGTGACATATACACTCTTGTTTTAAACAGAAGCAGTGGAGATCATGTACAGCTTTAGGCACACATTCTACAGCACAGCACATTTATATTAGTATTGGCTGGACTACTCTGTACTGCTCTGTATTAACCTAAGGAGGTCTGTAGCAAGTTTCCACACGTTTTGCAACAAGTTCATCTCAACTCCTGCAATACAACCCCCTATACTTGATAGTTCACCACTTAAAAGGAATAGAAAGAAAAAAAAGCATGTTTTCTTTCTTAATAGCTGGAAGACAGCTGCAAAATTTTTATTTGTTCACATTGAGAAAATTTTCTGCCATTGTTCGCAAAGAACAGAGTCCTATGTATGGATTTAAGTGTTTGACATCGGGAATTTGGTTGGAGCTCTTGATCTTAAACATATCTGTGGAACATAACAATTTTGCTCTGACAGCAAAAAGGGTTAACATCATGATAACGGAATTAAGGAACAGTCCGCCTCATTGCTAGTCACTCAACAACCAAAACAGCAATAGAAAACAAAGACTTGAAAACATGGAGCCCTTTTCAGATTTCTAATGACTTTGTAATGGTAAATTTTGAAACAACTTATAAAGACTGTTGGTGATGTAGGCCTTAAGGGGCCCAAAAGAGACCATCACAATTAGCCTGGAGGCAGAACAGTAGGACTGAGAGCCTTCCAGCCCCGAGTTCTGAAGGCACTGAAGGGATGCTGCCATCTGCCGACTTCAGTCAGGAAGGCTCCAAGGATCTCTGCACAACAACACACCGAGATAGGCCTTATCTACCCCCTGCAAACCTTGTCGCTAGCCTAGCCCAAGTCCCACCCAAGAGGAAAGGCAGGAGCAGTCGCAGTGTGGATGCTGGGTCATACGACTTGGCTTCCACACCAAGACCTCAACAGGTGCAAAGTTACGAGGTGAAACACACAAGTGTCACTTTTCATTCCGACCCCTTGCAAACATCGTAGAGACCCTCAGTAAATCCTGCTAGTCTGCTGCACAGCTGCTTCTCCAGTGCCCGCAGGAACATCTGAAAGAAAACCACTAACACCCAGAGGAAGGCAGGGAACAAGATGGTACCGTATCACCTCAAGTCACCACAATAAAAGGCAGCTCCCAGGATGTCTCTAAGAAGTTGGCATGTTGAGGTAGGATAGGAAGGAAAAAAAAATTGTGATGAAGAAGGGACAGAAATCCATGTCTCCAGTAGACCTTTCAGACCAATCTGCTAAAATGACACAGGGAAAAATTTTCATTTGGAAGTTCCTAACTTTAACACACCTGATCCCCTGTACAATTATGTAGCATCACCAGGGATAGGAATTTTATGTCCCCAGCATGTTTGTTTGTGTATTTAATCAACTGGAAAGGATAGGAACTTAAGAACAACAGTTTGTAACTTGGGTTACAAACTGCCAGCAGAGTCTGCAGGGTTGTGGGGTTTTTTTCTGTTGTATGTTAGTGGGTTTTCCCCCTTCACTAACAGCAATGCAGGATTAGAGGTTTCTTCCTAGGCACAGGGCAAAAGATCAGTGTAAATTTTGTTGACTTCTTTGTCCCACTAAACCCCTCCCAAACTAACAAATTTCTCCTACTTTGACAGGCACATCTGCAAAACTAGTTTTAACAAGAGCAAAGGATACATGCATATACATGCAACTTTTCTAAAATGCAAGTTATTAGTTAAGTTATAAAGATAGCAATCTTTACGATAACCAACACCACACATACACAACCTAAACCCTGCCTGGAGTAGTAGTAGTTAATGAATGTAAAGCACCCAGTCCCACCAAAACCAAAACAGTCCCACACTTGCAAGTACTGGAACTCAATAACTTTGTGTCTCTGGCAAGCCACATCCCAAACTTCAGTCTCATTTTTTTCCATTATAACCGATTTCCAAGCAAGAATACAAATACTGTGTGGCTGAGATAAAACCAAAGCAAACCAACAATGCCATCAGGAAGAGGACCAGACCTTGGGCATGCCTAAGCCCTGCAAAGAGGAAACTGCTCACAGAACTGCATCTTGCAATTCAAATCCCCACTACAATACTATTTTGAAATGAAGGCCCCTCTAGTGTTTTACTTTTGGAGGCTTGGTGTGAAGGCACACCAATTTTTAACGTTTTTTTAACATCAATTTCTCATTACCTGATTCGAAGGTCATCATCTTCTCCACCCCAACCCCAGTAGTTGTTAGAGAATCCATTCACTTTGGAAAACTGATCTCTTGTTAGAGCAGTTACACCTCCAAAATATCCCCGGTACCGTAACCTAGAGATACACAAGAGAGAGTGAAGAATTAAAAGTAAAATTCAAACAACAATGAAAATATCACCCTGAAATTCCAGATTTAGTCTTATCTTTCACAGCGTTGTGTTCACAAATCCTTGTAGCTGGTCCTGTTCTTCTCCTCTTGTCACAAAAAGATGGTGATTTGCTTTAGGCCGTAAGAAGTTAACTCTCCAACTGAGAGAATGGAGTCTTCTTCAATAGTTTCTGTCTTTTTACACGATTCCCCACGCCAGCCAAAAAGGCACTTCACCTCAAGGACTCTGATGTGTAGAAAATGAGCAAAGCTACCCACTAATATGATGAAAGCTTTGCAATAACAACAGTGAGCCATTGACTATCTTATGAGCTGAATCTGAAAAACTTGGAATGAAATCAGCTCACAGCAAGAGGGCACATGATATGGGACATTGCAAGAACAATTCCAAGGTAAGGTACAATCCAAGTTACTTAGTAACTTGATGTAATGGAGCTCAGCTCTAAAGGAGATTAATTTATAACTTCTGCTTTCCTCATCATGAAAACTGCATCTACTTTAAAAAGGTGTTTACATACCATACTCATTTATCTTCTTACACCATTCTCCTAATTGTATTTTATGATGCTGTCCTCTCCCTTGGTCTTTAAGTGACATTATAATACAGCCTCAACCACCTTGCCCCTGCCAGCTCAGGTGATGTGCTGGTGGCTGCAGATTGCATTTTCTTTTCTACACATATGTGAATCTAAACAGATGAACTAACTGCCAGGGCTAGAAAGTATCCATTATGGCAATTTACATGCCAGACAAGCAAAGGTGCAATGTTTATTATTATTTCTGGTTTACCATTAATATAACTTAAAAACACTGGGAAAAAAAATAACCTCACAACACGCAATCACCCTAGATTACTTTTTCTGGCTGATTTTTGTTCCACAGCATCACAGAATTGCTAAAGGTTGAAACGGCCTCTGTAGTAGTCCAACCCCTCTGCTCAGAGCAGGGTGAGCTAGAGCAAGCTGCTGAGGACCATGTCCACTCAGGTTCTGCGCATCTCCAAGGATGGTGACTCCACAGTATCTCTGGGCAGCCTGTTCCACTATTTGACCACTCTCACAGTAAAAAAGCTTTTTCATACGTTTAAATGGAGTTTCCTGTATCTCACTTTGTGTACCTCTACTGCCTTCCATCAGGTATATATACACCTTGCCAAAATCCCCCTCTGCCTTCTTTGCTCCAGGCTGAACAGTCCCAGCACTCTCAGACTCCCTTCGCATGTCAGATGCTGCAGTCCCTTAATCATCTTCACAGCTCTTCTCTAGATTTGCTCCAGGACATCCAAGTTTTTGTTGTGCTGGGCAGCCCAGAACTGGACAGAGCACTCCAGGTATTTTCTCCATAGTGCTAAGTAAAAGGGAACAATCACCTCCCCCAGCCTGCTGACAAATCCTCACTTCTGATGCAGTCCAAGGTTCTACTGGTCTTTGTCACAAGGGTACATCTCTGGCCCAGATTCTTTTCTGTAAAGCTGTTTTCCAGGCAGTGGGCCTACAGCAGCAACTGGTACATGGAGTCACTTCTCTGTAGGTGCAGGACTCTGCATTTCCCTTTGTTGAAATTGTTTAGATTCCCACTGGTCACATTCTCCAGTCTGACAAAGGCTCTGGTACCTAAATAACCCCTCTGAGATTTCTAACTTCTGAAAACTTGCTTAGGGTGCAATCTGCCCTATCTTCCAGGTTACTCATGAAGATACTAAATAGCACCAGCCCTAGTATCAAACTCTAGGGCAAACCACTAGTGACAGGCCTCCAGCTGGAGTTTGCTCCATTGAGTCCAGCAGTTCTGACAGTTTTAGCCCATCTCACTGAACACTTATTAGTCCATACTTTACCACATTGTTAATGGGGTTGTTATAGGCCATAGTGTTGAAAGCCTTCTCTAAGATAAAAATTATCCACTATTCTTCCCTTATCCACCAAGTTAGTCAAATCAGAGAAAGCCATCAAGTTGGTCAGGCATGACTTGTGAATGTATTTCCTCTCCCCTTTATCTCCTCTCCTGGAGACAAACCACAGGGTAGAGGAAGCCCCATCAAATTTTAATTATGCTTTATTCTCCTATAGGTGCTCTAGAGAAATACAGTGAACAGGTGAAATGGACAGCAAGAAGGTCCCATAAACACCACCAGCAGGGCAGAGCCCTCCCCAACTGTGCTTTCAGGCTGCATTGCCAGCCACCAACAGTACCATGTACCCCAATTCTAGCAGCTTGGCAGGGAACTGACTGCCCACTCACACTCTGTATATGCACCCCGTTGCCTGTTTACGCACCCTATAATTCCCTTACACCACTGGAGAGGCAGACACCGAAGGAGCCAGAGTTGGGGTGCATCAGGAAGAGTGTGGCCAGGTTGAGAGAGGTGATTTTCTCCCTCTACTCAGCCCTAGTGAGGTCACATGTGAAGAACTGTGTTCAGTTCTGGTCTCCACAGTTGAAGAAAGACAAGGAGCTACTGGAGAGGGTCCAACAGAGGGCTACAAAGATGATGAGGGGTCTGAAGCACTTTTCTTTTTGAAGGGAAACTAAACAGGCCCATATCCTGCAGTCTATAGAAGACAAAAGTATTCCATCAATGCACATAAATATATCTCAAAAGCAGGTGCCAAGAAGAAGGTACCAGACTCTTCGGTAGTTTCCAGAGACAGGACAAGGAGCAATGGCCATCAACTAAAACATAAGAAGTTCCACCTCAACATAAGGAAGGACTTCTTTACATAGAGGGTGGCAGAGCACTGGAACAGGCTGCTCAGAGAGGTCATGGAGTCTCCCTCTCTGAAGACATTCAAAACCCACCTGGATACATTCCTGCATAACTGGCTCTAGGTGACCCTGCCTTGGCAGGGGGGTTGGACTGGAAGATCTCCAGAGGTCCCTTTCAACCCAACCTGTGATTCTGTAACTAGCACAGTGCTGCCCACTCAACCCTCCTCAGGCAGCACAGAACTGGCAGGGCCCAGGCATATCTTGCTCCTAGGTGACATCTGCAAAAATGCACCTCTGTGATAATGTTCAACCACCTCCTCCCTGAGGAGAAGAGAATGTCATCTCCTTTGGAATTTTTAAAATTGGACTGAGGAAAACATACAATAGGAATGGTCAGTAGGAAAGGTTGATGTGCTGGTCTCAAGGAAATACCTGAGCTAAGATAAAAAAGTTTTTCCACCTTTATCTTCAAAGCCTTAATGCACATACCTTCTATCTAAAAGAAACTAAACCCAAGGTGTAGTTTACATAGCTAAGGATAAGACACTGGCTCTCCAAAGGAGCATGGCTGCTAAGATTACTGTGCACTGCATCACCATAGAAGACACACCCTTGGAAGAAAAACAACACCTCCAGGGAACTCAAAAATAAGCAAACAAACAGACAGAAAACCCCATTCATGCCCACTCTTTACAGCCAAACTCACCTGTAACTTACAGCTCCTTCAAATAAACAGGAGAAACATGAGAAAACTAATAGTAAGAAGATCCCTTAGTAAAAGCAAAAGTCCATCTGCAGGTGTTGCTAAGCAAAACACCTGCAGGAACTACAGCACAGGAGGTTAACTAAAGCCCCTCAAGGTTTGTGCCATGTTATTAGCCTGAATTCTACATGCCTGTCCATAAACTAAAGCTGGACGTTTCTGTTCCTTTGGTGCAACGGAACCACTCTGTAGCCTTTGGCATTCTCTCTGCAAGGCACAGAGCTCCAAGAGCCTGTCACAAGCCTACTTCATCTGTGCTTGTTCAAGTTTTCACTAAATGACTGAAAAGTATTATTCTGTATAAGAATTGGCACATCCCACCTCTCTCATATATTTAACAAAGGAAACCCAGAAGTGAAGCAGAGCTTCACTTGAAAGCACTTCAAAGTACTTTGAGATTAGTTTTTGAAAAGCCCTCTTCTAAACAATAATTAGAGTGACGTGACATGAAGTGAATTTTGAAAGAAACAATTTTGGTGAAAACATTTTAGTAATTAAACACACCAAGCTCACAAGCCTTTTTCTCTGAGGTGGACCGAACCTGACTTTTCACTTCAAATAATTTGTATCACACAAGCACTTGGGGAATCCATTTAAAAATCAAAATGATCCTGTGTCACATTGTTTAATCTAATAATTAAAGGACAGCCCTATCCCTTGGCAAATTTTCACACCTGAGCTCTCCGTATCAGACATTACCTCTTCAACAGCAAAAGGTAATTGGCAAGTTTTGTTATAGTAAGATCACGCCCTCAGTCACAGGACTAGGAAAATGCAAATGCATTTCTAGCTTTGACAGGAGGTTTAAGCACAACCTCTGGCATGTTGCTTTCCTCTCAGAACACCTTTTAACTTGACCCCAGAAACCAGAAAGACGACAATGGTCCTTCATACAGGCGACCACGGGGCTGACTTCAGAGATGTCTGTACTGTGGAGTCAGAAGGCACTTCAGAGAGGTGAAGTGTTACCACTAGAAACCTGATGTCAAGAGGAAGGGTAGATACCAGCATAGAGCCCCATCAGAAGAAGAACATTATCAGTAACATGGCATTTCCCAGTTGGGATTCTGTCCATATTCCTGGTTTCCTACCTGTATCCAGTATTGTTCCTGCCAACTACAAGGTGCTTTGGTTGTGTGTCACATGTGTAAATGTTAAAGTCATTTTCTGGCACCAGATCCACATCATGGAAAATGAAACAGTCCCAGTTCTCTTCTTTTAGGGCCTCTAGGTATCCCACATTCAGCAGTTTAGCTCGATTAAATTTCATGTTGCCAGCCTGTGGAAGAGAATGGGAAAAAGAAAACTCTGAAGGAGGTGTCACACTGTATGAACAAGAACTGCCCCTGGGCATTTGTTCTGATTGCACAGTTTGCAGCCACACCCACGTGGCACAGCCTTTACAGCAGTAACTGCAAAAAGAGCATCGGAGTGGCTGACAATGCAATGGGTTTCTTCAGGCTCTACTCTTCCTGAACACACACAGCTAGGGCCAGGAGAGCCCACGGTTATCTGGGCAACAGAAACATCAGTGCTCTGTGATGTCATCTATCTGCCCTTGCTGCATCCTGTCCTGGAGTTCCCACGAGGCTCCATAACAAAAGAGGTATCAGTACACAGCTTAGGAACTGGTGTTCCATATAACCATGTCAGTAAGGCTTCTGGAAGTTCTTTTTAAACAAAACAAACCCCAAAACACTAATCCCATACTAATTAGTTTCCAGATGTCAGAGCCCTTGCCACTGATGATTTATGCTTGTCCACTCACTTTCGAGGATAGCAATGCTAAAAGAGTTCCCTGTACTTCCTTAGATCACACACAGGTGGCAGACTGGGAAGTAAAAAGCCTGTCTCTTCATTCCTCACATATATAAGCTGCTGCTGCTGCTGCTGCTGCTGCATGGGGCTGCCTCTCAGTACAGAGCTTTACCTGACTTGTACTAGTCTTCATTGTTTGCTTCTGCCCTAAGTTAGTATTTGCTTTTCAAAAACATAAACTTTTCACCTTTGAGGTATAAGTATACACACATACACGCACCTCTGGCAGTTTTGTAAGCTTATCATGTCAACATTCACTCCAGAGCAACAGGTGTACTTCTTGCTATTTATTTTTTACCTGGCTGCACACGTGTGTCAACCTGCTCTCTGCCTCTGAGGACAAAGTGGTGATTTGCCTCAATTCCCACCTGGGAACCAGATGGCCAAGCCCTGCACTCCCAGAAACAGATAGAGCAGTCATTTTCCAGAGCTAGGACCCTTGTGGACTTAAAAAAAGAAATTTTCAAGAAAAACTGCTTGGAATTCTAGCAAATTTTCTAGAAGGTGCCTGGACAGAAAGAGGCTCCATGGAAAATGAGAAAGAAACTGGCCCCTCCAGACTGAGCAGGTGAGTTGTAGGGAAAAGTAGTTGTATACAAAACATGCTTTGTTTTTCTAAAGAGCAACCCTTTGCTCCAAAGAAGCATTTCTTCACCATCACTAACAGCCGTCTGCTCCTGCACAAAGATTTATGGGATTTATGGCTCCATACCCGCAGGTTGGAAAATACAGTTCAGTGCCTACTCTGAGAAATTAAGAGATGAATAATGAGTTGCTTCCATTCTCAGGGAAGAAATTTTCCAGAAAAAATATAGATACAATTCACCCACAAATCTATGATGTCAAATTTCTGAGTGGTTTTTTTTTTTAGGTATGTTTTGGCAGGGATGGGGAGAGAGAATTTTTTGTTTTACTTAAAACGTCCTGTATATGAAAATATCCATCAGATAATCTCCTGATGATGAAAACAGAAGTTATTGAGTTAACAGATCAGATGGCTGGTAAGGCACGTGTGGAAGACATCACTTATATTGAGTATCAAACCCAGCCTAGTTCAGGAGCAGCATCTACCATCTGCTGAAATTCTGTTTTCTTCATCAGCACAAGCCACCACAGCAGCCAAATGACAGCTGATGTTGCTTTTCAGGAAGGGCAGTTTTCCATGTCAGACCACCATCTTTTATCAAGGACAGATTGTGCTTCTTTGTTTCTATGGAAGAACACTGACCACAAGATAAACTTGTAATAGGAAAGAAATTATTCATCCTTTAGGGTTTACAAACTCACTGTTTTCAGCACAGCACTCGTGTGTGGACATTTACATAGAGAGAAGCATGATTTCCAAGATGTTACAAGTAGCCCATACAGAAAAAATCTGGAGTAAACCCTTAATGGCTCACAGAAAAGATACAAAAGGCCCATTTATTAGTCTAACTCCAAAGCAGACTGTGTATTTTAATTGTAAATCCTGTTTTTCTTTCCTCAAAAGATACTTAAAACAACTAATGACAGTACGAATGGAGAGTAAAAATGGATTTGCCCAGGAAGATTTTTGCTAAAGCAGTGTTTCGGTATGCCTGTCTACACGGAAAAGCTGTGTGAAAGATTCCAATCTTCCAAGCAAAATCTCTTCTAGAACAAGTCCAGACTTGACACTGCTGCTCACATCAGACAAAACTTTCATAATTCTGTATTACTTTTCCCTCAGATGACAACAGCAGTTCTCTACCTCACATATTTCAATAAATTAAGGTATGCCCATTCTCCATATGCTTTATTGCTGCTTCCTCCTAGAATGGGCCAGCAGATTGTAGTACATATGAACGCAGAAAATAAGCTTTCCATTTTTCCACTCTACAGCCCACATGACTGTGCTAAAAAATGAAAGAACAGTCCATTCCCAGTGAAAATATACTGCCATGACTTTATTTGCTGTTCTACTGAGACACTGGCAAAAGTGTAGGAGTGTAAGCTTTCACCTAGAATGCACTGCTTCATATTGGTTAATTGACTCTAGCCTCTTTGAACAGAAGGAAAGAGAAACTATTAATATATCACCTTTTTCTCCTGCTCTCTGAAAAGTCTGTTTAGAGTCAAAGCAGAACACGTAAGTAAATGACAGTAAAAGAAAGCAAGCATGATAAAAGATCATAAAAAAGAAAACATACTGCAAAAGAGAAATATATACTGCTCATAGCTTATGCAAACAGAGCACAAGCACCTTGATGAAAGACAATGTGGCACAAGTCTGCTCAAGTTTTAGCCACTAGATCCAGCGTTGCTACAAAGAATGTAAATAAAGAAATTAATAAGTCTTTCAGGAACCAAGTGCTCTGCCATGACAACTCCTTCCCACAGCCCTTGCTGGGCAAATAAGGCAGCTACAAACAGTAGCTGTCATGTTTACTTTGAGAAAGCAAAAGTAAGTACAACCACATGACACACATTACTTACAGCCAGCAAGCAGATGGGAGAGAGGAGCTAAACAAATACTGAGGCCTTTGAGCCAAACAACTCCAAATGTAAAGACAGAAGACAGGTCAGCCTAGTTACATATGTGTATACTGCAAGAGAAGCAAGTTGCATTAGCAGTGCAAAAGGTGCTTACCTTGAACACTAACTCAGTAAATTACTTAGACTGAGAAACAAACACCAGCTAAAAGACACTGTTAGTACTCACCAGCAGCTGAGATCTTGCAGTGCCACCAGCAATGGCTGCAAGCTGTTTCATCCCTCGACAACAGAAGTGTTAAAGCAGGCTTGGAGGACTGATGCCAGACAGCAGAGGCAGCAGAATGCCTCTCCTTGGGCTGCAGAGCACAGACATCACCTCACCCAAACAATCTCTGCACTGTTGCCTCACCTGGTGAATAACGTAGATGCCATAGTCCAGCTGCTGCCTCTGCAGAAAGGGGTGGAGGTGCTCCAGGAGGTACAGCAGGTGCTTCTCTCGATGGCGGTGCGGGATAAGGATGGCCACGTGCTGCAATGCAGAGCACTCCGTAGGGTGGTACCGGCCCTTGGCTACCTGAGGGTTCTCCTTTTGCACCTCTTCTAGTGTAACAGATGGCCTGAAGGTGAGTTTGCTGGCACCTCCTGTAAGAGAAGCACAAGTCTTCTTGAGTCATTTCGGGGTGTGGCACGTAATGAGGCTTTCTGCAACCAGTATAAGAAACCCAGGTTCAAGCCCCAGTTGGTTTCCCTGCCTTTCCAAGAGAAAAAGATATGCAGGCAGTGGAAAGAGAGGGCATCAAGTGTTTAGTTGCTTACACTGACTGTAGAGTAATGTTGATAAAATTACATAGTAAAAAAAATGAATCAAGAGAAGTTCCATGCTACTGCAGAAGGACTGGCCAGAAATGGCTGCCAGGGCAAAGCAGAGGAGAATAAAGTAGAAAGAGATGTAGGACTGTGGCTGTGATAAGTCATCTTTACTTAAAGCACACAAAAAAAGCACAGGCTCAAGTCTTAAGGTTATAAATTTGTAGGATAAAACATACCAAGGCTTTCTGTAGCCAAATGAAATTTTCATCACTTCTCTTGCACTGAGCTATCATTCCGGCTCCTCTGGACTTGGCAGGTCCATGAAAAAGAACAGTGCAGGCAACTGTCCTGGCTACACCCACAGTGCATTTACTTAAGCAAATACATCTTGGGGTCAGGGGTTGGGCTGTGCCCCTAGACAGAAGCTTTTTGACTACAACAGGGAAGAAGGAAGAATCCAGGTCTCCAAACAAATCCCTAATCAGGTTCACAATAACAAAGAGAAAGAAGACAATTACACGATACTGCAAAGTAGAAGACAAGAAAAGTGGAATAATAAAAATGGCCAAACCAAGGAATCAGTCACCCATTTGAACCTTCCTCACAAGTAGTGCTAATTCCAATGCAGCCATGAAGTCCTTCAGGTGTCAAGAAAGACAGAAAAGTGTATCTACTAACAAAAAGGCAAAAAACTGAAGAAAGGTGAAAACACTTGTGGTTGAGACAAAGACAGTTTAATTAAAAAAAAAAAAGCACATGGAAGCAAGGCAAGAAGAGAGATTCATTCATTAATCCCCACTGGCAGACAAGGTGTTCAGTTACAGCAGATACAGCAGTTGTTGGGAAGACAAACAGTGTCACCATTGAACGTTCCCCTTTCCTCCTTTCCCTGAGCTTTTATTGCTGACCATGAAGGACATTGTCACAGGGTATGGAACACAGGGTCAGCAGTCTGGGCTGTGTCAACTCCCAACCTCCTGCCCACCCCACGAAATTTTAGGGGGCTAAGAAAGAGAAAGACAAAGCCTAAACAGAGTGCAAACACTGTTCAGAGCAGCCAAGTTACTGGTGCATTATCAGAGCTGTTTTAGCCAAAAATGCAAAGCACAGCACCACACAGGCTGCTCTCCCAGCCAGATCCAGCATAGGCATTCTGTGCCACAAGTCATTTCCTCATCCAGAAGCACTTACTGCATCTGGCAGTGTTGCATTTGCTTCACATGAAAGATACTTAACTGTAAAACCACTAGGAAGTCAGCTGTACCAAAGCAAATGAACTTGTTAGAAAGGAGATGAAAGCACCACCACTTACGCAGGTATGGAGACAGAGAGGGGCAGGGACTCTGAATCGACTTCACCACAGGAATGTTCACAGTGGATTCGATCTTCTCTTCCTTTCGACTGTCCACCAGGCCAGTTACCTTTCTGAAAACTTCCACCATGCTCTTAGCTTTAGAAATTTCCTGTCTGGAGTCCACAAAGAAACTGAATGTGGTCCATAGCACCATCAAAAACAAAGTGACAAGCACCAATACTTTGAACTTATAGAAAAGGTGAAAAACATTCAAGCTCAAGGCCATGGCTCTCCCTGATCCACAAACTGCTCCCTCTGCTCGGATGCCAAGGCAGGTCACTGCATATCCAGTGGGGATGAAACCAAAGCTCCTGATAAGAACGTCACAATAAGGAAGTAAAGCTGGAGGTAGGGACAGCTGCCACACTTCCTGCAGTTTTGCAATTCATGGGGCCACTGTATTGTTTGCTCTTCCAATGCCAAAAAATATGACTTCAACCTGGACCACAAAAAAAAAAAAAAAACAAAGGAAGGAGAGAGTTAGTTTCTATCACTTCTGCTGCTACACCTCAACAGACTCCATGAAAACAGCTTATGACAATGTATGAAAGGAACGGCAAGTATGAATAACTGGTCAGAAACTAAGACGCTGAGCTTTGGTCTTAGCCACAAACCAGCTGCATGATTTTATGCAAATCACTTGCCTGTTTTGTTCTCCTCTCAGTCTTTTTTTTCTTTTTTTTCTTTTTTTTTTTTTCAGATCAGAAAGTACAACCACTACCTCATGTTAGGTCTGTGTCAGTGCATGGCAATACACAGGCTTTACTATTTCTAATCCTAGCAAAATTAAAAACAGCTGCAAAGCTAGAGATTCTGCTGGCTATGAGTAAAGCTAGCTCCCCAATAAAATGAAAAACACATGAATCTTTGCAGAACTAAAGTGTTTTCTTATGAAAGACAGTATTACTGATGCTACATTGCTCTGCACGATGCAGTGTGAAACCCACAACACTTCAGTGGCATCAAGAAATCACTCCTCCATATCTCCTGCCTGGCAGGAGTAATAACCCTCATGGGTCTTTGCCCAGTATTCCCCTCTTACACACTGCTACAGGAGGCAAATATTCCTGCTTTTTAAGGAAGTTCAGTCTTTCAGTGTTAGGTCTGTGAAGCTCCAATTCTTTGTCCCATTTCCTGCCCGCTTCCAAGCGGTCCATTTTCATCCAGCTTTTCTCTGCCATCATACTGTAGTTACCACTCAATACTTAATGGATGTTGTATCATCATCTCACAGCAGAGAAAGAATGAAATTTTAATAAAGAGAGCTTTGATATAAAAAATACAGAAGAAACTGCCACTCATGGTAGAACAAGGATGGAGGCTAAGTGAAGCAAAGGCGATGATCAAAGACAATGCACATGAAACAGGCTGGATCAAAGGGAAGAAACAAAAAAACACGAGAGGTTATTTTATACCAGCTTCCAAAATATGCATGAGACCCTGGAGAGAGATGACAGGCAGAAGGTATACAGAAACACCATGTTCCCACTAGATGAGTCTTCTGGAATTTTGCTGACCTTTGTGGATGTATGTGGGAGCCTGACCTAGGACAGACAAGATGAACTACTGGATGTACTGCCCAAACTTCCCAGGGTTTTCTGGGAGGGATTCACTGCTGTGCCCCTGGCAGGCACTACATGGAGTGGTTGATCTGCTCTCTCCATTCACATGCAACACACAGTGTTGCTCTAAGGAAGCAACAGAAGAGCTTTCCATGACCTTACCACACTAACAGTGATGGATCCCCATGTTCACTTCAACCACAGAGAGGAGAGCAAAAAAAAAAGAGAGGCTACACCAGAGAAGAGACTATTACTTAGAAGTACAGGCAGGGGACAAAAAGAGGAGAGGGAACACTTCTCCAGAAAGACAAAAAAAAAAAAAAAGCCATGCAGTCATAGTAATAACCTCATTTGAGGGGTTTTGCTGTTTTGTTTCCACCCCCCTCTCCCCATATCTGATCTTCAAGAATACAAGGACAGAATCCCCTGAACAAACAAGAAGGAAGTCCTGAGTTCCTCTTAGTCTTCCCCTCCTCATCTTCTGGCCCTTGAGACCACATTTTCCAATGAATTCTTTCTAATCTTAGATATATTACACTGGAAACCTGTCTGCCTTGTTATCTTAAAAGACTGAGAGCACTAACCTAATTTTTCCTTTACGTCCTTTCTGCTGATCTTCCAACACAGGAAATCATCAGAATAGCCTGTAAGGTATTGACAGCATGGGTCTCTTACTCTTTAAAGGAAACCAGAGAATCAACAGAACTAGTTCTTCTGTTCATATCCATTAGCTCTGTTGTCAGAACAGGAAAGAAAACACCAGTGAAAGAGCAACACCCAGCATCCGACTGACCTACAAAATAAGGAAACCTACACAGTTCAAGACAGCTATATACATTGTGAGGGGAGGGGGGGGAAGGGGAGAAAAGAAGAGGGAAAAAATCAAGGGGATAAGAGGATCAGCGAATCTAAGCTTCATACTGATATCACACACTATGTTCTACCATCAGTTTGTTGTAAACAACTGGAAAGTAACTGTGAGGGGCAGTCAGATTCATTTCACAGATTCAGTAAACTCAGCTACCTGTTTCTGACGGTAATTATAATGCTAAGAGAAGCAAAACAGTATCCACGTTCTGCACTATCTAACAGAACCAATACAGAATTCAGACCGAAAGGTGAGTAAGTCTCACATTACTTTGCACACCTCTTTGGTGTATTTACTTACATACTGGAGTTAAACTACACCTTCATCACTTTTCTCTCCTACACAACCAACACTGACAACGGAAGAGTGAACTAGAAACTTTTTTCTCCTTCTGCATTATCAGAGCTATTTAATAAATTCTTACTATAGAATTAGCTGGCAGAACTCTCTCATACCCCTAGAAGGGCACTGCTCTCACTGCTGAAAGCTAGTCCAACAAGGCAGGTCTCTGCGAACACTCCATACTCCTGCCACCACAAACCTGGGACAATTCCAACAGGATGCTATGTACTATCACCACTCTGACAGGCACAATACAGTCTCCCACTAAAAATACACATAAAAAATAGTCAAGTCTTGCAACAATCCCAGAGGAAGGGCACCCCTACTATTCTGAGGCACGCTCTCTGACAGTTGGCTACAGACACCAGATGATGCTAACCCTGAGTAATGAGCACATGAGCACATCTGCACCAGCTCACCTGGCAGCCTACCCCTCCTTCTGGTGCCTGTCACACCCTCTGCTGCATACAGCACAAGGTATAACAAATGCCAACCGAGTCCTGGAGAGGACATCACCACTACCCACTCTGAAACCAATTCTCAAGTCTCTGATCTTTCTGCAGCACTCAACAACTTTATCCTAAGTATAACAATCAAATCTGGACTGGAATCAACCAGACAGCGATTAATACAGCCAGGTAGGTTTCCCAAAGCCTGGGAGAGCAATGCAAGAACAGGGAGGATTTCATCCCCCTTGCTTATTTTTCCCCTCAGAAGAACACATAAACCTTCTTTTGATCTTGGTAACCTTCCTGCTGGTTCTGAGGTTTGTGAAGTACTCTCCTAACACAGCCTTGGTGGTATTCAGAATCCATTAACCCAGAGACATGAGGGAGATGGCAGCAGCAGCAAAGGGTTCTCCAGCTTCTACCCCTCCAGGGGGAGATCTGACAGATCTATTCTATAAAGCTTCATCATCTTTTTACAAGAGAGGTGGTCCTGCATGTTTTAGAACCAAAGGCTGAATTGGACCTTGCAACTCCACTGTTTTCCATTGTAAGATCAACCACAAGCCATCATTATACCTTGAGGCCTGCAAGATCAGAATCTACAAACCTCCAAATACTCACCTGTTTTCATCATGGGTTTTTTTTGTTGTTTTTAAGTATTCCTGCAGTTGCTTCCCACAATCAATACTTTTATACTGATAGTCTTTTTTCTGCTTTCCCCCATAACAGCTGTAGGCTATAGCTGAAATACTGAAGCAATACACAAAACACACTACTGGGAATGTGGGCAGAGGGGGGCAAGGGAACTAAGATGTGAAAAAGCTAGAGGAGTGTATGCCTTTCAGTCCAGCATTACTTCCTAGTTAACTGTCATACCAGCAAAAGGCTTTTGCAGGACAGAAGTGATTCTGAACCACAGTGTTGTCCAAATTTCAGCTTAGGACTCTGATTCACAAATGCAGGAAATAACGGTCCAAAATGCTTTACCCCACTATCCCATTGTGTATCATCACCAGAACAATAATTATAAAGAAAATGACCACCCTCCCCCATCAGTTTATATGCTGCAATAGTTGCATATTGGAAATCATTGATAAGCTCTATGAAACATCTTGAGTGCAGTGTGGACCTCATGGTTAATATCAGTCTGTAATTATTAAATCAAAGACTTTATAATTTGCTTATCTAAACTCTACTTGCAAGTTTCTAAGGGATAACCTGAATTGCTGTCCTCATAACCTCCCTGTTACTGTGTAGTGTTCAGCAGGTAAAGCACATCTCCCAAGGGGTGTTACCTTCTCCAAAAAAAGCCAAAGGCACTGCTGCACAAAATGCGTGTATAAAGAGGAAATTTCCTTCTCCCAACACTCAATCCAAATGTGCCCCAGGTTAACCTGGGCTGAAAAGGACAATACAAAAGTTAAGATACTGAACTTAACATGCAGGAAATAACTATCAAGAGGTACTTGCTAAATATCAATTTATTATTTATTATATTCATAACTTTCCACTTTACTAGAAGTGGACTACAATCTTTAAAAAAGCTAAGATGGTTGCACACCAGTGATATGCAGACTCGTGCAAATGGGCTGTCTCCCATAAGAAACTCTTTTTTTCCACAAGTAAAATTAAAAAAATGAACTATCCATGGAAAAAGAAACACTGGGAGAACAAGGCTCTGAAATATTTTATTGTTGTTAAAACACTAGGAAGCAGTTGTAAAATTGCAAAAGTACTAGGATGTTAAATTATGAAGAAACTGTGAACTTACTGCACCAAGATTATTTCTAATCTCTTCCACTCCTGTTCCAAATCTCACATATATGCATTTCCTTTGTCAGCTTTGCAAGGTTCCATTATAAGCAGCTGTTACTAAAAGTTCACAGTACTCATCTCTGACAAATATTCAGACCATACTACTGTCAAGATTAATTGTTTGCCATAATAACTAAAATCACATCTCCACCGAGTTCTATGGCAGTGACAGAATGGTGTTCTTGCTTAAAATACACTTGAGCACTTCAACAGAGCAGCATAAATATGCATGCACTATCAATCACAACCATTAGTCACCTTCAGCTCATCACAACACACACGCAGAAGGGCATAATTCATGCTTCAGAAACCTGCAGTTTGATATTTTGATGTTATCTATGGAGAATACAGTATGTATTTCAAAATGCAGAAGCAGGGAGATACACTGGTATTTTAAATGGAAAAACATACACGAATCAATTTACCTTATTATTTCACAGGTTAAAAGGTTGTTTGCTTGGCTTTTTTTCCCGAGCCATAAGAATGGCCTGTGCACAGAAAGGCACACCTCATTCTACTGAACTACATGAGGAAGAGCAGCACCCTTGTAAATACAAATAGAATGAAGAGCTAGCACTTTTATGACTCTCACCAAAGACTGTGAGAACTTGTGAAGTTAAGAGGACAATAACTGAAAATAAAAGGACAAAGCAAGAGGTTAAGCCTCAATAAGAACTTGCCTGTAAGATAAAGAAAAGGAAATCTTGATCACGGCCCCTCCGGGAGGGTGTTGTGTTACCATTTGACACTAAGAGCTCTTCACTTGAAAAAATGATCTTTCACCCAGGTTTCTAAGTCAGACAGCTAACACAGAGTCAAGAATACCAGAGTATGGACCTTTAAAGAGTTTTGTTTAGGTTTTTTTTAAAATGTTAGGTCCAGGGCCTGCTGTTCAAAAGCCATACTTGTAGAAGTAGTATAAAAGCCAGAGTTGTCACACATATATAAAATCATTTTTAAGGGAATCGTCTTAATAAAATACTGACTGAAATAGTCATACAAAACCTACTCCAACCTTAACAGTTTTGCTACTAAAGACTGAGACAAAAGAGACATTCAGTAGCTGAGCATTTTCCATGTCCTGTGTAACCAAGTCCCCCAACCCATTAAGCAATGGGCACACATTTTCCCTTGTCTTCTTTTCTTGTTCCCCATGTACATTATGGAATCATTCCTTGTCATCTCAGATAACCCTAAATCACGGTTGATATATTGGCAGGAGGTGAAAAAAGATCACCCAGTCAGACGTTATAATATGTACAAACAATAATTCAACACTAAACAAATCTTGCTCTAAATAATAATCTCTAAAACACTGGAAATGTGGTTCTTCCTTTTTCTATATATTGTAACTCAGTGTGACTAACCCTCAAACACATGTGGGAAAACATCTGTCCTTCAACTGAACTCTTCTCATAGCTTTGAAACCTGACTCTAGCTAGATCTGAAAGTCATCAAAGGTACCAAGAAACTTTCATAGGGAGCATAAAGTACAACTCAACTTGTGAGGAAAACTCTCAGCGAAGCATAACCAAACCTAGTTTAGAAAGTTAAAGTTGGCTAGAAGGGCATAGCACTTTAGACCACAAGGTCAAAAACACCACAGTACCCATTTCAAAATCCATGACTGAAAGCAATTACACAGAAAAAACCCATAGTTATCCAAAATTACATTAGTCAGAACTCCAGAATCAGTGAAAAAATGTGAAAGGTCTCCATCTACATGCAGCTGTACTTGTTTCTAGACAGACACTAAGACAATTCTAAATATATGCCTCATCATACTGAGGCATGAAAATAGTGCACAATCTGTGTTCCCCAACATCACACCTGTACCAATAACAATCCCTGTGCTTGCAGCTTATCTGACAACTCCAGTTGTGTAGCCGGCTGTGTGTTTTGAAACACATGCCAAACCCTACTTGCTTGTTCCATGGTTCCCAGCTTTGTTCATAACAGACTATCTGCAGGAACACCGAAAAATGCAGAGCTGTGTGGCTCCTCCACAAACAAGGAGTTTAGTTCTGATCCCTGAGCCTGCTCACAAAATCATGAAGCCCTAACTTCCCCTCCTTGATCCAAGAAGTCCAAAATAGCAACCAAGGATCTTCTGAGGCAAACTAGGAAAACCAGAACCCTGTCTCCATTATCATCCAGGGTTTTCCCAACAGAAATACACATGCACTGGAGTCTGACATGCTGTGCAAACACAGAACATGCAAGCAACACATGTACAAGCTGGTTGCCCACGTAAGGGCTGCAAGGTCAGCCTACCCATTTGCCTAGCAGCCTGATTGAAGCCACCAGCATTACCAAGTCCAGAGATACCCAGAAATACTGGACTAAAAGCTGCTCTCTTTTCATCTAAGCAGAATTCCTAAGTAAACAAAGTCAGTATCAGCAGGAAGACTGGAAAGTAACCCCATAAACAAAATTAGTAAGTAACTGGAGTTGACAAAAACTCATGATTTTCCAAATATTGATTTTTTCCTGATACATTTTTAAATAAATTTGCCACTATAACTATACTAAAGCCTAGATTCACATGATAACTTTTTTTGATACGCAGTGTTTCACAGTATTAATAACTAGTGAGAATACACTGTCTAAATTTTATTTTTCATGCATTTGCATTTAAAATAATTCACCCTGTAAAGAACACTTGCACGACAGTTCCAAAAACATTTTTCATTTGTGAAAGGAAAAATTAATTGTTAATTTACGCAAACTAACTTTCTGACTCTGCCTGTTTCACACTGCACAGTAAGAACAGGTTTTCCATCACGCAGGATTTTTCAGAAGACTTTCCAACCTCCTCAAGCTCACACACAAATTCCACAGGCAGCAGAACAGGTTCAGCAGCAAGCAGCATTCACTTTGACCCAACTCTAAAAACCGTAATAAATTGAAGCAGGAAATGAAGCATGAAAACATTCCCTGGAACTGCATTTATCAGCTCTGTACTACAAATACAATTATTTCTTATTTTATCTAGGCCAAAATCAAAAGCAGCAATGAGAGTATCATGAAGTATACCAGTCTCCTTCATTACACCCATCGAGAAGAAATTATATTGTTTACAAATGACGAGGTAGAAGGATGTGCAGCAGCTTTTCTATGCAGGATAGTGCAAGTCTTCAAGTTTTACAAGCATCTGCACCAATTCCTTTCACAGAAACTTCCTTCTTTTCATCATTACTTTCTTAGTGGGGCATTAAGCTAATAGTTTTTGACATCTCTTTTAGGCAACACTTTTCTAATCCTATTATGTCTTCCTATTTAAAACCCACCAATTAACTGCTCTGAGAAATGGTGACATCATGGGGTATTTAAAAACAAACAGAAAGACAAAAAGAAATCCAATCCTGAAACAAACTCCTTTTCCACTTCTCAGAATTTCAAGCCAAATGAAGAAAGCACATTAAAACACTCACAGCTGCTGCCACATCCCTCCTTCCTGTAGAACAGTCTCTCCAAAAAGTACGGAGAGTGCTTTGCAAGCAGCAGACACTTTTCATCCAGGAAACCCCACACCATAAAGAGACCTCTGTTACCTCTCAAACACTGCAGGAGTCAGCTCAAATCACAGGGTAGAAGAATACAAAAAAAGGAAAAGAAAAAAAGAGCCAACACATCCTGCTTTCTCCCAGGTGAAAGAGGCTCCCTGGTGCTGTCCCACATGCCCTTCCCTCAGCTCATGTCCCAACCTAGAGCGGCAGACAGTCTCCCTCCTTTCCTCCTAGCACAGCAGAACCAGCACAGAGGCACTCAGGCACACTGGGACAGAAGCAATACTGCTTACAAACAATTCCCACAACAAACCACTCGAGCCTTTGTTCCTAAAAGCAAACCCTTGATGCCCTTAAAGCATCTGCTCCATTTGGAGATTTTAAATGTTACAGATTTTAAATGTCATTCCTCTTACATAGATCAAGCTGCCAACTCTCCCATCCATACCTGTGGAGAAGTCCAGGTGCTCCCACTGCACTCCTCACCGTTATTGCCCAGACATACTGGTTGATGACAGTACCGCCACTTACAGAAGCACCTACTTTATGCAACCAGCCTGAGTCAGTGACCAGGCTTTTCATAAAAGGTAACTTACTATTACAGGGTTGTCCCTCACTGGTGCTTTTTCCACCACTCTGCCCCAAAACACTCCTCTAGCAGCCTCACAGGACCCACTGGATGGAAACAACTGAGGTGTCTCTGTCATCTTGCCCATCTGGGGCTCCCCCAGACTACCAGGGACACAGCACTGCAAAGTCAGATGTGCTGGCTGAGCTCTGGGTCAGCATGCAGCCACTTGGAAGAGTTTTGCTGCTAACCTTCCTAAGCCTCTCCCCAGCTGCTGCATCCTAAGCTGACAAACACACCTCCTTCAGCACAGTTGCACCTACATCAGAGGAACTTATGAGCACACTTGTGGCTGGTAAGGTGTGAGATTCTCATGCTTACATCTAACAAACAGATAACACGTAAGAAGATACGAAGGATGAGACCTGAGCAGAAATAGGGTATAAGGGAAAAAAGGTTTGTAGTTAAGGCAGGGAGAGGAAGGATAGGCACAGCCTCATGATAAGTGTCAAGTTCCTGTAACTCAGACTCTGAACTCTTAGTGCAGCAAGTACATTCCAGGCAGGTAGGTATTTCAAAGCCTCCCCTGTGCCACCAAGTTCTTATCTACTATTAGGCCTGCACAAGAGTTTTGATTAATAACTTCCTCATATCAGACACTTATTAGTGTGAAAAAATGTTTTAGGACTACTGCATGTTTCAGCTGGTCAGTCACAAAGTCAGACCAGTCTGGATCTTCACTGTCACCATCTCATCTTGATCTCCAGTCCAGACCACTTTGTCTGCACCAGCACAGGCTGGGGTTAGCTGGATTAGGAGGCAAGCAGTATTTCTAGCAAACTTCTGCAATCCTTTGTCTACACTTCCCACTGAAAGATGTCTGAAAACCTGGTATGACAACCAGCAGAAAAACAGTAGCTCAACTTTCAGTTGACCAGAAACTGTTATTTTAAGAGAATGGCAGCCGCCATTTCCAGGCAATGACTGGTAACATTTTACAGGCTGCCTCCAACCATACAATTTTAAAGAGGAAACATATGAGTTAAAAAGAAACAGACCTAAGTGAACCTGTGGGGCAGATTACAGTAACAGCCACTGCCAGCTAAAATATTCCAGTTATGTCAAGAATACAGATACACAGATGTGCGGGCTCCACTCTCTTTTCTTACTATTTATTACTTGATAACTGCTTGATACTCAATATAAAAGAACAAAAGTACCACAGGTCCAACTCCCTGAATTACAAACTACAAAAGATAAAGAACACGTAACACACCAGGAAATCACTGTCATGGTTTAACCCCAGCTGGCAATTAAGCACCACAGCCACTCCCTCAGTCCCCACAAATAGGGGGATGGGGCAGAGAATCAGAAGAGTGAAAGTGAGAAAACATGGATTGAGAAAAAACAGTTTAAAGGGACAGAAAACAAGGAAAATAATAATTAGAATAATGATAATAATAACTTAAAGGCACAAAATAATGATCCAATTGCTCACCACTGGCTGACCAAGGCCCAGCCAGCCCCTGGGCAGCAGCTCCTGGCCAGCTTTCCCTCCAGCTGATACACTGACCATGATACCACATGGTATGGAATATCCCTTTGGCCAGTTTGGATCAGCTCTCCTGGCGGCGTCCCCTCCCAACTTCTTGTGCCCCCCTGCAGCCTTCTCACTGGCAGAACACAGGAGATTGAAAAGTCCATGAATTAGGGCAAGCAACACTTCTCAGCAACAACCAAAATGTGTGTTATCAACATTATTCTCAAACTAAATAAACAACAAAGCACTGTACCAGTAACTTGGAAGAAAATTAATCTTATCCCAGCTGAAACCAAGGCAATAGCCTAGATATTTAGCTTACACAACTTACAGTCTCCATAGGTGTGGGCATCACAGAAGAAGCAGCTGCAACAGATTTAAATGAGGAAAGGCTTGGGAGGCAAACACAATAGATCTGTTTCGCACAAAAGGAGCATCATAGCAGGAAAGTATTGGAAGAGGACTTCCCATACATCTTTAACTCTGACATGCAGGATGAACAAAAGAAAAAGTATCTCAGTATCTCTCCTATCCCTAACAGGGACACCCACTGTTACTCCACTAAACATTACCTAAAATGAGGAGCACTATTCTTGTGTTCCAGTCAGCTTTGGTTTATGATCAATGAGCTGAACAACTCACTCCACAGGGAATGCACTAGACAAAGGCAGCAATCTCTGAATACAAGTATGTGTGAAGTCCAATGCCCCTTGAATACATGTCCCTGATTTTTTGGCTGCTAGGGACTTGCTTAGCCACTCCTCCCAAAAAGAACAGGGGAAAATAAAGGCAGAGAGATCACTTACCAACAGGCAAAGCAGCCTCAACTTGAGGAAAATTAATGTATTGCCAATTAAAAACTAAGCAGGATAGTAAGACACAAAAACTACACTTGACCTTTGCTCCCTTCTTCTCAGGCTCAATTTCACTACTTGACTCCCACTTCCTCTACCTCCCACCCCACAACAGTGCAGGGGGACAAGGAATGCAGGTCAGAGAATCATTTCGTTTGGAAAAGACCTCTGAGATCACCGAGTCCAACCAGCACTGCCAGCCCACCACGAAACCATGTCCTTAAGCACCACATTTACGAGTCTTTCAAATACCTCCAGAACAGTGACACAACCACTTCCTGGGGCAGCTTGTTCCAGGGCTTGATAACCCTTTCTGGAAAGAAAGATTTCGCAATATTCAATCTAAACATCCCCTGGTGAAACATGAGGCAGTTTCATCTTGTCCTGTTGCTTGTGAGAAGAGGCCGATCCCCATTAGGCTACAACCCCCTTTCAGGTAGTTGTAGACAGCAATAAGGTCACCCCCGAGCCTCCCATCCAGGCTGAACAACCCCAGCTCCCTCAGCCACTCCTCACAGGGCTTGTGCTCCAGCCCCTTCACCAGCTCAGTCGCCCTTCTCTGGACTTGCTCCGGCACCTCCATGTCTTTCTTGCAGTGAGGGGCCCAGAACTGAACACAGGACTTGAGGTGCAGCCTCACCAGTGCCAATACACAGGGAATCACCACCCTAGTCCTACAGGTCACACCATTTCTGATGCAGGCCAGGATGCCACTGGCCTTCTTGGCCACCTGGGCACACTGCTGGCTCATGCTCAGGTCCTTCTTCACCGGGACGCTTTCCAGCCACTCATCCCCCAGCCTGGAGTGCTGGTCACGGTTGTTGTGACCCAGGTGCAACACTGAGCGCTTTGTCCTGTTCAGCCTCATTGTTGGCCTTGGCTCACTGAGTCAGTACAGATCCCCCTGGAGAGCCTTCCTACCCTTTAGAGAATCAACAACTCCTCTTCGCCACTCCTTCCTCCTTGCATTTTTGGATCCCCCCCCACAGAGTACAGACCTTTATGAACTGCTTCGTCTTGAATCCGTTCCACAGGCCACACACAGCTCCTGCCAAAAACGCCACCTCCTGCATGGGCTCCTCTCCACGGGCTGCAGTCCATGGGCTGCCACCTGCTATAGCATGGGGCTGACTCCTTCAACTCTCAGGTGGAAGTTCTCTTTAGGCTGTACCTCCAGGCACAGCATGCATCTGTGGGCTTTACCTGGGAGCTTCACTGTTCTCTACTGTGCCCAGAATACTCACAACACATTTTACCACCACAGATCAACCAACTGACATGTTTTGACAGTCACTGACTGCTACATGGTGCAACTCTTCTTCAATCTATCTTCAGGTAGGTGAACTTGAGGCGACAATTTCTCCAATGCAGAAGAAATGTCAGTTGACATTTTCACTTAATACAGGGCCCTAAAGCAATCTTGGCTTTAGCGTTACTCAGTGCTTTACTCATACCTGAAATATTAGACTGTGGACATACAGCTACTTTTAACATTTTCAGTCAAAATGGTGAGCAAGCAACAGACATTTTTATATAGTCATGTTTCACTCGTAAAACAGAGACCCAGCTCTATAATACCACATAAAGATTTCTGAGACTACCAGAGGAAAAGCTTATGCCTTCTTTACTAAGCAAATACAGAACTTTTTCTGAAAATGACCCAACATCATTAACAAGCACAGGCCAAACGAAGAGGTGCTACTCCAACAGAGTTTTTATTTTCCTAAAACGTAACCAACTCTGATTTTACGCTGGGAAATGCAATCTAACATCTCCAGGCCAAGAAACACATTTATGAATGGCCTCTCTTGTTACACAACTACAGCTGAGCCACTGACCTCACTGTAAAACACACAGCACTGTCAGACTGAGCAGAGCCAGAGAGACAGAGCGAGGGCACAGCCCACAGCTCCCTAACTGCTTACCACAGAAGTATATTTTAAGGAAATACAGCACATTTTAAAAACACCTTCCCGTTCAAGATGAGTGAAATATCCTGACAAAATACATGGCAGAACAGACTTCTGTGACACACAGGAATCTCATGTCCAATGAAACGCTCAGGTCACAATTCAACTGAGCAACACTCCATCTTTTTGTGGCAGCTGCTGCCCTGCTGGAGTGGCATCAATCAGTATGGATGACAGATGTCAGAGGCCTTGACACCTTTTACAAAAACACTTCAACACATTCCCAGCCAAATTCCTCATTTAATTCCTCATCCTGCACAAAAAA
>VXBA01002143.1:1726617-1741794 GCA_013399895.1 Serilophus lunatus | reverse complement strand
AAAAAAAAAAAAAAAATCTGATAAAACCACTATATTACCAATGCACATTCTTCGTTCAACTTTAAGTAGAATATAATTTTTTTAAATTGAAAGCGTCAACCACAGATAGCTAAAGCAATACAGAAGTTAAGTAGTGTAGACCTGTGGCTTCTTAACACATTTATAATTTTCGGTTCACAAGTATCTATGAATCAAGTAGTAAAAAAAATGAAAACTAATAAAGTTTAAAACATAACTGGGAACAGAATCCCATTATTTGTTTCTCGTGAAAGTACTTCAGCATGAGAACTGCACCAAAGACATTACAGCTGAGGCTTTGTTAGGTATAAACAGATTTTACTTTTTTATTATTATTTTTGCAGTTTTAGTAAGGATTACAAATTGTCAGGGCCTACTGCAAAGACACCTATGAAAAACCTGTACAGATGGCACGGCTTTGTCAAGCTATTAAACATACAAAACCTTTTCCCTGTTAGAACACAATTTATACCTATGCCAGTTTTCAACCAATCTGCAGATGGATTTTTATTCAGGAGAAAAGTTTCAAACATACAATTTAAGGGCTTTAACTCAAACCCTTTGGAAATAGGATGACCTAGAAAAACATTTTTGAATTCAAAAGTAGTTCAACATTGCAACAAGAAATTTTAATCAAATGCTCATGGAAGTAATTCTAAAAATACGCCTGAGAACCAAGACACTATTAAACCTTTCGAACAAGCAGCTCAGTAAAATTTCAGGCAGAGGGAGACAGCATATTATTCTTACACTCAGTTACTAATCTCTTTTCCTCCATCTCACCAGATCTTGCCAGGGAGTGTGGAGAATTACACGAGATGCGATGTGGGCTTCTCCTCTCTCAGGGCTAAAGAGCTCCTGTCTTTCTATAAACCTCCTTAACCTAACAGCCAACAGGCTCGAGCTCTTTCCAGGAAGACAAGAGAAGGTCAAGGGTGATGATAATTAACTCAGAAGCAGAGAAGAGGAAAGTGGCTCCTTTCCAACCCTTCACTTCTCATTACTGTGCAGGTTTTACCCCTTCCCATCTCACTGATAAATTAAATTCACTGCAAGAGTTCAGAAGTCAACTACAGGACTGAAGCCTAAGAGGAACAAGATCAGTGTTGCAGGTGCCCTTCCAGCATTGGATCCAAAAACATTGCTATGATTTATAACTGGGTACATTTAGAAGCATCATTATTTCAGTTTTAAAGCATTATCTGAATTATAATGCATGATAACTTTACCCCACAATTCCCTGCCTAATAAATAAACATTACCCAACTATGCTCTCACAACACCAAGGAAGCACAATCATAGCTGTAAGGCATGTTACTTGTAGTTATGCTGAAGAATTTCAAAGTGAAGACAAAATGCTTATAAAATTCCCTAAATATGTTGAAAACCATTAAGAAAAATATGGTGTAAGCTCTCTCCCACTGTTTTACAACATTCTCAAGGTCCCATTTCTATGCAGTGCAAAAACCCAGCCTCTGAAGCAGAAAAAACCCCAAGCTAGCCAAGTTACACACTTGCTGGGTGACTTTTAACAACATATTTGCCAAAAAAGTGGTTTTTCAACCAAGCTTTTGCATCATTCAACCATGCTACAGAATCTCCAGGCATGCTACCTTCAATACAGCAAAACCCATGTTCACCAAACTCATTCATGTAACTTTAAGATCATATAATAAACACACAGAAGTCAAACACCCCACAACTTCTATTTTTTCCTACATCTTATTTGAAACAGAAGCATGAGTCAAGCTAGAGAGAAACAGAAAAACCAAAGCTTTCCAAAGTTGAAGTAACAAATCTCTTTTTTTTCTAGCCAAAAAGTATTTGTGGAAATGGAGCACAGCTGTTAAAAAAATGACAAGGAAATACCTACCTAAATCAAAAAACAAGGTCAGTCATACTTAAAGAAAGTGTTCATGAAGAAAACTCATCTACAGTAAAGTATCTTGGATGAAAGGTGATACTTCACCCTGTTAAAAAAAGGATCATGAAACATTAGTAAAGCTGAATAGTGACAGAGAATAATACAAAACCTCAAGGCATGCTTTTCAGTATTCTAAATTTAATCAGAGTGTTTGTAATTAACAACAGAAGTCTAAAGAATCATCACTGAATTGCAAAGAAAAAAGATCTTTAGAGAAAGAGCACCTCACATAGCAACCAATCTTACTGACAAAAACACTAAACATTTAAGTCGAAGAATGTGAACTGAACCCAAAGGTTGGTTTCTTCAGTGTTTTTAATGTTAGCTACCTCACTGACATCAAACTTTCATATTTCTCTAAACCTCTCTGTTGAAAACCACCTTCTAAACTGACTCAGCTGTCCCTTGGGAACATCACAGCTGTTAAATGAAGGGGTAGAAAAAATGTTAAATCCACAAGAGATCTTCATTGTTAACTCTGGAACAAGCCAGCGTTAGTAAGACACTATGTGTATTCTCCTTTTTGACTATTACTACCACAGTGCTGTGAAAATCTTAAGTATGCAAGGTTGCAAATCGCATCAGAGCTGTACTTTAAGGCATTTATACTCAGAAATAAAACCCTGTTGAATACTCTCGCTAGTAGTCCCACTTCTGCTTCTCCTCACCACCTCCAAACACATTTCCATCATGACCTGAGGCATTTTTGTCAAATGAGGAGTCCCATAAAGCTCTGCAACTCTCCTTTTAAGCTCTCTGATCGCTCTTCTGGAGCCTCCACAACAACACCCAGAGCAGTGAATGAAGAAATGTATGTCTCATCAGAAAATTTTAGTGACTAGCATCACTTGCGCGTGCTCCAGTTTCTCCACGCGTGAAACGGAGAAAATAACACCTAATACAGCATTTACCACAAAGCCATCCAAAAGTTGTAGCTAAAATGCAAACGCCAGTGCGCTCCAGCCGTCCCCCTGACTTACGACCCCCGAGTCTGGTACAATAAGTGCTTCCACTTGGTACCCAACTTTGACATATGTCGCCGTTCCCAATTACAGCGGTAACGCTAAGCGGGAGCGCACCCCCGAGCCCTGCCTGCGATGCTCACGACGGATTCCCCGCCAGAAGTCCTGAGCTGCAGGAAACGACCCAAAGTTTCCAGCACGCACCAGATGCTCCAAGCACAAGGACGCACAACCACGTCCTCCCGCTAACGCTGAACTGAAACACCGTCCGGGAATTCGCTACCGGCGGCGCCCATTCCCNGGACCCGGACCCGGACCCGGACCCGGACCCGGACCCGCTCCCACCGCCGCGGGAGCCGCGGGAGCCGCGGGGACACGGACACGCTCCCACCACCTCCCCCACCGTGGTCACGGGGAGATGGACACGGACACCCGCTCCCAGGGCCGTAAGGATACGGACACGCACTCACTCCCACCGCTCCCGGGCCCGCAGGGATATGGCTATGGACACGGACACAGATATGGATACAGACACGTTCTCGCTCCCGGCGCGCCCCCGACCCGCCGCCCACCAGGCGCGCGCAGGCGCCGTGTGCGCGCACCGCCCCTCCCGCCATGGCCGCCCCCTGGAGGGATCGGGAACAGCGGGGCCGGCCCTGTCCCGTGTCCCGCCTGTTTGCTGTCGCCTTCCCGGGAAAACGCGGGGAGCACGGGGGCTCTGGGGGCGCGGGGTCGGGAGGTGCCGGCGGCTCAGCGCGCCCCGGGTGCTGGTGACGGTGACAGAGCTCTGCCGGCTCTTGGCATTTTCGGGAGGGATGAAGCGCCCGGGGTTTTCTTGGAGAGCTGCGGGCGAGCTGCGAGGGATGGGGGCATCGCAGTGTTTGTATGGCTGGTACACGTCCGAAGCAGAGTCTCGCTTCCTCTCAAAATGTGTCTAGTGGAAGGTGTCCCTTCCCATGGCAGGAGGAAGGAACTAGAGAATCTTTAAGGTTTCTTCCAATGCAAACCGTTCTGTGATTAAATGGCTCTGTGATATTCAACACTTCTTTACAGTGAAAACTCAGCAGGAATTCTTAGAATCTCAGAAATGAGAACTTAAGATGCCTGCTTCCAAAACCTACTTGCTCAGGAAAGAGAATGATGTTTGCCTTCCTCAAGTGGAATCACCACAGGGCTTTTTGTGTCCGACTCTTGACAGTGCAAAATAACCCAAGACCAAAACGTTCAAGTGTGCGTGCCCACGTGCAGATGGCAGAAAGGGTTTATCTCTTACAAGTAACTTTCTCAATATTTGAAAAAATGCCTCAAAATAAAGGTGTTTTCACCTGCAGTTCAAATTAGCTCACCGTATGGAGTAGCCGAAGTTCGTGCTGCTATAACACAACATCTGTTGTTTCTCCATGCAAGACCTTGCAGCCTAATTGTCCCTATCTGCCAAAAAGGCCAGTTATTTTAAACTATTCGATCAAATAGCAAAGCTGCCTCACTGGCAGTGGCAAGAAAAGCAGAAGAGGAGTAGAAGCGATGGCCGTGGTGTTGCCCCACTGAGTTTGCCTGGCTCTAGAGCAAGCCTGCATACATGCCTGTGGGGAGCTGAGATATACCACCCAGGCCCGTACAGTTGCACCCACAAGGAATCTGCTATGAAGCACTAAGAAAGCCCTTCAAGAAAAAAGCAAAATTCATCTTCTTTTGCGGAGAGAAATTATTTCGGTTAAAAGAAACAGAGATATGAAAACTTCTCTTAGAAGCGTAAGAAATTAAGCAAAATACTGAAACTGTCAAAAATTAGATCTGAGGAAGAATGAAGGATAGTATTAAATTCCTTCTGTTTGTAAATAGTAAGGGATGATGATAATCCAAAATTAAAAGAGAGGTGAGTAGTAGTTGTCTAGTAATGACTGTTTGAGTGTCCCCTTTTCTAACGGTACTAGTCACACCTATTGATAGTTTTGTAAGGTTTTAGAATGTTATACAATTGTCAAACCCAGATGCTACCTCCTGATTGTAATCAAATTTGCGAAAGCACGTCTGTCTCAAATATATTAAGTTTCTGTTGCTGTTGTAGGTACAGAAGACACGCTACTGAGAGGGTGACAGAAAGTGTTAGTCATTATTTAACCCATTGAGAGTGTATTGGGGTTATCCAGCTTATCAGTCCGCACACATACTGCAGATTTAATCAGTGTGTGACTCAAGTCCCAATGCACACAGCAAATCACATTCTCACTCATCCTACAGGCCAGCAAAGATACAGAAGCAAACAATGAGACCTGAAGGTACTGTGGTGATTGTGGTCTCACGGGATAGAGAAAAGAGAGAAGAAATGGCCAAAGGTACGTGTGAAGATGCTAGAGATGAACTGGGTTATGCAGAAGATCTGCAAGTGTTTTGTAGACTTGCAGACATTGTGAATATGCAGCCACAGGGGTATAAAGCATGTATGGGAAACCTGAGCTATTGCAGTAAAGGCATCATAGGGGATGTGGGAAACATTCTGAGAACAGCAATTAACTCTGTTTATGGCCCATGGAACACTGTGTTACACTGATATAAGTGGGTTTTTTAGAAGTCTTTCTGTGTGTTTCCTTCCACAAATGTTCTTATCTTGTAAATTTAACATTTGTTTAGCTTTGTTTAATCAGGTTTCTTTCTTCTGGACTAAATGTTTTTTTTTTCCAGAATATAAAAGCTCTTGTGGATCTCATGGGAATGGAGTCTGTGCTGAGAAGGGCCCTGAATCTGGGGTTCCCTTTGGTGATCTATCTTTAAGCTTTTATTAAGCAAAACCTTACATTTTCCCATACCTCAGATATTCAGGTTGTCCCAGGTGAGCTCTTTAGCTGTTGATTTTAATCTTACTTGTAGAGTATGACAAGAACTGAACTTCTGAATAACAACAATCCTTAAGCCCCACACCACATGCAAATGTAGTACAAGACGTTTTTTCCCCCAATGTCCCAGTGACTCAAGGCTTTCAAAGTGTAAAATTATTATTTTTTAAATCTTTGAAAAGAGGCAAAAATCATTAGTTGTGGAAATAATGACACCCAATAAATAATTATCTGGAAGCTTAGCTGTAGACATTTCAGTAGAATGCTACATCTCCACTTTGGAGAAGGACACACAGTTTATGACATGCTGAGTAACATTATTATTATTATTATTATTATTATTATTATGAGGTGATGAACAGAAAAAAATTCTTTCCAGTCTAGGAAATGGCAGTGATACCAGACAGAAAACCTGACACCTCATCCGTTTGCCTAGCACAACATAAGCAGTTTCTCTCAAAAATCAAATCCATGCCAGTACATTCTTTAGTGCTACTAAAAAATTACTGATGAAGTGATCCTGGATGCGGTTTGTCTTGATATAGTGCCATAGAAATGGCAGAATTTCTGAGCAAACAGAATTGGAATATGGGTTGTTTGGGACTGATTCTGCTAATGCTGCTATTTGTTGAGCTGGAGTAGATTTTGACGCCCTGAAGGTTAGTCTTCTATTCACATAGGCATCAGTGACTTGAAAAAAAATTGTTTCATAACACAACTTTTAGCAGATGCATAGAAGCACCGTTTTCTTGGATGCAGACAACAAAGTCCACATTGGACACTCTTCCCTGCAGCCTTTCTTTTCATCTCTGTTCTTCAGTTTAAGCACAAGGCTTTTTTACATGAGAAATTGTTTGGATGAAAGCTGATGCCATGTGGCCTCGGAATGTGAACAAAAAATGCAAGATGTGCTGCAAAGGAGCTGCAGAGGAGCCTTTGGAAGGAGATTTGATTTCCTAGGCAGTGTTTTGCACACGAAAGTCCATTTGGTGTTGAGAGAAGATTCACCTCAGTTGTTTAGACATCGTTGACTTCTGATCCTATTTTTTTCCTGTAAGAGTGTTAATATAGCTGTGTTAAATCCAGAGTTCCTGGTCCTGTTTTTCTTGTGTTTTATTCACATACACTTTATTTTAAACCTTGAGACCCAGTCCTAGCGCACACTAAGCAAACATCCTGCACCACAAAATAACCTCCATGGCAGTTTGCCCTGGTGGTTGTGCCTTACTGTCACTGTCATAAGTCAGCAAAGCAGAGCCCACTTTAACGTGGGTCACGTACTGATAGCAGTGTGGTATCAGTAGTGAGGAGTTTAGACTGGTCTTCAAAAGTCATCCCATCAACTGGTGGACGTTCCAGCAATTAGTACATGATGAATTTCGTGTCACTACAACTACACTGTGAGTGGTACCCAACCTCGTCCGGATACATGTACACAAAAATGAAGTTTTTTCTTTGCTTTGTTGAGGTAAAGCTTTGAGTTAAGTAACAGCTGTATCCCAAGGTAAATTTACAGGACTGTTCCTGTTCAGGGTCACACCTGTTTATGTCCCAGAGTTTGTGGAGCAATAGCCCTGGAGTAAAAGGATAGAGGGGATCTTTGATAATTTGAAAAATTAAGGAGTTAGTAAGACAGAAAAAGGATTTGAAACAGGAGGGAGAGTGAGTGACAAAGGGGCCTAGGTCATCTAAGGGACAGTGGAAAACAGACACAAAGTATGGCAAAAGTAAGAAGTAGGTGAAAAGGGCATTAACCTAAATACCAGAAAGAAAATGAGAGTTGGAATAAAACAGGGACAGTAAAGGTATGAAAATCAAGTGTGCTACTGGCTGAGAGTGTAGAAAGTTTTATATCATTTGTGTTTGCTGGTGGACCAACGCCGTGTTACGTGACCCAGCAGGAGTGTTTTATCAAAGTCCTTGCAACAGTTACACATTTAATCAAAGAAGGATCTTTTTGAACCTGGGCCTCTGTACTTTGCTGGCCTTCCCATAGATGGAATCCAGTGTTTTATATTATGAAGTCCCATGCAAGAATATGTTAGAAGACAAGGGGTTTCCACAAAACTTAAAAAGGATGGTCTCATCTTTCATATCCCACCTGAGCTACTCCTTGTTCCTCAGTATTCATTTCCTTAGCTCAATCTGGATTACAGTTTCCTTGCAAATATGAGGAAAGCAAGGACCCGAACATTCATGCAGCTCCCTGAAGAATTCAGTGATAAAAATTGACATGCCATGGATTGGGCACAAGGACCCTGGCAGATAAATGCAAGGTATTTCTGAAATATCGTTATCAAGGCTAAATGGGAATAAATTGTCACTCCGCAATTGCCCTGGCTGCCTTACTGTTTCCATGTAAGAATGAGATGGGAAAAGACAAGACACTTAAGTCTCCCTACCACTGTACTGAATTCTGTAGGCATAACCATTAGTATGTAGTATGCTAGAGAGGAGAGCGTGTAAACCTTTAAAACATCAATTCAAAGCTGTGCTCGAGTCGTTAGCCTAACTTTTACAAACTTAGTTCTTTGAGTCAAAATGCACAGCAGCAATAACGTTCTTCTCTATGTATCCAGACTTGAACCTGTATTCAGATTTGGGACAGAGAAGGAATTTTACCCGTGTTGAATTAGC
The DNA here is from genome assembly GCA_013399895.1 of Serilophus lunatus. Lineage (NCBI taxonomy): Eukaryota > Metazoa > Chordata > Aves > Passeriformes > Eurylaimidae > Serilophus > Serilophus lunatus. Next base: position 1,733,419 of record VXBA01002143.1, on the reverse strand, counting down.
ACAGACCTCTGTCTCCTACCTCACTGTGGCCTGTTGCACAGTTCCATCAGCTAAACTCTCCTGGGTATATTTCACACGAAGATCAGTTTTCTCTGGAAGCAAGGGCCTCAGGCCTTAGAGACACCTGGACTGAAGTTAAGAACAATTTAGGTTTTAAAACATTTCGCATTATTGTGTGGGTTTTTTTCAATTTGATCTTAAACAATAGAATGCTTTGGCAAACTTCCTAGTACGAGGTGTATATTACAGAGATGCAGACACGGAGCTATAGCCACAGTCTGCTGGTACAGCTGGGCTGTCACTTGTCATTTCTTTGGCTACAAGGAGAAGGATGAGCAAAGCTGAGGTGTGAGGGCAGTGAGGCAGGTACTTTCAGTCTGTTCAGTGAGCAGCAGCTGTGGTGCAGTTTGTTGGCACGAAAATTATCTGAGGATGTTGCTGAGGCTGAAGGAAGGAAAGGGAATGCATGAGGCACAGACCCCGATGTGCTGGCATGGAATGAAGAGGGAGGATTCTCTGCCAGAAACAAGCCAAATCACACTGAGACTTTACTAGAGCCCCTTCCAGACATTTGTTTTAAAAATAAAACAGAACAGCTGTCCTGGTTTTGGCTGGGATAGAGTTAATTTTCTTCTTAGTAGCTGGTACAGTGCTGTGCTTTGGACTTAGTATGAGAATATCATTATACAATGATATTTTGGTTTCTGGTAAGTAGTGCTTACCCTAACTAAAGAATTTTTTAGCTTTCCATGCTCTGCCAGCAAGCAAGTGCACAAGAAACTGGGAGTGAGCATTGCCAGGACAGCTAACCTGGACTGGCCAAAGGGATATTCCATACCATAGAACGTCACGCTCAGTGTATAAACTGGGGGAACTTGGCCAGGATCCACCGATGGCTGCTAGGGGACAGGCTGGGCATCACTCAGCAGATGGTGAGCAACTGTATTGTGTATGGCCATTGGTTTGGGGTTTTTTTATCTTGAGTTTTATTTCTCTCTTTTTGTTATCTAAGTTTTCATTACAATTATTATTAATTGCTTTAGTATTATATTTTACTTTATTTCAATTATTAAAGTGTTCTTATCTCAGCCCATGGATTTTACCTTTTTCCAAGTTCTCCTCCCCTTTCCACTGTGGGGTGGGTGGGGCCATGCGTCTCCACGGTACTCAGTTGCTGGCTGCGTTAAGCCATGTCAACATCCTTTTTGGCACCTAACATGGTGCACAGAGGGTTGAGATAGCGACGGATCTGACCAGAAGAGCATGATAAAATAAATTTGTTATAAGCATTCATTGTATTGGTTTAGCAGGCACTGGTCACAAAGTTAATTTATTTTCCCTCAGTCATGGTGCTTGATCTCAGGGTTGTATTATGTAACACTTTACTTGCAGCATGTGTTCCCTGTCTTGGGTTTATCGCCTTCGAGGTCTGGGCTAAGGTTATCACTTTATTGTACTTTGTAATACTGGCTTGTGATATGATAGCATTGCTGGTTGCAAAACTAATCTGGTGTGTGTACTCAGCATTGCTCGCCTCTGTTCTTTGGGAGCCATCTATTGGGAACTATCAATAATCACACCTTTTGTCTTTCCTCCTCAGAGGGACAACCTATGGAGGAGACATCCCCCCACACCTTCCCCTTTCCCACCAGGCTAATTACAGCAGTGTTTGAGAATTTTGAAAATTTTGAATGCCCTTTGAATGTTGAAACCAGCATGGTCCTATTTCCAGGAATGCTGAATGTGTTCCAGATCTTGTTTAAGATTAAACAACTATTTAAGAATACTACCAAGAGAACTCCCTGAGTCTGAATAGCAACAAGTGGCATGGTGTGTGGGCTAGCACGTGGCAAGTACATAGGACAGTGGGCACCTTCAGTGTTTTAGAACTTCATCCCTCAACAGGTGCAGAACAAATATTTGGGAGAATTATGCTGTCACTCTGCCAATTCCAGACACAAATCACTGTGATTTGCTGGTGCCTGGCCCATGTCCCTGTCCTACACTATTCAGTACCCTCAAGGGGATGAGGTGGCCTCTGGATCTCATGACAAAGCGTTAGGCACTATGGCTACTCCAACCCCAGTGATAGGCACTGTAGTTGAACCAGAGAATCAACCCATGCAAGAAGTATCAGTCACCCCTATACACAAGAAGAAATGGACACGAAAGCCAGTTCATTTAGTAAAGGAGGATGAAGTGGGGCCATCACAAGAACAGGAAAAAGAAGCAGAACAAGAGGTAACCACCACTCAATCCCAATCATTGAGTGAGCTCCAGGTTATGTGAAAGTATTTACAACACTGTCAATATTTATACCATTGTCCAAGTGAGCACATCATCCCCTGGCTTCTCTGATGCTGGGATAATGGAGCTAGTACCCTGGAATTAGAGGGTAGAGAAGTCAAGCATCTGGGATCACTTTCCAGGGAATGGGGCTTTGACAAGGTTAATAGAAAAGGGATCCAAGTCCTCAGCCTCTGGATGTGAATCCTGTCAAGCATGAAAGAAAAGCATCCCTTCAAGGAATATGTATATCACCCAGGCATGAAGGACATCATTAGATCCCAGTTGTTGTGATCAACAAAATAACAGCTATGTCTCCAACTAGTAAGAAAGAAAGCTTTCTTAGATGTTGTGGGATTTTGGAGAATGCATATTCCAAATTACAGTCTGATTGTAAGCCATGTCTATCAAGTGACCCAGCAGAAGAGCAGCATCATATGGGACCTGGAACAACAAGCCTTTGAACAGATTAAACAGGAGATAGTTCACACAGTAATCCTTGGGCCAATCCAGGCAGGGCAGGGTGTTAAAAATATGCTCTACACTGTAGCCAGGGAGACTGACTCAATTTGGAACCTCTGGCAGAAAGCACCACACGAGACTTGAGTTTGACCCCTTGGCTTTTTCAGCCGTGTTTGAAAAAGAAACACTTGCAGCTTATGGAAGGGTCTGAGTTGCTTTGAAAGTGATTGGTATTGAAGCATAGCTCTTCTTGGAGCCCTGGTTACCTCTGCTGGACTGAATGTTTATAGGGAAGGTCTCCTCTACACATCATACACCTGATGCTACATGGAATAAGTGGGTCACCACTGATCACACAGTGACCTAGAATAGGAAACCCGAGTCATCCAGGAATCTTGAAAGGGGTCATGAACTGACCCGAAAGTAAAGATTTCAGAATAAGGCCAGAGAAGGAGGTGATGCGTGCTGAAGAGTATAATAAATTATCCGAAAGTGAGAAGCAACATGCCCTGTTTATCGATGGGCCCTGGCGTATTGTAGGAAAGCATTGGAGGTGTTGTATGGAGTCCCCTACAACAAATTGCAGAAATTGCTGAAGGAGACAGTGAGCCCATTCAGTTTGCAGAGATGAAAGCCATTCAGCTGGCTTTAGACATTTTTGAATGAGAAAAATAGCCAATACTTTACCTCTATACTGGCTCAGGGATGGTGGCAAATGCCCTTTGGAGGTGGTTGCAGTGAGGGAAGCAGCATAACTGGCAGCACAGAGGTAAATCCATCTGGGCTGCTGCATTGTGGCAAGATATTTCTGCCTGGGTGAAGAACCTGGTTTTGAAGGTACTTCACGTTAATGCACATGCACCCAAGTCGGGCCACTGCAGAACATCAGACCAACCAACAGGTGGCTCCCAGAACACTATCCTGGGCCTTGAAAAACAAGTCTTGTGATGACATGGTGCCCCAGAAACAACTGAGTCACACATCAGGAGTCATTTCCAAAGTAATCTTGTAGACACTTGGGCCAAAAAGCATGGTATTGAGTGGATATATCACATCCTCTATTGTGCTCCAGCCTCCAGGAAAACTGAAAAATGCAGTGGACTGTTAAAGACTACACTGAGAGCAATGGGTGGTGGGATCATGAAACGTTTAGCAAAAGCCACCTGGTTAGGCAACACTAGAGAATCTGTCAGGCTGGCACTGTTCAATCACAATTTCTATGTACTGTAGAATGGGATAAAGTTCCTGTAGTGCACATAAAAAATATGATGGGGAAAACATCTGGATTATTCCTGCCTCAGGCAAAGGCAAACCAATCCGTGGGATTGCTTTTGCTCGAGGACCTGTGTGCACTTGATGGGTAACGTGGAATGATGAGGAAATCTAGCGTGTGCCTCAAGGGGATTTGATTTTGGGTAAAAATAGCCAATAATTAAACTGTTTGCTGTAATTGCTATATAATCACAGAATTGCTAGGTTGGAAGAGACCTCCAAGACCATCGAGTCCAACCCTTGCCCTAAAACCTCAACTAGACTAGACTATGTCACCAAGTGCCACATCCAGCCTTTTTTTAAACACATCCAGGGATGGTGACTCCACCACCTCTCCGGGCAGACTATTCCAATATTTTATTATTCTTTCTGTGAAAAACTTCTTTCTAATATCTAACCTATACTTTCCTTGGTGTAGCTTGAGACTGTGTCCTCTCGTTCTGTCAGTTGCTGCCCGGTGGAAGAGACCAACCCCCACCTGAGTACAACCTCCTTTCAGGAAGTTGTAGAGAGCGATAAGGTCACCTCTGAGCCTCCTTTTCTCCAGGCTAAACAACTCTAACTCCCTCAATCGTTCCTCATAGGGCTTGTGCTCCAAGCCCCCCACCAGCCTCGTTGCTCTCCTCTGGACACGCTCAATCATCTCCACGTCCTTCCTAAACTGAGGGGCCCAGAACTGGACACAGTACTCAAGGTGCGGTCTCACCAGTGCCGAGTACAGAGGCAGAATAACTTCCCTGCTCCTGCTGGCCACACCGTTCCTAATGCAGGCCAGGATGCCACTGGCCTTCTTGGCCACCAGGGCACACTGCTGACTCATGTTGAGTTGGCTGTCGACCAGTACCCCCAGGTCCCTTTCCACCTGGGCACTGTCCAGCCACACTGTCCCCAGCTTGTAATGTTGCAGGGGGTTTTTGTGGCCAAAATGCAGGACTCAGCATTAGACTTATTAAATTTCATCTTATTGGATACTGCCCAGATATCCAACCGATCCAAATACTGTGTATTATCACTTTTACGGTGGTGGTGATGTGCCCATTACCACACTGGACAATTTGCAGCACCCATCTCCACCAAGTCTGGATTTGGAGATCTGAACTCAACTCCCATTAGATCACCACAGTAGTAAAGAATGAACTTTGATGAATCTAGACAAGTCCAATGGCAATGTAATCAGAACTGGATTCACCATGCAACAGTCCTACAACACACATCACCTTTCCTGCCCTGAAAAACTGTTATGACAAATGAAGCTCAAGGTCATGGACAAAATGAACTCAACTGACATTTTATAGTGATGGCTGATGGAGTTAGAGAATGAGATCTGTGTGTATATGTCAAAAGACAGGAAAGGTGATAGGTGATAGTTTGAAAGTATGAGAGCTGGGTATAGGGTAAATGGTGTCGAATAAGGAGGGGATACTATGCTGGTTTCAGATGAGTTGAAGTTCATTTTCTTCCTAGTAGCTGGTACTGTTCTGTGTTTTTTATCTAGTATGAGAATAATGTTGATAACACACTACTGTTTTAATTGTTTCTAAGTTGTGCTCACCCTAAATCAAGGACTTTTCAGTTTCCCATGTTTTGCCAGCAAGTGAGTGCACAAGAAGGTATGAGGGAGCATAGCCATGAAGATGACCTGAACTGGCCAAGGGGATTCTGTACCACAGGTTGTCATGTCCAGTATATCAGCTGGGGGAAGCTGGCCAGGAGAGGCCGACTGCTGCTTAGGGTCAGGCTGGGCAGTGGTCACTGGGTGGTGAGCAACTGTACTGTGCGTCACTGTTGTGGGTTTTTCCCCCCTTGAGTTTTATTTTTCTCTCTCTTTTTATTATGTTCTATTTAATTACAATTCTTTTTAGTAATAGATTTTATTTTATTTCAGTTATTTAACTACTCTATCTCAACCCACAGGTTTTACCTTTTTCCGACTCTCCCCCTCCCCATTCCACTGTAGAGGAGGGAGTGAGTGGCTGCATAGTACTTAGTTGCTGGCTGGGGTTAAACTTGACAGCAGCAGAGAGGCTTGGTCAGCCCAGCTCTCTCCCACTTTTAGACTTGCCTGGCCCAAGTTACCAGGTTCTCGGGGTAAAATGTTGAAGTAGGGCATCCCCATACAGATTGTCTATTGCTCACACACAAGATTACTTCTTCTGCGCAGTATTTCCTCTCACTCCCTGGGACAGCCTTCTTGTTGTAATGAGCTGTTAATTCTGAATATGGTGGGGTTTTTTTGGCATCTCATGGTGCAAAATGTGGCCACGCCAATTCTGTGCCCCTCACTTCAAGAAAGACATTGAGGAGCTGGAGCAAGAACAGAGAAAGGCAGTGAAGCTGATCTGGAGCACAAGCGCTGGGAGAAGCAGCTGAGGGAGCTGGAGTTGTTTAGCCTGGAGAAAAGGAGGGTCAGCGTGACCTTATCGCTCTCTACAACTCCGCGAAAGGAGGTTGCAGCCAAGTGGGGGCCGGCCTCTTCTTCCAGGCAACGAGTGACAAAGTGACATAGTCGTAAGATGTGCCAGGGGAGGTTTAGCTTGGACGTTAGGAGGAATTTCTTCACATAAAGGGTGGTTAGACATGGGAATGGGCTGCCCCAGGCGGGTGGTGGAGTCACCGCCCCTGGAGGTGTCTAAGGGCGGACTGGATGTGGCTTTCAGTGCCACGGTCACGGGCTGGGCTGATCTCAGATGTATTTTCCAACCTAATTGATTCTGTGTATGTGGCTATAAGCGGACTTCCTGGGTCTATTTTTACTTGTGATTCTAGAGCACACAAGGAGCGG
>VXBA01002143.1:1701997-1726415 GCA_013399895.1 Serilophus lunatus | reverse complement strand
CGGGGGCCGAGGCCGCTGCCGCCGGAGGGGACCCCGCTGCCGGCTGATGTCCGAGCCGCGCCGCCGCCCGCGCTCGGATGTGTGAGTACCGGCCCCGCCGCTCCCTGCGGGCAGGGAGAGCCCCCGGCGAGCCGGGCGGGCGGCGGGCTGGCACCGCCGGAGCCCCCGCGGTGCCGCCCGCCCGCAACTGCGTGAGTGACTCCGTGTGTGCGTGTGTGTGTGTGTCTGTGTGTGTGGTGGGGAGGCTTCTGCCGGCTTTGCTCCGTCCTGTTGGTAAGTTACGGCTCTTAGTCCCGGGCGTCTCTTCTCAGCCGTTTCCTGCTGTGTGTGCGGGTCGGAGCGGGCGGTCCGCGCACGCTGCCCGGAGCCGGCGGGAGGGGTGAGGGTTAAACGCGAGGGAGTTATGCTGGGGTCACGGGTAGGTGTGTTTTGGGCTTTTAAAGCGCTGTCCCTGCGTAATCGGTCCTGCGAACCGGTAGGCAAGGGCTCTGTACTGCGGAAGATGAAGAGCTGAGGCAATCCTGTGTACGTCCAGGCAAATCCAACCTGTCGTAAGGTACCGTTCCCAGAATTCGCGTGGATGCACATTTCTATCGCTCTTTCTTTTTTGTACTACTCAGAAAACAGTGTATCAATCGTCCTCCCTTATGTGGGGTAGCAGCTGGGCCGATGATTTTCCTTTTTACAGGAGGCAGCTCCTTTGCTACTCCAGCATCATTTTAACATGTGAATGTATAGCAGACACAGAGGCAGCTTTGTTTGCAATCTGTGATTGCTCTCATGCATGCTTTTTGTTGTGAATAAGGGGCCCCTCATGTCACTGGCATCTGTTACGACTGTAAGTGAAGAAATGAGATGTTTGTGTTACAAAGCAGTGAGTTAAGTTTTTGGAGACGAGGCATCCCTTCTGTAACTATCCCTTCTGTCTGTTAACTCACTGTGACCAGAAGAGATTTTCTGGATGAGGGGCACAGCAGTGCAGGGATGGGACTGAAATTGCTCACTTCCAGTTTCCCAGAATGTTGAAAGCAGGGGACATCAGCCCTTTAACTCACAGTCTGCTCCTTTGCTTACCTCCTGGCATTCCTGTTGTTGGAATGTTTCTGGCACTCATTTCTCCTTCCAGCTGCTCCTCTTGGAGTGCAGGCTCTTTGGCCAGGGTGCTTGGCACTGCAGTGGGGTGATACTGTGCTGGTAAAACCTGGGCCCCCTGGTGCCAAAGTGGTAATGAGGCAATGCTGGCCACTCAGGGAGTTGGGCTGAAACTTCCCTTGCACCCTGTTCCCCCTTACCCAACTGGAAGTTCTTCAGGTGTAGATGCAGCTGCTGCTTGCTTCTGTTCTTAAGCATCTTAGGTTTTACAGTAAAAAGTCTCGGGTTTTGCAGTACAAACCAGCATGCTGGATGGGAATGATATCCAGGTCTGATTTCTTTGGAACAACAGAGAAGCTTAGTTAATATCACTGACATTGTGATGTGTACTCCTGATCCCAAGACCACAGAATACCCGAGTGCCTCCTGAACAGCTTATTCCTGGCTGTCTCTGCAGGCATAGTGACTCGCAGGCATTTGAGACCTGGCTTTCAGAAGCTCTGGGAATCCAAATTCCTCCTGATGGAGGTGTCTATATTGCCTCAACCTGAGCCTTCGAAAACATTAATGATTTAGAAAAAGCAGGCCTTTTATTTTTAGTTTTGCAAACCTTTTATTACTTACTTCTATTTTTTACAGTTGTTCTGACTGTAAAATGAGAGTAAAACATTTTACTTCCTACTTTTTGAGGGTATGTTTCTATTCTGCTTGTAAGATGATAAATTCTTTTAAGAAATTCTTGCTATGTACAGATTAGCACCTTGCTGAATTGCTTTTCCTTTCAGAGACACTAATGGCATCCTGTGGTAGGTAAGGAAATGAAGCTGTTCTCATCTTAGTGGCCTGCTTCTGTGTGTAATGTTCGTGCTGATGTAACATTGCCAGTATAGAAGTACTGTTATGTATTACTTCAAAGCAGACAGGCCTAATCATTATATTTTGTCTATGCACTCTTCAGACACTGCTTTTTGTTCTTAAAATCCAGGGAAATAGTCAAATTCTGTATGTAGCGTTTGAAAGGGAAACCCCACACCTTTCTGCTGGTTTTGAAATTGAGCAGCACTGAACACAAATCTTTCTGTGAAAGGGTCTGTAATGCAAAATGACTTGGGCAACTCAAGCCTGGATATCCTAAAAGTAGCACTTTTTTCCTTCTGTGGGCATCAAATCTGTCTGCTTGAGAATACAGCAAGAGCATAGATGCTGGACATGTTTGTTAAAGTGGCATCCAGTTTCTGTGAACATTCAGTTCAGGGGCCAGTTGAGCCACTCTACTACTCTGCAGAATTACAGCTCCTAAAAATGGATATGGTGGAAAGCAACATGCTAGCACTGCTTCTGAGACCATCCTACTCCTCAGTTTGAGTGCTTTCCCTGTGCCCCAGAAGAAATTTTCTTCTGGGAGTTAAAATCCTGTGGTTCAGCTTTAGTTTATGGATGCAAAACTCTTGAGTTGGAAGGGTTGGATTCATGCTCTGGATTTAAAGAAAAGATACTTTGTCAATACAAAGATGTACGTGCTTTTTAGAATTGGTGAAAATCAGTTAGAGATTTGGCTGAATTTGTCTGCTATTAGAACATTTGGTCTTAAAGATTTTCCATTTCTGACATTTCTGTTGTTTTTCTGTTGGGAAATTCTATGTCCTACCATGTTTATGGACCAAGAAATACAGAGGAGGGTTGAATTTGGCTTGCAGGATCTGCTTAAATGCTTGGGATCTTTAATATTAGTTGATCTGTCATAGTATCATAATCTATGATAGGTATTTTCCTTTCTGAGTCCCAGGTTTTGTACTCCTTGCACTGCTGTTCTGTTGGAGAACTAAACCAGTTTGTCATTAGTGCAGTGCCAGTTTATGCACAAGAAACCATAAGGGAGATAGGATATTACAACAGTCGACCTTCCTCTTCTTTCTTCCCCCTGCCATCTCCTTAACCTGCTTGCTGGCTGGGGAGTTTGGCCTGTGCCTGGTAAGTGACAGTGTCATGGAGTTGGCTCTCTCCTCTTCTTTATTCACCTGACAGCAGGTCTTTTCTGCCCATCAGAACTTCAGCACGTTTATTTCTAGCCCTGCCACAGTCAGGTAAGTGGCATAGCTTTGAGCAGGTGGATTTGTAAAACCAGAGGTGAGTCTCCAGTAGCTGTGTGACTTGGGAAGCGCTCTCATGAGTTATCACAAACTCTCCTGAAAGATTTCACGCTGCTCTTTGTGGGGTGTAGTCACTGGAGAGTTATTTCCAACCTTTTTTTTTTATTTTTTTGGGTGTTGCAAACGGAAAAGGACACTTCTGGTGGGAAGTGGGTGTTATGCAAGCTAGTCAGGAGAGCTGTGCTGGCTAACAGTGCAGCAGCATCTGTGAGTGCTGGAGGGTTTGGAATGGCTTGTTTAAACAAAATTCAGATGTCAGTAGACATCTGTGGCTCAGAAATACAGATAAGGAAGCATGTGTGCAGGTTCAGACAGGTAAATTGTTCTCCATATAATTAATTTTACAAGGGATTAGTGTATCTTATTGCATTTTCCCAATCTGCCAGATTAGTTGCTCTATAAACGTTCATACAAAGTTCTGAGTGCTGCCTACCAGAGTCACAGAAGTTGAATTGAAGGCTCTGACTGTTTTGTGGGGAACTTCTATATTACCTCTCCATCTAGTTTTGAGGCAAGTAGGGAGAGTGGATGAATTCTCAAATGTGGTTTAGATTTTAATACAAATTTATGATTTATGCAAGTTGCAATTTATTTAGAATTCCCTGCAATAATTTGTTTTTTCCAAAGTGTCAGGGATGTGCAAAGCATTGATACCTTCCACTGTGAATCCCAATGCAATGAGTAAGGCTGAAGGAAGCAGTTTTTAACTGTCTACTTCATGCCTTCAAACTCATTGCTACAGATGGCAGATGCCTTCCTTATTTTTAGCTATTTGAGGACAAAACAGAAAAATCTTAGTGGCTCCCCATGATTTGTCATCATGGCTGATCTCCATTAAATTAAACATAGAGATTGGCAGAGAAACAAAGCCAGCAGGAAAGCTGCTTCTGTTTGTTTTTGAAAAAGCTTGTCTAAAGCACTAAAATAATACTGTAGAAAATATTCACTACTGCATACAGAGACCCTTGGCAGGAGAAGTACTTGCTGAATGGTTTATCTTGTTTGGTGTAAGGAAATTGAGGTCTAACTTGGTAAAAAAAGTTCCTTGGAAGTCAGTTGAAGAGGAGAGATTACAAAGCAAAAGAGGTCCTGTGTGTATGTGTTCAAGGTTGGGAGGAGAATGCATATTTTGGTGGCTTGCATGCCTGAAAATGTTAAGATAGGCTCTTAAAGCAAGAGCATCTTCTATTTTTTCCATGCTTTTCTTCTTCCCCTTCAGTAGTGACATATTTTGTTGTGCATTTGCCCTGATAACTTGGGGGAAAAAAAATCAGTGTCCGTACCTAAAATTCCACTCCTCTCCCCGTTGCTGTGCAGGGCACAGTGTAAGGGAGGGTGCTCTGTGGCTGTGCTCTGGCAGAGCCATCCATGGCTGTCCGTGGTGGGTACTGAAGAGCTTTGGTGGGAGATGTAGGTGGGAGTGTGTGTTGATAAACTGTCCTAAGGGGCCAGCTTTGATAGCTTTGCCTGTGTTGTGTCTGCTGAAACACTGTCCTTGTGATTTAGTGTTTTACTTCCCAACCAGTGTCCCCTTTTAAACAGAACTTGTGTTTCTATCCCGAACATGCAGGAGGAGTTGGAGCTTAAAACTTATTGTGTTGTTACATACTCAGAGAACTGTACGTCTAGGTCAGTAATTCCTGCCAACTCTTTAGTTTGGGCCTCTCACTCTGGGGGAGGCTGGACTTGCTGTCCCTTTCCCCACACGATTTAAAAGCATGGGAACTGTAGGATTGAAATAAACCATGACCCAACTGGTCACGACTACATTTCCCTTTGCTGCTGGAAAAGCTCAACTTTGCAATTCTGTCTTGTTCTCACACAAGAACAAGCCAATGCTTTCTTTATTCCCAGATCCAGTATTTGGCTGTGAGTGTTACTGTATACATCAGAAGAAGCCAAAGAAAATGTTAATGTCTTGCTAACTGTGTAATACTGTTGCCTTGGTGAGGACTGTTATTGGCCACTTGTAGCTGCTGAGCCCTGAGGATCTTGTGAGTTGGATTTGCTTTTTTTCAGTTTCTTTTGGAATATAAATTCACTTGTCTTCATTCATAAAATTATTACAGTCATTCATTAAAGTCTTCCTAAACTGTTTACTTTAACCTCCTGCAGCAGTTAGTTGCACAAGGTAATTATATGGTTATAAGGTAATATTATTTTATTACTCTAGGAATTATGGCTTTGTTTTTGTACTTGCCAGAGGTTCGTTAAGAGCTCTGAATGTGTGTGTCTTCTTTCCTCCAATTCACAAAGACTTGAACTCACCTGTATTCTGAAGAGGCCCTTGTTGCCTGCATGACTCTGGAAATTTCCTCCTTGCACCTCTAAAGTAAGCTCTTTGGGAGGATTTTTTTAAGAATGTATAGATTTGGGTTGGAAATCCCTCTACTTGTTAAAATATTGCTCCTTCAGTGTTTTGGATAATTTGCTTGGTCTGGAGTACTAAGAACTTAAATCTTTATGACCTGTCCTTAAAAAGAGCACTTGTGCAAAATGAGCTGAGTGAGCTCACTGCGCTTGAACCTTGAGAGGCTTTTCCTCGAAAACTTTTCTTTCCTGCTCCCATTTTTGTCTGTGGGTATTTGAAGTACTGGGGCAGCTACAAATGACAGATGCTGCCTTCACCTTGTCTTTAGCTAGAACTCTTACTTTCCCCCACTTCCCTGTTTTCTTAGCTCTAGCCTTCCTTCCAGGCTGAAGATGCATGAGATGAGTCATACAGTGTATATGCTGTTTGTGAATTCTCACCTTTCACTTGCTGCTTTCACCCTTGGCTTTTGGCATATGTGTAGAGGACTGATAGATGGAGCCTCTTCAGCCAGAGTTGGGCTGTGTCAGAAAAGCCTGTGCTGACCTGGTCTTGATGGGTTGGTTTTGTTATTACAGAGGAGGTTCTTGGTTCTTTATTACAGAGCAAAAATTAGCCTTGCTGGTGCTTCACCTGACAGTGGTAATTCATTACCCCGGTCTTGTCCTGTTTGGTGGATTCTGGGCTGTACTTCAGGGGGGTTTCTATCTCTCTCTCTCTGACAAATCTCCCTCTTAATCCATTGCTTTGTATGGCATGAGGACTTGGAAAATGTGCTGACTTGGAGACCTCCCTCCTAACCGGTTTTGCCTCCCAACTCTGGGCCAGGTGGCGGGTGTGTGCCTTTGGAGCCAGCCTGAGCTGAAAGGTTGTGTTGACTTAGCACTGGGGCAGCTCTGCACAAGCCAAATATTTAGCTTTCCATCTGATAACCTGTTGGTTGTTTCCTCTCTTGCAACAACCAAATGGCTGTTTTATTCCCAGACCAAGCCAGGACTTCCAGAGAAGTTTTGCAGCTTCTTGGCTTTCAGTGTGACAGATGTGGGAGTGCTGACAGAGTGGCCTTTGTGACCAAGGCTTGGGTGCAGCCATCACTGTTCATAGGCTCTCTTAGGAATCTTTTTTTTTTTGGTTTTGGGATTATTTGGGGTGAATTAGTCAGCAGCTTTGTGTCTCAGTTTTTCCAGCTGTCAAAATGGGTGTGTTTTTTGTTCTTGTTTTTAAATTTAAATAAATAAATAAAAGGTTCACACTAAAAGGAAGTAAAAATAACCTATAGTAATTAGGACTCTCAATGTTCAAAGTTCAAAAGAAAACTTGTCTATAATGTGAATTCGCTGATAATTTGCAAGGTCATTAGGATTGCTGGGCAAATGCAAGTTTGGGATTAGGTCGACCAGCTGTAGCAACCTGATTTGAGGACATTGGTAACCAAGAGACCTTTTTACATTGCTTGTTTCAGTTTCAGAGACAGATCGTGCTTTGTGTCAGCGCTCTGCAGCCGTGTCGTGGAGGTGTCCTGCTGTGCTTCCCTGCGAGGGAACACTGCACAGGCAGCAGGTGTGTTTCCGTAAAGCACGGACAGCCCGAATGGAAAGTCTTGCTGTGAGCTTCTGTGCTGCTGAGGAGGAGGCAGGCAGAGCTCCCTCGCCACAGAGGCGATGTGTTGCTTCACCCCCAGATGTCACATGCTGACTCGGCAGGAAGAGGGCTGCTTTAATCGAGATGGGGAGTTGCAGTGAGAGACCTGTGGTCTTTGTGAGCCACACTGCTGCAAGTGAGGATGGTCATGTGTCCCTTTCTGCTCTTGAGAGTGTCTGGTTGTAGGGCTTGTGGAGCCAAGAAGAGCCTCTTAAATGTTTTCCCACCTCTGAGAGTTCTCGTGCCTCGGTGCAGTGAGCTTCCCGAGGCAACTGGAGGCTCAGAGTTTTTCCCAACTAAAAAGTGTTAACACCATCAAAATAACTGGCTGAGCATTGTAGCGTTTCCAGCAAAGAGATGGGGAGCCAGGCAGACTTTCCATTCTGATGAGTCACTGACTCTCTCCTGATTTGCCTCTTGCAAGAGCTGTTTGGGCAGCTGCTGATGCAGGAACATGATTCTGAGTGATGCTCCCTGGGGAGCAGGACAGGGCTGTGTGCTGTTTCACCTCTGAGCTAGTGGATAATTTGGCTGCGTAGCTCAGTAAAGCCTTGTGCATAGCGGGGGTTCATGCCTGCCTGGATCCTGCCTCATCAGGATAGCCGGGGAGCTGATGGGCAGGAGGGGTGTTGTGCCAAGAAACAAAAGGACCAAGTAGTCCTTTTCTGTGGTCCTAAAAGGAAAAATTAGATATCAGAGGGTCTGATGCCTTGCTTCTGGATATTCTTGTAACTGTGTCACAGATGTTTTGTTTCTGGCCCAAAGAAAGAACTTGCTCTATTAGAGGACCCAAGAGATGTCCTTACCCACATCCATTCCCTGTGCATGGGCAGGACCACTGTCTGCTGTTCTGTAGCTGGTCCCCAGATCCTGCTTGTGTGTGTTTTCATGATGCCCACATCTGCCTGCGAGAGAACAACTTGCAAGGTGGGTAGTTTTGATTCTGAGTACTTGAGGATAAAGGGACTTACAAGCATGTGACTTATTTTTTGAGGGAAATTATAGGTGAACTGGAAAGAACAATGTGGAATCACATTAATAGACTAAAGGGGCTTGTCAGGAAAAGCTTTTATCTTTCATTACTCACTTTTTCTGCATGACTATAAAAATCAGATCGCTGATGGGATGGGGACTGCAAACAGAGAAAGAAGCCTGGTAGACTCTTCATTAATATTTAATATGACTTGGATGCACACAGGAATCTTATCTGTTGGAATAAAGGGTTATGGACACCTTTTTTTTCTTGTTCACATATTTTTCAAAGTAGAATCGTGGCTTTGTTTATTAATTGAAAAGTAAAAAGAAGCTTTTCCTCATGCCTCTCTCCTCAAAAAGAAGGGCTGTTGATTGGTTCAAGGCCAAAAAAAGCAGACTTAAGACTCAACTGATCTGTAATCTCACTGCTTTGTTTAGCTTTATCTGTGGAGCTTCAGTTTTTTGTAGCTAGTTTTACAAAACAAAAGCAAACAAAAAAGCAACGGTCCTTAGGCAGATCGTGTTCTAACATACCCCTACCTAATTTGATCTAACTCCAGTGCAGTAAAAGTTATTTAAAGCTTGGCTTGAGGAACTGCCCAGTCTATATGTTCATGGATCACTGTGAAAGGGCTTATTCAAGTGCATTTAAAATTTAAATGTGCACTAATGTTAAGGATGGCTGCTTTCCACAGGCAGTCTTTTTACTGGGAGAAACTTGAATTTTACTGGTTTGGAAAACCAGAGGGTGGAAGTGGGATTCCTTAGTCTCCAAGTGTCTATACTGGCAAGTGTGTGAGGCATACTAATGGGATGATGCTAATGAGACCTGTTAAATTATTTACACAAATTATTGAATGTGGCATAAAATACTGTTAATAGCACTAATTAGACTACCAACATATTGCATCCATTATCATAAATATCCTGTAGGTTCACTCAGACCAATTGTTTTAGCTTCCACAATCCCTGAAGTAGTTAAATCTGGCTTTCCTTTTTAGAGGTTTTTCTCTTTTTTATTTCTCTTCACTTTAGCTGCTTATCAAAAGTGTCTGGGTGCCCTAAGTGAATTCTGCATTGTTTATTGCTGGAGAATTTTTTTCTGTTTACATTTAGTTCCTGATATAAAATATTCCCAAATAAAACTCTAGAACATCCCAGAGAAAATTGCCTGAAAGCTTTATAGTCTTGACTGAAAAGGTAAGGAAGGCTTCAATTCTCTGTTGTGTTGTCATTGGAATTATAATGAGAGTTTTAAAATCTGCCAAGACACATTATTTTCTTCCAAAGCTAAATTGTCCAATGTTTGCTCTCTTTTAATGAATTTTCACATCTCCTTCCTTTTTTCTTTTTTTTCACTCACTCCAGAATCTGTTTTTTGGTGTGGTTTTGTTATTTTGCTTTAGGTTTTTTTCACAAGTGATCTTTATGTGGGTATGTGGAAAGCATTCATCTTTTGAAACTTCTTGATTTTTGCTGAAAATTTGAGAATTGATATTGTGGTTTCAACCAGAACAGTTGGTTATTGCAGTAGAAATGAAGGATGGGAAGTTTTAAACCAAAGGACAATTCTTTGAGGGAGTTTTAGAGTAGTTCTCCTGCACACTGTGTTCATGGTGACAGTGGTGTGAGTCATTGAAAAAACTTCTGGCATTTCTGCCAGCTGGGATTTCTCAGGACTTTAAAAGAGGTGATAACTGAATTATAAATACCAATAGGTTCCATCTGTAGATTTCAAAGCTAGATTGAGAGTTTCCCTAAAGGTGGGGGTGCTTTTTTGGGCCTTGGGTTGGTTCTGGTTATGATGTATTTACAAAATATACTATTCTCCTGGATTCCTCTCCAGACACACAGACATACCAAAGCCCTTGATGCTCGTTCAGTGTCTTGTTTCTGTACAGCACATGTACTTGGAGGGACTTGCAGATATCTGATATCTGCTAACCATCATTAACTTACCCGACTGCACAAATCCTTGCAGTGTCATGGGGGAGACCAATGAAATAGAAGAAAAACTGTATGGGAAGTGATAAAGTCTGTGCCAGAGAATCCACTGTTGTTACTGATATTCTGAGTTGCCCAGCTTCTCACATACTAGTTTATTTTAAGGAGCTGGTAGATCTACCTATGTCATTGAAAATAAATATTTACAAGCTTACTGTTAAATTATTTTTCTTTCAAGCGCTAGGTCTTCGATTGCATTTGAAGTAATGCATACATGTGTTTTGCTGCACTGCTCTGCTAACTAGAACCACTTTTAAATGCATCTCCTACCTTCCTCTTAGTTGGGCTTTCTTAGCACAGAGGGGAGCTGAACCATGCAACTGCCTTCACATGGAGACCAGTCTGTCTGTTCAAAGCTCTGCCAGAAGCCATCCAAATTACCTACCAGCTTTGGAGCCTGTCAAGAAACACATTTGGGTGGTGAAGCTCTAACAGGCCCACCACAACCTGGAGGGCTTGCTTTTGAAATGAAGCACACAGTTGTGTCGTCTCCAGCACTGGAGATACTGGGTGGTGCTCTCCAGCCAGCAGGAAGTACTAGCAGTCCTCGATGGCTAGTTTAAGCAGCTCCTTTTTAAAGACACAATGTCAGTGGCATTTATCCTGCATGTGCAAGCAGAGGCTGATCTGGTGCCATTGAAATGGCACAGTGTTTTCGGGGGGTGGTGGCTGTCCCGCACGGCTCTGAGCGTATGGGGGTGACTTCTTTTGCATGAGTTTGCTTGGCTGGGATGTAAACTAGTTGAACAGCAGTTTGCAGCTTAAGTAATGTTTCTGTCTACTTTGCAGACTTGGGAAGGCTTTTGGATCGTTGTCTGGGTGTTGGGGCACAGCCTTCCGGAGGCACTGGAAGTGGACTGGTTCCTGGTCATGCCCGGTGGAAGGAGGGGACCCAGCCGGCAACAGCTAAGCCGTTCAGCTTTGCCTTCTCTCCAGACGCTGGTTGGTGGGAGCTGCGGAAACGGTACCGGGCTGAGAAACAGGTGAGGACAGAGGTAGGGTTACTGAAACACCTGTGGCTAGCACTAAAAGCAAGGAGGCTTGATCCACTCTGTGCAGGACTGTGGCTCTGTGGTGAAAATGAGGAACTGGGAGACTGGAACCTTGAGCCCTCTGCTGAGGTGTTAGGAGTTGGTTCATCCAAGAGGAAACATGCCCTATGTGACAAACCTCTGTTACTGCTTCTCTGCTCAGCTCCACTGTTGCACATGCTGCCCTTTGTGGCCCCTCTCTTGACTTCTTGCATTAAAAATAGCCTCACGGGGAGGATTGTGGAAGTGGTCTCAGACCCCCTTCACTGTAACTGTGCTCACAACAGCCAGGGGTGGAAATTGCACAGTGCTCCGTTTGTCTTTCCTGCAGCAGTTCCCAGAGCAGTGAGTCCTAGCAAATGATGAGTCCTTGTCTCTCTTTCTCGCTTGCCTGCAATGCCACAGAGAATTAGTGTGGCATGTCAGAGCACGGCTGTGACTCCTCCTCCTCCATAATAGAAAGGCAGGGCAGGGGGATGCCATTATTCTGTTTTGGACCTGCTGGCTGCAGATGGAACAAATTCTCACAGTTGGCAAAGATCATCTCCATTTTCTGGGGAAGTTGGGCGCTAAAACAGGAACACACAGCGACATTTAGATGTCTGTGTTTGGTATGAAAACTGAAAGGGCCCAGCGTTACTTCCTTCCATAGAAAAGCTGGCAAAGTAGAAAAGCTGTTTGCTGCATGCAGAGGCTGTGGTACAGGTTCATTCTTACAGACTTGAGTGATTCAAGCCATGTAACTTTGGCCTTTACAGACTTCTCTGTGTGGGACAGGTGGCACAGTCTGAGGTTCTTGAGGAACCGTTGAGACCATAGAGTCAGTGCCCAGGGTCCTCGGAGAGCATTGCTTATCTTGGTTTCAGTCAGACACAGCACAGTTGTGTCTGAACTTCCTCCATCAGTCTGCCAGAGCTTTTAGTTGTCCTAGCCTCTTCTGAGAGCTAGGAATGAAGGAAGTGTGAGAACACTTGAGAGGTCAGCCTCTAGGAAGTGGCTGAACTACTTCACTCCATTTTTAGTTATCCCTCTTTTAAAAAGAGAAACTGTAAGCCAAAAGACAATGAGCACCTTACAGTACTGGAGAAGGAGGCAGAGCGCTACTGCAGTGTCCTGGTGGTGGGTGGAAAGAGCTAATATTAAGTGCTTGGTGTGGTACAAAGTCTTCAAATGATTTTTGTTCTGAACGTGTGCTGCTCGATTACAAGTTTACTGAAATATTGCTGGGCATGTCACAGCACTTCTGACAGCTCAATCAGTTGTCCAGAGAAAATGCTGGATAAGGGTTTTGTCTGAGCTAAGATGATGAAGCTCACAACCAGCCTCATGTCAGAAATATGAATGCAAGACTGCTGTCCCCTTTCTGCTATTAATGCCCAGTTTCAAATTTACAACCTCAGGCACTCTCTGTCGTGGAAAATGTTAGAGATTATGTAGGATGTTTACCAAGTGAGTGATATCCATGTGCTTCAGGAATGGTAGTGCCATCAGCCTCTCCGCACCTCCGATCACAGCGCTGATTACTCCAGAGCCTGTGCGCCACTGCCGGATCCCTGAACTGCCATTGGATGGGAGCCTTCTCTTTGAATTCCTGTTCTTCATCTACCTACTGGTAGCCCTCTTCATTCAGTACATCAACATCTACAAGACTGTCTGGTGGTACCCATACAATCACCCTGCTTCCTGCACCTCACTGGTGAGTTCTCCAGCAAGTGCCATCACTCGTGCTTTTTCATTACACAGCTTCTTTTCATGCTTCTTCAGTCCAGGAATCACCAAGCATTTGACATTGAGGGAGTGAATGGGAGTTCAAGTGCACCCCCATCAGTAAGGGCCACGTCATTCCCCATTTTATAGGGGACAAAATACATGGCAGGTGAGAGAGAGGAATCAGCAGGACTCCTTCAGGGGAAATTTACCTGTAGATACTTTTATGGCCTAGCTAGCTTCTAGGGTTTGAAACAGAGTTGAGATTCCAGGAGCTGTCTCCTGCTATAGGTTCCCCTTCCCAGTGAAAACAACAGAGCCTGAGAGAAGGAAGACATGCAAGTATTCGTTAGGATCTCACAGCAGGCCAGCAGCAGAGCTGTGGAGTGGGTCAGATCCTCAGATTATGTAAAGCTACCAGTCTCCTCAGTTTCAGTCTTCTTGCTGGCTCAATAAGCTGCATGACCTGGCAGTGACTTCACTCACATGAGTGAAGCCAGCCTCTGCACTTGGTATCATGTCCTTAAAGCTGCTTAAAAGAGTGAAGTAGTCCCACAGTTACCTGTACCAACAGGTGGTGCTGATGTTCCAGTCACCAGCTTCCAGCTGAGCTCTACCATGCTGGACACAGCTTGCTTAGCAGTAAAAGCATTCTGCTTTGGGCTCCCTACACAGAAGGATTTAATAGTCATTTGTTTGTTTCCATCCCAGTTCAAGCATTCTTTTTTACCCAAAATATCCATGAAGTTCCAAACAGAAGTATTCAGAGTCTGCTAACTGTTCTAGAAGCCAGGATATATATGATGGCTTCACTGAAAAATTGACAGAGCTGTATCTAACTTGATGCAGCCAGAGTCAAAATTAAACTTCTAATACAGAACTGTGACCTGTGAAGAGGATGTTTCTCACTTCATCAGGGCACACTGGTTGCCACAGACCCATTTTTGAGGCCAAGAGGGAAAGCAAGCTAGTATTCTCACTCTGGACTCTATTTCAGCTGCCCTTGCTCTGGTTGTTCAGGGGCTTTCTCCTGGAGAACCTGCAACCTGTTCCTAGGTGTCCCTTTGAGCCCAACCCAAAAATACCTGCCTGAAGGGTGGGGTTGTTTTGTTTTCTGTGGAAATTGCTCCAAGGGAAAGAACCTCCCTGTGGACAAGACCTTGCCTCTGGAAAAATTCCTATGCTACTAATGTTTATCCCTTTTCCCTCATCCCTAATAGATCCCTAATAGATTTGGCGAATGCTTACATGAGGTCCTAATGTACTCTACAGCAGCTGGCTTTCTGGTCCCACCCCATCTGGGTGGTTTCAGAGTCCCTTTTACTGGTGAAGACCTTTGTTCTTTCCTCCTTCAGAATTTTCA
The DNA here is from genome assembly GCA_013399895.1 of Serilophus lunatus. NCBI lineage: Eukaryota > Metazoa > Chordata > Aves > Passeriformes > Eurylaimidae > Serilophus > Serilophus lunatus. The sequence continues at coordinate 1,712,141 of VXBA01002143.1, read as the reverse complement.
CCTCATTGACTACCACCTGGCGGCGTTCATCACAGTGATGCTGGCGCGGAGGCTGGTGTGGGCCCTCATCTCTGAGGTAACGTCCCCACCCTTCCCTCTCCTGCCTGTAGTACTTATTGCAGAACATGACCATCCCTGGCCTGAGAAAGTTCTGCAAGTTGGAGGGTTTCTTCCCTCAGAAGAGTCTGGGTATGGAGGACTAAGATTTTGTTGGCGCCCTTCTGCCTTGGAAATTTCCCCTGGAAACCGCTCACGTCCTGCAGTATTGTGTGGCTCTGTTGCCTCTGCAAATAGAGGGAGGTTAAATGGTCCCACTTGCTTTTTTATCTCTGCAGGCACAATATTGTACTCCACTATCCTGAGCTAGAGAAATGGCCAAGAGAATTGCAAGTTAGGTAGCAAAAACACAAATAAGGAGGTTATCCAAGACTAGAATAATGAACAGGAGATTAGAGGGGGAAAGGTCAGGAGGAGGATGTCTGAGTACACTGAAGTGAAATAGTAGAACTGCTTTTCCAGTCCTGGTTACTCAATAACTCAGACTCTGGTCATGTCACCACAGATTTTGAGGCTGCCTCTGTGTTTGGGAGAGCAGAACCAGGCAAAATAGACCTTTGTAAAAGGTCAGTTTGAGGAAAATGGAAGTTTTGTCCGCTGAAATGGTTCATACTACTCTAGGCTAAGCAACTAAGCAGTGTTGAAAAATAAATACATAAAGGAACAGTTATGTTCTGTTGAATAGATGAATGGAGAAGATGGGATCTCTGAAGTTTTCTTTTCATCTGATTCCTGCCATTTTCATTTACATTCACATCCTTTGTAAAACTTCCCATAGACTGAAATTTCTGCATTGAAATCTTTCATGCAAGTTCTTGTGCATCCCATCTATTGGCACTAACCCTTGAGAATCTTTTCATAGTTCAGTTTCCTTCTCCCCTCCGGAGACTGGAACAAGCTTTCTTGCTGTGATGCTTCCTCACTAGATTGTAGCCTCTACATCCAATAGTCATGGAAATCTGTTTTTGCGATTGCCAAGGTGCACAATCTTCTCTTCTTGCAGCTGAGAACTGTGACCTTCCAGAATTCTGATCCTTCTAAAGGACAGAGCAGGAGGAAATGGGTTTTGGGCTATCCTGGAGTATTATCAGAGCAATAAGGGACTTGAGCAAAAATATTTTTCTACTTTGCAGCTCTGAATTTTTTAAGGCCCTATTTTAGTCATGCCCCACAACCTGTGATTGACTCTTTCGGATTCTGTCAATCATTAGTAAAATTAAAGGCATGTACCTTTATAAGAGAATCAGTTTCCTGCTTCTGAGAGGAAGAGGGTAGCTATCATGCTTGCAGTACCTCCTGGCATCTCTCTCTCTGCTCCTTTTCCACAGGCACCCCTTGTGCTTATCTTCTGGCACTAGTGTTACAGGGGTGCTGAGTGTTTCTTCTCTGTTTGCAGGCGTCTCATGTGGGTGCGACATCAGTGATTCACTACATGGTGCGCCTGGTGCTGCTCACCCTCTGTGGATGGGTGCTCTGCTGGACTTTGGTCAACCTCTTCCGCAGCCATTCTGTACTCAACCTTCTCTTCCTGGGCTACCCGTGAGTGACACCACCTTGTACCTTCTGGCCAAGGGGAGTATACTGTTTGGGGGTGGCGTGATCCACCATGGGAAGCAGAGCTCTTGGCTGTAGTCTGTCTCCTTGACTTATGATTAAAAGGGAAGCAGGAGTGGCTGGGGGATGGTATGAGAAGATGGCATTGAGCTTTACTGCAACTTAAAGACTGAGCCATTGATTCTGCAAACGGGGTCATTGGTTCCACAAATGGGATTTGAAGAAGCTTCTCTGCCCAGTTGTTGAAGCTGCAGCCCCTCACCTTTTAGGGGGGAGAAGAGTTGACCACTAGCTTCTGTAACGAGGGTTCCTGTGTGGTATCACTCTTGTAAGGGCTACCATCTGTTGAGAAGGTGCCCCCTGCTTCCTGTTGGGATGGCTGTCATCTCAGCTATTGTTCTTTCTTTCATGGCAGGTTTGGTGTCTACGTCCCTCTGTGCTGTTTCCACCAGGACAGCAGGGCACAGCCTCTACCTGCAGACTGTGGTTACTTGGTACAGGACCAGGTGGTGGATGATGGGGCTTCAGCTGTCAGCAGCCTGGTCAAAGATTTCCTCTCGCTTCTGTGGGAATCCCTGAGAGAACAGTTCAATAATCCTACGTCTATCCCCACCCACAGCTGCCCCCTTTCCCCAGATCTCATCCGCAATGAGGTGGAGTGCCTGAAAGCAGACTTCAACCGCAGGATCAAGGAAGTTCTCTTCAACTCTCTCTTCAGTGCCTACTACGTGGCATTCCTGCCACTGTGTTTTGTGAAGGTAGCTATTGTATGGCTCTCTCTGTGCCCCTGCCCGCCGTCTCCTTCTGACTGTTGTGTGAAATGCTGCCAGGCCAGATTCCTGGTTAATTCCCCTTTTCTCTGTCTCCCCTTTGGCAGCCCGGATAGCGGAGCAATGGCTGCATCCGGAGTGCACTAGTACTGCTCCTGGTTGGCAGATAGGTATTGCCATAAATGTGATGCACCTCTAGACCCATCACCCCACTTACTAACTCCCTTTCTCCCACCCCCTGTCCCAGGCAGATGGATAGCTGTGTTCTTCCTATAAAGGGGAACCTGATGTTACCCGTCTCAGATCCAACATCCTAGCTTTTGAGTGCTTGGATCGGAGGCTTTGGTTGTCAGTCTGTTAGAGCCAACTAGGATGCTTGGCAAACTAAATCCAAGACCCTCTTGTCAATGTGGGGGTTGTATTTTTTCATCTGTCATTTTTCTAACTTGAACAAGCTCCAGTTGGTTCAGAGAAATGGGCAGGTCTCCACAATCCATGTAGCAGTCTTGGTGCAATTGGTGCTTCTGGGGCAGTTCTGTGGCAAGCAAACTGCCTCATTATGTGCTGCTGGAGGAGGAGGAGATGCACCAGCTGCAGCATCATCCCCTGCCCTTTCTCCTTCAGGTCAAGGAGAAGGGAGACTTGAGTATTTCCTGAGCTGTAACCCTCTGAAATCACCGGCCCGAAAGCGCATGCCTGTAATGTGTGGTGTGGGTCTGCTGGATGCACACGCAGTACGTCCCTTGTCATTCCTTCACCGGTTTGGTGACAGGGGTGCCAAGTTCTTGTCTGTCTCTTTACAGAGCACCCAGTACTACGACATGCGGTGGTCCTGTGAGCATCTCATCATGGTGTGGATCAATGCCTTTGTCATGCTCACCACTCAGCTGCTGCCTCCCAAGTACTGTGACCTGCTCCACAGGTCAGCCGCCCACCTCGGCAAGTGGCAGAAACTAGAACACGGTTCCTACAGCAATGCTCCACAGCATATGTGAGTGTGGGGATGGGGAGGGGTTGGCACACCTAGCAAGGGGCTGAGAAGATGTTGTAGTAGAGGGGCAAATACCACCAAGTGTTTATCTGCTGAGGACACTTCTCTATGCCCCATGCAACTCTAGTGGCCTTGATCTTCCCTGGGAGCAGAAATGTCTGCTCTAAAGAGCTATCTGAGCTCCTCCAGTCACTCCTGGCTCCTTCCCAAAAACGCCGAGATTCTTCATGGCCACCAGAGAGTATCTTGTGCAGGGGCAGGGGGTGGCCCCCTACAATGCAGTGAACAGGTTCTTGCACCGGGAGCCATTTGTTCATATTACTCAGAGTCCATTTGATGGGCTTGTGATCACTTCTCTGTGCTTTTCTAGCGGGAGCTAGGCCAAATTCCCGTGGCAGAGGCTTTGGTATTTTTCAGGATGCAGTCCATTCCCCTGAACCCTTGTTCAGGGAGGTGGGAGCACAGAGGCTAATGCTCTGGCATTCTTTTCCCTGCAGCTGGTCAGAAAACACAATATGGCCACAAGGAGTTCTGGTGAGACGGAGCCGATGCCTGTACAAAGCAGTTGGGCCTTACAATGTAGCAGTGCCTTCAGATGTGTCCCATGCCCGCTTTTATGCAAGTATCTCTTCTGTTGCTTAATGCGTTACCACAGTGGGAGGGAGGAGAGGCTCAAACATAGCTGCAGCAGAGCAGATCATGCAGAATAGAGTTCAGTGCTGTGTAACAGCCTGTTGCTGCTAAACAAAATACCTGTTAGCAACAGAGGGGCTTTCCTGTTCCAGTATTACAGTGATCTCTGGGCAAGACGGAAGCTACAGCTACCTTGTCAGTGCTTTCTCATTGAGGTGATGCAGCTCTCCCATTAGGCAGTGGCCTACTCCTAAGAGGGTTCTAGTTAACCACTTTCAGGGAAACAGGAAAGTATATCAACAGGCCAATTGGTTGTTTCACCCATCCTCCCCTACTCAAGCAAAATGGCACTTCTACATGCCTTGTTGCTTATTCTGTCTTCCCTGAGTAGCAGCCTAGTGGTGGCTGGAGTACAAGCATTCCTTCTGGCCCGCAGTGGTGCCTGCCAGCATTATGTACATACTCCTCCTCCCTTCGACACAGCAACAAATTACAGAAATCTGTCCTTTTTAACTGTTTCCCTGCAGTTCCTTTTTCACCGTCCATTACGGCTGCTCAACCTGCTGATTCTCATCGAAGGCAGTGTGGTCTGCTACCAGCTCTACTCATTGCTGCGCTCAGAGAAGTGGAATCACACCCTCTCCATGGCCCTCATCCTTTTCTGCAATTATTATGTCTTATTTAAGCTCCTCCGGGACCGGATAGTATTAGGCAGGGCATACTCCTACCCACTTAACAACTATGGACTCAAGGCACACTAGGCCGGCCAAACGTGTACCCCTTCTCTTTTTCTCCCCACAGGGCAGGGAGGGAACCTCAGAAAAAAAAAAAATATTTTCGTACAGTTCTATTTTTTTCTTGCGGCGTTTATAAATATTTAAAATATTTTATATTTTGTATACTATTGTTTTTGTGGGGTGGGAAGGGAACCAGTGGCAATTAAATGTCGCTTTATAAACAAGGTGTTATTTTATATATATGAAAAAAAATGGATGTGTATATACCGTGTATCTATACCCATACATATATCTATGTGAAGCAACAGGATTGTGTGTGTGGTCACTGTGTCTGCCCTGCCCCTGCATAGTGTGGGGACAGAGCTGCTGTTAATTAAGAACAGCAGGTCTCCTGTGGAATTTGGATAAGCTAACAGGCAGGGGAAAAAAGGAAACACAGGGGCCTTTCACCAAGATTAGTAAAGTTTATTTTGGTAACCTCAGTACCAGGAAAGTCTTGTATTGAAAATGTGCACTGATGAGATATGTTTAGGCAAAAGGAGGAAGTAATGTGTGAAAAGAGTGACTAAGTTACTGTCAGGCAGTCAGTAAAAACTCTCAGTTTTATCTTCCCACTATTAGCAGGATGCAAGTATTATTTTTAAAAAATAAGAAACAATTTACTTTAGCCTCTCTCTTCCTAGAAACTCGAGCTCCCTCTCTCTGCCAAGGGAATGAACTAAACATTGAAATTATAATTTCAATGGGTAGTAGATCACTTCAGAATGGATTTGAAATAAATAGCTTCATCTAGCAGGATGGCAATTGAATATTTTAAATATCCATCTCTATTCCCTTGAGTAATAGCATTGAATTAGGGACTATTCAACAATTTCTTTCAGGCAGTAATGTTCCTAGCAGAAATTTATTCTTGTCAACCATTTACCAACTCCCTTATTGCTAAGCAGCACATTTCAGCAGTGTTCCACTCTAAGGTATGCTGGTAGTGTTTAATAACTTATCATTAATACTAGAGGAAATACTTTCCTTTTAAACTGTTCTTCAAAAAGCTGAACTATACTGGAATCTAGTGAAAAAACACTTTTGGCAGTACTACATAGAGGAATTAAAGACAAAATTATCAACGATGTAATTAACTGTGGATGTTGGTGACCGCTGATGGTAGGAGTTGATGCTTTAACTCAGGTAATTAAGGAGGAGACAGCACTGCAATGTTCTTCCATTCAGGTGCCATCTAACTTCAGCCATTAGTTAAAGTGCTAGCTCTGGTTAAACAGTGGATAAGTACAGGGGGGTGGGGAAACCAAAACTGTACTGAGTTTGGGAGAAACTGCAACTACTTTCTGTTTCTTCCTTCTTTCCAAGCTATGTAAGAATACAGTGATCTCTGCTCCTGTCTGTAGGGCAGCTGCTCCAGCAGCCTGATCACAAGCCCAGGAAAACAAGCCCATGATATCTGATAAGGTAGGCAATAAGAGATGCCTCTGATCATTAACCCCAAGCTACCCCAAAACGAACACAAATGCTTAGGTTTAGTTACTCCTGGGCCTTTCCTTCTTCCATGTGGCCCTAGTGCTGCTGGCAGGACACAGGTACTCGAATATACAGCCTGGAGCCTTCAATAAAACGCACCGCTATGGCTTAGAGCCATGTTGTGCTTTATGTAGTAATCCATGTCTTAATTCTGCCTTGACTACTTCAGGAAATATATTTGGGATAAGAGGTTGGCATCTTATTTAGAGCAGGATCTTTGCTGCATATGGCTTTGTGCAATCCCTTTCTTGCACCCAGCCTCAACTTTTGCAGTTTCAGCTGTTTCTAATAGCTGGCTCAGCATCTCTTAAACAGTATTTCACAGCATTATCAAGTAGTTTGTTGCTTTTAGACATCTAAAGGATAGTAGGCATATACTCAAGCAACCAGCAGGAGAAAAGACATTCTCCAAGTATTAGCTTGGGAAATAGAGATGTGCAAAAAAGCCAGAACCCTAAACCAGGGTTTTGGGTCAGAATGAATGAGGGTTCATGCTCCCATTTTTCCTCCCCTTGCATGCAAGGCTGAAGGCAGGCAGGACATTCAGGCAGTGGGCACATCCCTGTGGTGTGCAGCAGCTGGGCTGACTTCACACTATTGGCAGCATGAGGGACAGAAGCACAGCGACACTTCCCTAGATTTGGGATTTCTGTTTTGCTCCCAGTAACTAAGTACAGAGCCAAAACAAACAGCACCTAATTGCAGGTGTGTTAAAAGCCTCTTCATTCCAAGGGAGCTAGGCATTATTTGCTGTCTTTCCCCTTCATGAACAGTACCTTCACTATATCCTGGAGCAGGAGGACTACCATGAGAAGGTTTTTTAAGGTCTAGAGATTGTATCTTTCCATGTACAGTAGTATGAACTACCTGCATGCAGTCCTGTGGATGCAATTGTCTTCCATTTACACACAGGACCCCTGGACCCCTGCATGGGAAGAAATTGTAGAAGATAGTTGCAGCTTCCCCTGTTGGCAAAAAAACACAACAAGGAACTAGCTAGCACAGTCGTCTCCCCAGTCTAAGCTGGGCTATCCAACAAAGAGGGAGCAGAAATTATGTCTGCTCAGCATCAGTGCCTGCTTAGATCAGTGGTTTGTCCCCATTCCTCAAATGGGCCTGCTACTAAGTGTTACTCAGATGAACATTGAAAACAAGTCCACTCTAACACGTTGTGAGGTCAGACTAGGGAAAAAAGCCCATCATGGTCACTCTGTCATGCAAGGATGTCATAATAAAGGGATGGTTTTTTGGTCTGGTAACGGAACTGCTCTAGCTTTAGGCCAATCTTCAGAAGAACAGCTTCATCCCACCATTTTGCCATGACCTGGAAGAAGATGAGAGAGGCAGAGAGAGAAAAACAAAAGTAGCATCATCACATATAGACACTCTTGAAAGCCTTGGAATACGTAACAGAGAATATAATTTCCCTCCAACAGAACCAAAAAACACATTTTCCCCTTTTACTCCACTAAGTATGCCATCGCTGCATTTAGGATAAAGGCAGCTGTGTGACTTCCAATTGCAAGACATAGACCTTCCCATTACATGAGACCCATTTCAAGAGGAAAGGACTTAAAGGAAATGAGAAATAAGAAAATGGGAGGAAACAGTAGTGATAAATATTGGGTACTGATGCCAAGTAAACAGGAAAACAGAGAAATCTATCTCAAAGATAGTGCCTCTGCCAGTCAGGAGCGAGTTACTCTGAGGCAAATCACCCACAAGTTAAAACCTCTTATGTTCCTGCCAGCTCCTCAAGTGAGCTGTGTGGAAGAGCAGGAACGTGGTTATAGTGGTTCAAGACAAAGCCATCTAGGAATTTCTGACCCAGGGTTCACAAAAAGCCAGTACTCACCTGGAAGTTGATAGGAAGCCCAGCAGTAGAATATCCAATGGGCACAACAAGGCCTGGAATCCCAGTGAAGTTAGCAAGCTGCATGAACCTGGAAGAAAAAGCTGTCATCAGCATTCCTGCCTTGGGACTGCAGCTAATTCATCCTTTTTTGGGAGAGGCAGCTAGGACTGATGGCCCCTGCCTTACAGCTTGAGCTTCTTCAGTTAGTGCGGCTAGTCCCCAGCTGTTCCCAAACTTTTAATTTCTGTACTGCAAGTAACACTCTTCTTACCTCATGGACCGGACTGTGAAGGACATATCGCTGCTCCCAGTCAAGAGGTCAGATTCATAAATTCTTGGGGCAGTGCAAGGAACAGCTGTGGAGGAATCACAAAATGACTGAAATTGAAAGAGACGTCAGGAAGTCATCTTGTCTAACCTTCAGGCTCAAGAATGGTCAGCTAGAACAGGTTGCCCAGGACCATATCCAAGTGGCTTTTGAATATTCCCATGGATGAAGATTCCACAGGCTCTCTGGGCAACCTGATGCAGTGCTTAAAGAGCAAAGGAAGAGTTAGACAGTGGGCAATCTTCAAGGCATGGCTCAGTTTACTAAAGCCACGTTTGATACACATTGGTGGTGCAAACTCATGCAAGTTGCTGGGATTTATGAATTAAGCAGCTTCTATTTAGAGCAAGAACATTTGCATACATAAGTAGATGTCCAGTCCCTCCTGTGTATGTGTGCTGGCTCTGCAGCTCCTGTCTCGAGCTCCAAGGGGGAAATTTGTCACTGCCACAGATACAGCCAGCAAGTCTAGAAATACTTAGCATTCTTGCTATCCAGGCTGCATTATCCTCTACAGGCTTGAGGCACGGCAAAGTATTTGCACAAAAGTCATACTTCTAAAGACTGAGGAGGAAAAATTAATGGAGTGACTGTTTTTGAAAGGCACCACAGAGCTGTTGGGGACTGGGTCTTTGCCCAAGACTGCCAATACCTGGTGTAAGGATACAGTTCACAGTGCTGAAGATCTCTCGCAAAAATCTTATGCTCCGAGTTCTCTGCCGATTTGCCTGCAAGCAGAGAGAATACTGTCTGACCAGAGCTGCTTAGCTCATGAGGCTCATGTTTGATGTTGAGACTCTGCCCATCAGAGTCTCTGCCTCTGCAAAAGAAGACACCATTTCTGCAATCTGGAATCAAGATGCAGGACAGATGGCATGTCCTGTGTGGTGCCCCACCATTCAGCATGCTTTCACAGCTGGGTAACATCTTCCCACATGTAAGGGGAAGCTAGGAGAAGCTTCTGCCCCACCTTTACAATTTCAGTAGGTGCCTCCTTTCAGCCTTCACCACACTATGTTCCTTACCGTAATATAATCCAGAGCTGTGAACTGGGAAGCCAAGGCCAGGTTAGCCCGAGTGTCCAAATTCTGAAATAAAAAACACTGATTAAGGCTCTGCTTGCAAGAAACTGAACTGTGACAGCCCAGGAGTTCTCTTCCAGGTCTGCTCTTCTGTATAAGTGGTCATCCAAAAGGTAGTTTGTCATAGAAGCAGGAGAGCCATGACATTCTCACTGACATGACATTTGTCTTTATCAGCCCAGGACAACTACTGCCATTGCTCCAAGATGCTGCTACTTACCATTTCCTGGAAATGTTTATTGAAGTCAGGTTTCAAGAAGTCCCTCATCTCACTGAGAATGCAGATTACATGGGCTACTCGGGCTTCCTCCATCTCTGGAAGAGTGACTTCAACCACACTGGCTCCCAAACTCTGCAGGTGCTCCACCGCTGTGTACACAACAGGTAAAACAGAGACAGCATCCCTGAGTTCACCAGGCTTCACAGAAGGGCTACAAATCCCCAACCCCTTGTGAAGTTAGAGACGAGATCCCACAAGCCATTTCGCTGCACCACGTGGCACACAGGCTGCTGCAGCTGCTTCTTGTAGGTAAATGCTTTCAGCTTAATGAGATCTCAGCGCTCCAAGAAGGCAGGGGTAGGGGCTTGTCTACAGGTTCCTAAC
>VXBA01002143.1:1660500-1701981 GCA_013399895.1 Serilophus lunatus | reverse complement strand
GAAGAGTAAAAGGCAGACTGACAGTGCTTCCCTGAGCACTCCACATGACCGCTATTCTAACAGCATGAAGTGATTACTTAGCATCATGAGATATCCATTCACAGCCTCTTCTGAACCACAGTGGTAGGGGAACTCAGGAGATACTCAAGAGACCAAGTCAACAGCACAGGGGTGACTAAATCTTGATGCATTTTAAAAGGTCGAACATCAGAACCTCAGGAAAAATGAATCTTTTGCAGTCTAAAAACAATCCTCTTCCTTCTTGGATCCCAACTAATTCATAATACCCAAGGTTGCCTATTGCATCTCTCCTAAGAAAACACTACAGATGTACAAGCGTGAGTGTCTTTGGAAATAAGGAGGCTGAAGAAAATCCAGACAAAGCCTGAATACTGTGAACTACCTCAGCTGCAATGCATAGGAGGCCAACTACTATACCAACCACTGTAGAGTCTTTCTCCCCCACCCCCAAATACTCTCAAGGGTCAATTTTACTTAATCTAAACTCTGACAAAGCCACCCTAAAGGCACCATTTGTCTGATTTCAAGGAAATGCCAGAGGACTGAATATGTCACAAAAACCTAGTACTGTCTTACTACTGAGCATTATGTTGTGAAACAAGGCCCTCCCTTAAAAATCTTTTACCACTAGAGCTTGCAGAGTAAGTATTACTGAGCACAGATCTGTCTGTATACAGACAGAAGCTGAGCACACTGGACTGCATTCTTCTATTGTAATCCAACAAGCCTACAACTGCTGAGCTTTTTAACCCTTTGCAGTCAGGAGGGCTTCCCTAACACAAAGCTACTGCTGTTTGTCCAGCCAGACCTCTCTAAGCAACTGCCTTTAAGGACTTCAGGCGAGATCTTTTAATGCATACATAACAGGGAAGCTCCAAGTGACACTGTAACATCAGGCAGAATAAAAAGACTTACAGACTTTTCCTCCTTACCTTTCTCACAGATGGACAGGACTTCAGCATCACATGCCTAAAGAATAAGAGGAAAGAAATCAGTAGGCATAAGTAACTGCCCTCCTGTTAGTGAGCACACTCAACAGGACTTCAGTCCTCATGGTAGTTTCTTTGTTCCTGTCCCTAATGGTAGTGGAACAGTCCTCCAGAACTGCCTTAGGCTACATGCTCCAAGAGAGCAGCTTGCAGGTCGTATCCCTAAGGAAAAGGAAAGATCATCTTTTCCAGAAAGGAGAGGATATTCCTCCTCTGCACTGTGGCAGAGCTAGTAAGAGGGTTTGTTTTGTTTTGGTTTTTTTACCCCCAGGGAAGAAATCCTGAGCACATTTGCGGGGTTGCATTACAATTGCCAAGTAGTACTAGCTTGCAAACCCAGTTTCTACAGTGGCACAATGCAATAACACTCAGCAGCTACAGCCTTGTCACCAAGCAGATACACTCGTTTTCCTCATTTGATTTTAAACTAACTGCCTTTTGTAATCAGTTCAGAAGCATTGTTTCCAATTCCATTTCAATGAAATCAGCAGTATAAGGAAACATACTGACATATACTGTAGTCATTACCCTTCCTCATGCCTCCAACAGACTCTTATTCAAAAGGCTGCCTTAGAAAAAAATGTTTGTATTGATCTTTTCACACAGGCTATATTACCTTCCAACTTTAGGACTAAGTAAGAGAAACTCTAATGATGACAGTGACGACTCTAATGATGAACAGTGAATGCACTGGATTCTTTTAAAATCTCATTTTGCAAAGCAGCAGAAAGAGTGAGATGAAATAAGCACCTTAAAAAATGTCCAGTCCACTCCCAGTTTTAAGCCTTTCAGGTCAGGAGCACACATATTAGACAGGGTTGCTTTGGGCTGTTTTAGTCCTGCAGGGAACAAAGAAGAGTTCTTCCTTTTATCTAGGATGCCTCAAAGACAGAACATCTGGGTTCGGGGAGGGAGAGAGCTCACCTACCATATGGATAGAGCGGATCTGGCTCAGCAAGGATACTGTAAACAATGGCTGCATCTGCCACTGAGGTACAGATAGGGCCTGTAAAGGACAGATCAGTTATAAAAATGTATCAAGAGGTAAATAGGACCTTCCTCCCAAGGTCTTTTGTAGGCACAGATTGCCTCCCCTGTGAGAAGACCTCACAGAAAGGTCCCTGAAGTGGAGTACAAGTCCTCTTACCTACACTGACCGTGGAGTAGGAGAGTGGCAAGCTGCCATGACCACTGATGCGCCCAAACGTACCTAGAGAACAAGAAAAAGGCACTTAGATAGGTATCAAGAGTCCCTGGGAAGATCTGACCTATGTGGTTCAGGTACACCCAGTCAGTAAACAACATAGCCCTGCCAGCCACTTTTATGTCTGCTGTTTCAGGGCCCAGTCACTCATCCTTCAGTAGCCTGTTCTGCTGACCACAATCCGTCTCATCAGTGAAACACTTAGTAAATAATGAAATTGCTTTTCCCCCTAAGAAATTATTTAATTCAGGGGAAATACGTGCAAGGACATTTTGGAGTATATGCCTTTAAATATTCATAAGTGGCATTTATGGTATGTAGGATGAAGATGAAGAAGCAGGATTATCAACAGCAGCAGATAACACCCCATGAGAGGACTTACCCATTCCACCAGTGAGACTTCATGCCTAACACCAGTTGTCTTCTGCAAGTACTTGCCTTTCTGACCAGTTACATTTTTGTCATCATCATCATCTTCCTCAGATAAATCAACATTAGTCAAGCTGATCACATGTGAAGGATGGAAAGACAGCAATGGCCAAGTACCTGATCTTACATGAAGCAGCCTAGATGCTTCAGAATGACAAGCTACTCCCAAAAGCCAGCATCATTTCCAAGTGACAATGCTGCTTTACCACATTGCATGCTATAGACACTGCCCTGTGCATTTCCTATGTCCTCTGCACATTTTCCTTGATTATATTAATTCCTACTGCAAAAACTGCATTGCTACTCCTTATAACATTGAGATAAGAGAGAACGGCTACATCCTGCTTTCATACAAGCCTATTACCAGCTTTAATTTATCAGATACAAATCTCAGCAGCCTCAGCCGCTCCGCATAGTGATGGCAAACCATCACGGGCAGAGGTATTTTTTGCAATCTCAATATAGGTACCCAAGTATGTTGGGAACACCTCCCAGCAAAGAAGGAATATTGAAGAGGGGCAATTGGATAAAAAGAAACAGCAGCACACATGCTTTGTTCAGCATTTGACTTAAGTAAGTTACGGTTTCCGAGTATCTGTTCAACGGCCAGTGCAGAGAATACTTCTCTGCTGCCAGTCCAACCCGCGTGGCTCTTGGGGTGCTACACTCCAGAGCTTCTCTGGTCAAGTTTTACTTGACAGGAACTATTGGACTGTGCCCGACTTGTTTGTGGCATTCTATCTGAAACACCAAGCAAACACACCCCCTCCATGATTAAAGGGCTCTACCTTTCAGCCCCACCACACCACAGAACGAAGAAGGAATCCTCACAGAGCCTCCTCCATCCGTGCCAATAGCCACCGGGCAGAGACCTACAAAAAAACCACACATTGGCCCGTGATCAGAGAGACATCATCTTGCCCTGTCCACTCTGCCAGCAGCTGTAGCCAAGACAGCACACAGAGCTCTCTGTTTAGGTAGAAGTTCCCTCCAGGCTCTAAACCCCCTCATAAAAACTAAATGCGTGAGGTACTTTGGCTCAGGACCTTCCTCCCACCACCCCTGAGCTCCGTGTAGGACCACCTACCTGCTGCCACAGCTGCTGCTGACCCACTGGAGCTCCCACCTGTGAAGTGGTTAGGCTTGTAGGGATTCCTAGGGATCTTGTGGTACCTGGAGCAGATGAAGAGTGTTTATTCCTTTCCTAGGATGGACTACATGCACTATAGGTCAAGAAAAGATCCAGAACACAGCTCAGGGATTTTGATCTCTTGGTAAACAGACACCATTAATCTCAGAAAGAGCCATGTTCCTAGAAAACAGGATGCAAAAATGACTTCTGTCTTAGGAGTCCAATCTCGTTAGCATATGCAGCTGATCTGTAAGAGACAGACACAAGGCAAGAGAAAAGATGCCGCTCCAGCTCCTCAGTCTGCAGTGGCATCGTGCCGTTACCACACGCCACAGTGCATTATGCAATTCCAAAAGGTAGAGCAGTTGGTGGCCAGCAACCCTTACAGACAAACAAGTTGGCATCCCCAGCTCTGTCCTTTACCCCAGAGCAGCAGCTCCCAAAGTCTCCAGTGTGACCACAGCCCTCAGACACCAAAGAGCCCTGCCAAGCAGCTGGGTATACAGCCGACCTCACACAGCGAAATGTCCTGACTCCTTGTTGCATCTGAGGGGGAGCCCTAGTTCCATCCATGAAGTGTGGCTCTACACAAGGCTTATCAAGGCTATGAGGACCACTGCTCTAGAATTGCAGTTCTCATCTTTGCTATGGCTGAAGAATTCACAGTAGTAAAGCAAATTCCAGTGACCATGTTTTAGCTAGGAGACAAAAACCTTACATTCTCCTGAGATGACTGTACCTTCTCCTCACTGTTCTGGGCCTCCAGCTATTACTGTGGCTGAGCATCACACGACTATTTGTTTTCTCTCATGGCTTTTGTCTACCACTCATCCTGTAAACATTCACACCTCTGGGCCTGCAAGGCCTGACAAACCAAGTTTCTTACTCAGCAGACATCACTTGGATCCTCTCCTTGCTTTGTTTTCAGAAGCCTTCAGGCTTCCACAGCTACTCTGACCCTCAAATCTACAATGCTGGATTTTCACAGTCACAGGGTTCTCTCTGTACAGGGTGCTTCCATCAGTTTTATTCTCACATGCTTGCCCTTATTTTTGTACCCTTCCCTGTCAGTTCTGGACAGTATTACAGGTATTTCTAGACTGGAAGAAGGGAGAGAAAAGGGATTTTTTTACCTATTAGGGTTGCATCCAGTTGTTCCAGTCCCTAGTTCATGCATGTTTGAGACCCCAATAATGATAGCCCCAGCCTCTCGCAGCTTCTTGGCCACAGTAGCATCTTCTGTTTCTGGCTCTGTCCCAAGATACACTGTTCCCACTCGGTGATGGTAAGGTACCTTAGCAAGAAGACACCTTGTTATTCATTCTAAAACTCTGGCACAGTGCACATGCACATAAAACCCTGTGCATGCTGCACATCCACACTTCAATACCACAACAGATTCCAGACATTAGGACCCACAGAGGTAAGCAAGGGCTAGTAAGCCACTCTTCAACTTGACCTGCGTTGGTCTCTGTTAGGAGCGACACTTAATCCTGCAGTATTTGGTCCTACTTCCATACAGAGGACTCATGGTTTTCATACCGTGATACAGAAGAGCAGAAACATGTAGATGTCTGCAAAGTCTGCCTCCCTGCAGCAGTGTGAATGCTACACCCAGAAACTGCAGAACAATCACCTTGGCCCCACAGCACACAGCTCTGCGTTCCACTTTTCTATGGACAGAGCTACAGCAATTCAGAGCTGTAGTGTTTTGAAGCCAGTCATCAAGATTAGTCAAATTCCAAAATACCAGACAGATTTATTTTCAGACTAAGCTAAGAACTCTTAACTTCGTGGCAGCAATAGAACCATCTGTACATAAACAGGACTCTCTGGGTCTCTGCAGAGCCTACAGCAGCCTGATGACACTGCCAGGAGTATTTACTGGTAACTGTTGTTAGGGCCACACATAAAAATCCTTGTCAGTGGGAATTTTCAAAGTACATTTTAAGGTAAGGAAAGAGCAATGCTTTGCCAGTGGAGCAGAGTCAGTGCCTGAGAAATACAGACAGTTACACCCACCACTACAGATGCTTATATACATTCTCATTTCATCATAAAAGAGACTGCTTCCCACACCCAACCTCTACTTCCCATGGACTTAAGAGATCAGTACAAGATACGGAACACATCTGCTATATGAAGATCTGTCTTCACCTTGCAAAACTTGTTGATCCTACTCATTGCAAACCCACACACCACCCCTTATTACAAACATATTCTCAGGCTTCTGCTGAGAAGTTGGCCTTAAAACCCTGTCACAGTAAGTTGTCCAGGTTGACCACCTGCAGCATGGACTGGCAGCTAGACAAGGATACTCACCACTTTGAACTCTTCTTTCAGACACACTGGGATGCCATCCAGATAAGACAGGGTACATTTATTCCTGTAACGAGTAGTGGAGGCCTCAGCCATCTGCACAGAGAAAAAACAAAAGCATATGCTATATAGACTGAGCTGAAGGTCATCACCAGTATCAGAATGGATATCAAAAATGGCTTTCTCAGGCTGCTACTAAGCCAACCTATTGAAGTTTCTTTCTGCTTCCACCATATGTTGGTGGAAAACTACTACTTGGAAGCATCTATGCAAATAGATGCCATATAAGCACAGAAGTCCTGTTATAAACATAGTCATCCAACAGGAAACAGATTGCTTTAATGTCACCTCCCTTTGCAGGAAGGAAAGCAAAGTTGTTTGTAGACCTTAAACACGGATGAAAGAAAAATGTACCTATGTTTCTGTATAATCTATCAGCAGAAGAGCCTCTGCCCTTTCCAATGGATGCTACTGCTCTTGGGGTGGCAGAGGCCCCTTTCCTGCCAGAGGCAGACATTACCAGCATTATTTGCTCCCGGTCCCATTGCACTATTGCTCTGAGTGGGGGTGTGGATTTGTCGCAGTCCTCCAGCGTGGCAATGATGTTCTTGGCTACCTGAGATGGTGTCAGCTTCCCACTCCTACAGGACAGAAGTTGGGACCTTGTTAGAAGACCTCCCCACACCACAACTCACACACGGGGTTTGTCTCCCATGCAGCAAGATCGCAGCTGTGACAGCTGTAAGCACGAACTAGGTAAGAATCTCTGCGTGGTGATGATTTCAACACAGTTGACACCATCAAGACAGGAGATTACTTTCCATAAGGGGAGAATTTGCCTACACAGCATGCCCCCAGCCTTTACAGCAGGGGCAAGAGCTAGGAGAGTTACCCAGATATTCCTGAACCACCAGATAAACAGGGTAACAATTGACAACTTGACAGAGTCCTAAAGCTCCTGAAAGCTTGGAGTTATGGAACTCACAGTTACCATGAGCTAAGACCAAGAAGTGAGGCCTCTTTATACAGGCTTCTCATTACAGAAAAGGGGCTCCTACCTTTAACAGTACCCACATTTAGCAAACAGGCCTTCCTTCCCTCCTGGCAAAAGGCTGCGTTACACAAAAGCTGGCTGACACAAAAGCTTGCAGTCAGGATGCACTTACAAGACCAGACTGCAGCATCAGCCTTCTGCTCCGAGGCTGCAGCCTGGTGGCTGAGGTGACCTTTGAGGTACAAGTGCAGGAGCACAAGAATATTTACCTGAGCATTCCATATCTGGCACACGCCCCAGAGACAATCAGGAATTACCAAGCAGCCTACAGTCACAGAACCTCAGAGTTAGGAGTGTGCTTCCAGCCCTTTCCCACCAGGACATGTTTACTGGGTGAAAGCACATGTCATGTTCAGAGCAGCACAAGGAGCTGGGGAACCAAGGGAGTCATCAGAGACCCACGGGATGTGCAACTTGCAGGATCCAGATGAACCTTCATCTGCTTCTCACTCATGTTTGAGTAAAAAAGGTATGTAGAAATCTCTCTCAGAGAAGACTGACAATAAGCCAATGAAAACAGTATTTAAATATCCTTGCAGGGTTTGTTAAGTTGTGCCGGCTCTCCCAGCCAACTTTCCTTCATCATTCTTCTAAAGGGGAAGAACTGCAAGGAGTGATGCTGAACATTGGCAGCTCAAGGCCAATGCTAACAAAGGGATACCCAAGAGCTTGTGGAACAGTAGCAGCCCAAAGCAGGGAATATATGGGACAGGTTGTTTCCAGACCATAACTTCACCTACCGGTAGCACTCCAGATAGTCTTTGATCCCTTTGAAGCTAAACCCATTCTTAGTAGAATCAGACCTGTAAAGAAGGGATGAAAGGGGCAACGGTGAACCATCAAAGCCACCTCTGTGTAGACCTACAGACTTCAGCATCACCATCCAATGCATGCTTGGGCATCACTCACTCACAGCACACCATCTGGATTGCTGGCCTATGGACAGCAGCTGACACTGTCAGATTCCTTGCACACACGCCAGACACCAGGTGCACTAAGGGAGCCACAGAAGTAAGAGACCTGTCTTGCCAGTATGTTCTAGTTGCCTCATATTTCTATTGAAAGACAACAGTCATTAAACTGTTCAAAATGTATTCCAGGTTTATGTTTGATACTCACTACTGAAACATTACAGACTAGCTGGAATATACTCATAAACCTAATCCCAGGACCTCTGTCACAGTTCAATCCAGAGACAGCCAGCAGTGCATATGGCGTGTGGGGTGGGAGTGGGAAAAGGCACTATGCAGCACACACAAGGACACATATCAGCAGACTGTTTAAAAAACAGACGGCTCTAGCACTTGAGCAATAGACATTTCTCATCACTCCCTAACAAAGCTAATTTCTGGTGCACTATTTTCTTTAAAACTTGTGTTCCTTCTCTCCTCCAAGCAATCTTGGTGTTCTCTTCGAGATTCCCTGCAGGTGAGAAAGCGCACCTGCAACTCACTGAAAGGGATCTATACACTGACTAGCCAGTCACTAAATGTATCTGCTCCAATAGTGTAACCAGAGCCCTGGCAAGGGCAGAATCTGGTCCCTCTCCAATAGGCAGACTCCTGAACCTTGGAGAAATTTCACATTGCTTGTAATTACTGATGATTCATAAATTGCAAAAGGAAAGATGGCTGACAGCACTATTTGTTTCGTAAAGTGGATGGGTGGAGAAAAAAAATTCAATCTAAGTTTTCAACAATGACAGCTTCCCACTAATCTAACAGTGCCAACACGTGAGCTCTACTTCACTCTTACACACCACATACTGACCTTGCATCTATCAGCTGCTCAATAACATCTGAAGTGCTTTTGGCCTCAGACTTGTCTTCTGTAACCTCAGCAGCAACCTCGGGGATAAACGTGGGGTCTTCATGAATATCAAGTGAACGCATAAGCGAGAAGTTGTTCAGCCTGAAAGAGAGGGTGTCACTGCTAGAGGCCGAAATCTCTACCATGACTAATTTTTCAGACTGTTCAGAAGGAACCTTACCCAAGAACATTTTGTCTTGGCAATCTGCTTTCGCAGCAGGGAGCTGCAACAGTTTGAACAGTTACAAGCTAATCTCTCTTATATCTTTCCTAAAGGCAGCATTAAATCTATTCTGCTTGCCTAACAAAGCCTCCTACCTCTTGACATATGGCCAGCCAGATTCTATAAACCCAAAATGGGAAAGAAATGGTGAAATTTTTCAAGTCACTTTTATTTGACATATACACAGACCAATACAGACAGGAATGGAGAGGAAAATAAAAAGAGAAAGTAATATAAGCCATACATTCCACCACTACTTCTGTTAAAACAAGAACTTCTTCAGACTTTTCCATTATCTGCTTCAGCATAGTTTGTTTGCAAACAAATACAACAGGGATTGCAGCACAAGACCATAGCTTGGAACATGTAAAGCAAGGAAATCAAGAACCTCTCACAGATGTCCAGGAATGACCTGCTGTATAACAGCAGTCACACTTGTCTACGTTTGATTCACTCAAAAGTGCACGTCCCAAGTAAAAGTCAGGCAAAACACATTTCTCAGTGTCCTGGGATCTGCACAGATGACCCTTCAAATGATGAGTAAACTGTGAAGCAAGCGTGAGCCTGGAGTTCCTGACACCTCTTACCTGAGTGGCTCTTAGTACAACACACACTTGACAGCAATTTCTGAACAAAAACATAAGTGTGAGAGAAAGAGGAAAAGCTGACCTAAAATAGTGAACATCTTTAAAAAAACTTACTAAAATCTCTGAACTTTACATCTGGCCTCGTTTCCCCATTACTACTGTTCTTTTACCACTGAGAGTGATAAACACAGCATATTTGCACATCCACAAACTTTGGAAGAAAGATTGTCCTTTAACAAAAGAGCAAAGGTGAAGAGACACAAAGGCAAAGAGGCAATCTGGTGAATACAGTTTCTTTGCACCTGCCTTAGTGTGAAAAGAAGTTAATCTGTTCTGATAGAGACTCACTCCAATCAGAGTAGTTAAAAAAAGGAATCTAATAAACAAAATCTATGAAATATCTTGCTCACTCTCCAATCAAATTATGCAGTTTTACTCTTAGAAAATGTAATTACAGATAACCTATAAGCTGTGTGCAATGCAAGTACCTTAAACCAAACAAAAAAAAACAAAGTTGGAGGGGGAGAAAACTCCCAACTCTTACCTCATTAAGAGTGGCAGTAAGCAGATCTGTCCAAAAGCCTAGAAAAAAAAATAAGCAGAAATGTTGGCTTGCAGTAACTTTGACCTGAACACCTTCTTCACCAGACAAGAAATGCTGAATATGCTCAAGATTACTGCAGGCTCAGAGCACCCTAGAGAGCATGTAATACTATGCAGTAAAGAAACAGCACAAACATTTGTATTCCACGCCACAAAAATGGCCTGAAATGCTTTCTCCCAACCTATTATACTTATGTAACTGTAAAGAGTGTATTCTTTTGGCTCTCCTGCCTTTGTCTTTCCCTGATTCAGCATAGAAAGCCTTTATCTGCAGGCTGCAACACTGTTAAGAAGCATCTATATAGTTCCTGTCCGGTATTTCCCTCATGTTGCACAGATTATACAAACATTGGATAAAGTAGAAGCTTGTTGTTTTATTTATCACACTGTGATAAGTAAATCTTTCCTGTCTCTCAACCAGCTCCTGCAATAAAATGCATCAATTTGGAAAAGCATGAGACATTCAGAGAGTCTTTTTCAGCAGAAAGCTGAAAACGCTCTTTGAATACTCCGATTCCCAGTGTAGCAGCATCAGCAGTCCCAAAGCTTTGTTCTAGTCTGTCTTAGTAGTTCAACAATGGACTTCAAAAACATGTTATGGGATGTACAAATACAGCACAGGTCTGATGCAAGGCTCACACTGCTAGACTCACAAAGTGGTGTGTTATCTCACACGTTGCATAAGAATTACAGCATCTTTTTGAAAACACATGGCTTTTAATCTTCACCTAACCTAACAAAGCACAGTCGTGTAGGAGATTGAGAATCGTGCATCCCTCCTCCAAGGGATATGTCAGGAAAGGAAGCAAGCCTTTGCCATGCATCAGAAGCGGCCAGAAAGCAAAGAATAACAAGGTATTCTGGTTATATCTTGGAAGAAAGTCACTCATAAGGTATTCTCACAAATAATCACAGCCCATCCATCGCTTTCATTCCATGCCCGGCCGGACACCAAGCTCTGTAACTGGTCACACTGCTGAAATTAAACTTTCGTGCCTACCTTGATACCAGCTCAAAAGAAAAAGGACAAGCAGCAGCAACAAAATCCATCTGCTCTCAGCCTGATGCTGCACAAGGTGGGCAGCGCCAAGGACTGTAGGCTTTCCTCCCCCCTGCACCGACACACAGCGCTCACACCTCCGCACCCTCCGAGCGGGGACCAACCCGCAGGCTCCCAAACACGCCCGAGCCCACCCGAGGGGAGCATCGGGGGGGACAGCTACCTTCAGCACCCTCCCGAAAACCCCACACAGAGGGGGGAGGACCCAAATCCCTTTACATCCAAGGAACGCTGGCGGCAGCTGTATTTCGAGTTTGATGTCGGCTTTGGGCTCTCCGCACCCGAAGACACACGTGACACCCCCGGCCAAAGGCCAGCGCTCTCAGTCCCCCCGGCATCACACCTGGGGGACAGGGCGAACCCGAGAGCACGCAGAGACCCCCAACCCCCCAACAAACGCGGCTTTTACCCGCCCCGGCCAAGCCCCGCTCCCACTGAACCCCCGGCCCCGTTCCCCACGAGCAGCCTCGGGCTTTGCTGCCCGGTTTACCCGGCCCCGACTCACCGTGTTGGCCACATGGACGAAGAGGCGCAGCCCGCCGCCGCACAGCCGCGGGGCCCACTGCGGACAGCAGGCGAGAGACAGAGGTCAGCGCCGGGGTCCCGCCGCCCGGGGTCCCGCCGCCCGGGGTCCCGCCGCCCGGGGTCCCGCCGCCCGGGGTCCCGCCGNTCCCGGCGGAGCAGCAGGGCGGCCGCGCTGCCCGTGTGCCGCCGCCCGCAGCACAGGTAGGCGGCGGCGGCCGCCAGCAGCGACAGGAGCAGCACCAGCAGCACCGGCGCCATGGCTGAGCTCCCTCCCTCCGGACCCTCCCGCTGCCGGGGCGGTGCTGGGGCTCGCCCCGCCCGCAGCCGGGGGCGGGCGGCGGGAGCGGCGAGGTGGCGCCGGTGCCTGGTGTGTGTCCCGCCATGTCCCGCTTCTTCCAGGCGCTTCGCCGCGCCGGCAGCGCCCGGGCGGGCGGTCCGGGCGTGCAGGAGGCGGACGTGTCCCGGTGGGGTCTGACAGGTCAGCGGGATGCCCGGGGAAAGGGGCGGGGAGGAGCGTTGGGGTGGTGCTGTCAGAGGATGGCGGCGGAGGGGCCCAGCGCTGCCCGGTGCTGCCCGGTGCTGCCCAGTGCTGCCCAGTGCTGCCCAGTGCTGCCCAGCTCACAGGGTAATGTAATGGTTCGGGTTGGAAAGGGCCCTTGAAGATCATCTGATTGCAACCCCCTTGCCGTGGGCAGGGACACCTTCAGTTGGACCAGGTGCTCAGAGCCCCATCCAGCCTAGCCCTGAACACCTCCCGGGATGGGGCATCCACAGCTTCCCTGGGCAGCCTCACCATCCTCACGGTAAAAGAAGTGATTCCTAATAACTAATCCAAACCTACTCTCTTTCAAATTGAACCAATTCCCTCTTGTCTTGTCACTACGTGCTCTTGTACATAGACTTACCCGACCTTTCCTGTAAGTTCCCTTCGGGTACTTCAAGGCTGCAGTTAGGTCACCCCAAAGCCTTCGCTTTTCCAGGCTGAACAGTCTTAGTTCTCTCAGCTGTAATGATCTGGGCTCTGTGTTAGCAGCCCCCAGGCCTGAAATAAATGAGGGTGAAATAAATGATGTGGCTCCCGGGCCTCTGACAGCGTGCCGTAGCTGCTGCAGAGGTGGCACTGCTGCCATGCTCTGCTCCATGGAGCCTTCCCCAGCTGCTGCAGTCACTCTCCCCTCGGCTTTGCGGCCAGAGGCTGTGCCTGACTGTCACCCCTCCACCTTAGACAGCTCTGTGCTTCGGGATCAGATCAGATCAACAGGGCTGTTCAATGGCCTCAAAATGGGCTGATGCTGATCATGAATTTAAGTGCGTTCCACTGCCTGAAGGGTAAGATATTAAAGAGGAATGCCTGAGCTATCCATCCTGCCTGCACATTTTCCTTAGCTGAGGTCTCTTCTCTCAGGCTCCCAGTGACAGGACGAGAGGACACAGTCTTAGGCTGCGTCAGGGGAGGTTTAGGTTGGATATTAGGAGAAACGTTTTCACAGAGACAAATGGAATGGGCCGCCCAGGGAGGTGGTGGAGTCACCATCCCTGGATGTATTTAAGGATAGGTTGGATGATGAACTTAGTGACATGGGTTAGATGGTTTAGATGTTAGATTGGTGTTGGATAGGGGGTTAAGCTAGGTAAAGGCTGGACTTGATGATCTCTATGGTCGTTTCCAACCTTGTTAATTCTGTGTAATTCTGTGTGGAAGTCTTTATCTCAGTTCCCCTGCTAGTTTGGATTTGTGTGTCCTGCGGGATGGTGAGTTACTTCACACACATTTGCCAAAGGAGAAGTGGGCAGCAACAGCACAATATCCAGCACTTGGGTCCAGTTATGAGGAAAGGTCTCGAGAAGTCCTACTTGACTTCTTTTATGTCTGTTTTGACATAGCGTGTCCTATAATAAGGATTGCAACGGTGGTAGTAGCTACAGAACCACAGAATTGACAGGGTTGGAAAGGACCACTAAGATCATTGAGTCCAACCTATTACTTAACATCCCATCCACTAAACCATGGCACTAAGTACCTCATCCAGTCTCTTAAACACATCCAGGGGTGGTGACTCCACCACCTCCCTGCAGTGACCTACAGTTGAGGTTTGCCCTAACTTAAGTGCAGAGAAGTTGGAAAATGTTGAGAAATTGTTATTATACAATGGCATCTTGTTACAAACATTTCTAGTAGCCTGAAGTGTGACCCTGGATCTAGTATTTAAGTATTTAAAAGAGTGGCTGGAGCTGAAAGTCAAGCTTTCTTTTAGAATGCAAAGTAGCAGCCTAATTTTCAGATCAGGTTCCTTTTTACAGGCCTTTGTAATGACTTGGGGCATTTTTGTGTGTTCAAGTGTCTGAATAGGGGTTAATTTAACACAATTTCTGTAACACTGGTGTCTCTGCTCTCTAGGAAGGTAAAACCAGCTTCTGCTGAAAGCTGGTGTGCATTTTCTTTGAGGCAGATATTTGGGTAAGCTGATTCTGGGCAGGACCTGTTTTTAGTATAACTGTGCATATACAGTGTATTGGATGACTTTGTAAATGTAACTTTTGTTCCTAGGCATTAAGCTTCGTCCCTATCAAGTAGAAGGTGTAAACTGGTTGGTGCAATGCTATGAAGTCCAGCATGGCTGTATCTTGGGTGATGAGATGGGTCTTGGGAAGACTTGTCAGGTGTGTATTCTTCTTCTGGAAAATGATCTTTGACTGACTTTTTTTTTAACCCAATGTTTCCGCAGAATGAAAAAGGAAAAGCTTCCTAAGAGGGTCAGATAAGGAACCCCATTCTGAATTCCTTACTCAAACAAAAGAGCTCCTTGACTCTTTCATTCCTTAACCACTTAAATCCTGAGTGAAGTACTGAGTAACACTCTAAAAGGGCTTCAGGGTTTTGTAAAAAAATGAGTGGTCATTTTATACAAACACCTTAACAGATAATTGGTAATGCACAGGGTTGAGGGCACAATACACGTCCAGTACAGGGAAAATTATGTCCTTTTGATGCATCTGCATCAAGATGATTTTTGAGTTTTTCAACACATGGATAAAATTTATAGATGCAATTTTTTTCAGAGGTTTGTTGGATATTTTCTTCTAATGAATTTTTCAATGGGTTTAAGTTTAGCTGGAAAATTATTGTTTATGCTTTGGTTCAGCTGGTTTTATTCAGTGGATCTTAACAAAGTAGTAGTATTAGGAAGTAGTGCATGGTAGATGTTCTGTTTTATGACTGTGGGAAGAAGGTTTTTGGAAAGGGGCTCGATATATCAAGGTCATGTATCAAGGCCTAATTTCAATCTCTTTGTCATTGATTTTGTATCCCACTTGATATTCTACTAACTGTTTTGTGCTAGAGAACCTGTGGGAACTAGCTGCAAAGCTCAACAAGGAGACATTCAGGCTGTTGGGTTGAACACTTCCCTTGTAATTAAAAAAAAAACATTTTCCTTGCCTTTTAGACTATTTCATTACTTCTTTATTTGACAAAAAAATTAACCAACAAAGAGAGATTTCTGATACTTTGTCCTCTGTCCGTTCTGAGCAACTGGAAGGAGGAACTGGAGAGGTAAGTTTAAACAGTTGTCTGGCTCGTTACATTCATGCTCAGCAAGTTACAAAGATTGCTTTCAAAAGTTCTCACTCCAACACTTTCTTTTTATCCTTTCAAAGGGATAAAAAGTAAATAGGGAAGCTGCTTCTCAACCGACAAATCAGTGCAGACTGCGCAGTTAATGCATAGTCTTTACAATGCTGTGGTAGACACAAATTCATCTGTCTTCAGTCCAAATGACTTTCAATCCAAATGTCTCTGCTAGCTCCTTGCTTTTTATTGATTTGTAACCCTCCATGCTCAGCCTCTCTTAGGCAAAATATGCTGAAGACAGCCAGGATTCCAAATGGTGAAAGGTAAGACCCAAGTTTGGGGTCATGCTCATATATGCACTCAAAATACATTACATCTGTGCATGCAACCCATCTTCACTGGGGTGCAGTGACTGTGCTGATGGCATATCTGCTGTGTCTGGGATATGTACATTTTACATCTGGAGCCCAAGGGTTCCTTTTAAGAGGGAGGGCAGGAAGTTAAAAGATTAGACCAGAAGTCTGTCTTATGTGGCTGTTGGATGATGCTGTCTCTCAGCATCTGAAATGATCCGGGTTACCTTGGGAAGTAAGCTGACCTGATTTGGATGGACTTGTGGTTGAAGTAGTAGGGGGAAAGGGCATCTCTTCAGTGAACAGCTATACAGAAGGAATATTGGGCAGATAACAGTGGGTTTAAATGGGGAAGAATTTTATGGTCCCAACTCTTTCTCCATGGAACAAGTTTTGTCTGGATTTTTACTGAGAATATATTTTTGAAGCCCTGACTTGGGCCTATTTGCTGCAGACATTACTTGCCTTTCATTTTAGCATGACTTAGGCCAGTTCCTTGATCTCAGCTGGACAAAATGTATTCATTCACCTGCTTCTCATGAGCTTTTTTCAATTCAGAATAGCAGATGAGGTATGCGACTGGTTTTTATCGCCTACCTTGGACTCTTAGACCCAGGAGAGTGCAGTTTTACTTGGGACTTGTTCAAACCAGACCCAGCAGCTGAGGTGCCACCCTGAGATCCAAACTAATCATGAAGGAGTGAGATTTAAAAGCTGAGGTCCAGCCACATCTCAAAGGGTAGAACTTCTCATCTGTGCAGTAGCTATGTTTGATAATGGGGTCCATGGTCATAGGCACATGAAAAGACTTGGGAGGGCTCACTGGTTTTGCTCTGTCTTTCTCTTAACAACAGGTTGGCTCCAGGTCTTTCTTTTGTAACATACATAGGCAGTAAGGAAGAGAGACCCAAACTGCAGCAGAACCTGAAAGAGGAATCTCACTTCCATGCCCTCCTGACAACCTATGAGGTATATCATGTCTTTTTCACTTGAGAGAAGGGCTCAAGTTTTGTTTCACTTTTACTCTTCCAGTTCTCTTCCTGTCTCCCTGCAGTGCATGTGTGTAAGAGGCTGTGTGGTGCTTAGTTGACAACTGGTGTTAAACCAAGACATGCTGAAAGTGCCATGTAGCTGCTGTTATTTTCCTCTGTTTCTTAACTGATGTATTAATCATGGTTCATTTTCTTTCATTGCAGATTTGTCTGAAAGATGCAGCATTTCTAAAATCGTGAGTCTGGTTTTAATTTTTTCAAATTTAAATCTGTGTATCTGTCAGTGATTTTTTAAGGGTATGTTTGTGTGTGTGAGATCCTATGATTGTTTCACAAGAGCCAGGGATATTCTTTGCTTTCGATTAGAGACTTGCCTTTTCCAAGTTTCAGTGAAGAATGTTTAATGCCAGCTGAGGTGTATGTGAACTTCCCCCAAGGACAGCTTTCAAGCCAGTTAACTCAGAGTCATAATACATAGTGACTTACAGCAGTACACAAAGCATCA
Organism: Serilophus lunatus; assembly: GCA_013399895.1. Classification (NCBI taxonomy): domain Eukaryota; kingdom Metazoa; phylum Chordata; class Aves; order Passeriformes; family Eurylaimidae; genus Serilophus; species Serilophus lunatus. The sequence goes on along the minus strand of VXBA01002143.1, from coordinate 1,684,605 downwards.
GTCCAGGAGATTGATCTTCGGAACAGAGGAGATCTTCAAGAGCTTCGGGTTATAAAGGAATAGTTGAAAATTCACTGAAACTGACCTGTATTATATTATGGTGATCATGTGCTAATACCATATCCTGAAGCCAGTCAGAAATGTAGAGGGCTTCTGGAGCATTATGCTTTCTGGCGAGACTGATTATCCAGCTGAAGTTCAGCCTGTAGGAGGTGTTGTCATAGTCATGCAGAATTTTACAGTAGTCTGCACTTGAAATGGGGAGGAATTTTCATTTATTCTTGTAGTAGTACCAATGCCTTACAATGATGGTAAGTGCCGTGACAAATGCTGGGGGCAGCTATATAGCATGGATGGCTCTGTGTCTTCGTAGCAGCAGCAATCCAGTGGCCCCACTGACACAATTTTGGGTCTGTCAGGACTAGTCAAGCCTGCAGTAGGCACCCTGTTGTCTTTCAGCTAAGAATTTGTCCTTGGTCACTGCTGGAAATAGGTTGTGCTGGATGAGCACATGATGGTAGAAGCCAGGCCTAATGAAAGGTAGCCATGACTATATTGTCCTTACAGTTTCATATCACGTCCTGCATTGCTGCATGTGATTCTGTTGATTTTGCAGTTTAGCCATGGTGTGCAGTACCCAGGAAGAGCAAGTAGCTAACCCTAGTATTAGAAATGTCAGCTCCAGTGTAATTTCCTACTTCTAAGGCTCACGAGTAACATCAAAGCCATCTCACTCAAATTTGGGGGTTTTTGCCCTCTGGTCTTCCTTCTGAAAAAAAGTAGTTGCTAATCACTTGTAACTTGTCCTGTGCAGGAGCACTTGGAGCATTTTATGTAAATGTGGGTCAAAGTTACCAGATATCTTACCGCCACTACTCCTTAAGAGCAGTGTAACAGCCCAGATGAGTTGAGCAAGAGTTGTGCTCTAATGTGATACATGAGAGATCAGACTCTGCCCTGCACACGGGCTTCTGCAGTGCTTCACAGTGCAGTGTCCCTTCTGCAAATCAGCTCCTGAGCCCATAGAATAAGAATGATGACATTTGACTGACAGAAGGCAATGGAGAACCACTCTTATAGAGCAAAGAGGGAAATCAAGGCAAACAGAAAGGCTGTGGGGGGGAATGTAGGTCACTGGGTTTTCAGATGTTGTATTCCACTGGGAAGAGAAGTGTTTGGGTAAGAAAAGCTGGAGGGTCATGCTTTTCCTCCTCTGCTTGCCCATCAGCCAGACTTGACTGTGGAAATGGCTCTGTGATGTGACAGTTGAAACTCCAGTGATAAGGAGGCCTGAATAGATGTGGGGTTTGTATTAAGCCTAGTGGGTCTACTAGATCACCAGTGATTCTGCAGCCTACTTGAGGAGACACTGAATAGAGCTGTATGAACCTAGAATAAGTTAAAACTCCTGGTCTTGGGTGATTTGCAAAACCTTTTAATCACTCTTCCATCACTGATAGTTGTTGGGTTTTTGCACAGGTGCTAGACCCTAGTTTCATGTCTCTTTTTCCAAATCATAGACCTCCTTTAGTGTTTGACTAACTTGGCCTGATAGTAATGGGGTTGGAGAGAGAAACAAGAAATTCAAGTGAATTTAGTTTTGATTTCAGAAAAACTCACCCAGGTTATAGTTAAGAAGCTGTGTTGGCTCTTCAGAAACAACACCTGTGAATTTCTCCCACCTCACTTGTGATGTTTATTTGTTGTTCATGGGGTGGTTTTTTTTCTACTTAAGAGAATGACTTGTTAGCCCATAACTGAAGATGCTGTTTTGTGTTTGTTCAGCTTTAACTGGGCTGCCTTGGTTGTAGATGAAGCTCACAGACTGAAAAACCAAAGTTCTCTGCTTTACAGGACACTTTCTGAGGTAAAGTAACTCATCTCTCTTCTAGTGTCTTAATACTTTTTCCTCTTCAGTATAGCATACAGATTCTCTGTTCCTCTGAGTATTTATTAAGCTCTGGGCCACAACTAGTTGCCATCAGGGTTGGTGAACAGATTCCCATATTTATCAGCCGACAGATAAAGTCCTGTCTTGGCTCTGCATGGAGTTGGACAGTATTCAGAGCTTCTCTCTTGTTCTGATTCATTTGAAAGACTTAAAAGTGTAAAACTTCCAGACACAGTGCTGAACTACAGCTAAAGTAGAAGTCTGGCTGACCTAAAGTATAGAGCAATAAGAGACTATTTCCAGCTCTAGGAGGATGGAGGAACCCTTGCCCAGTTCATGGGACCTCAAGTCATGAACTACTGACTTCCACTGTCCCATTTAATGGAACCACCTTTGCTTATTGAAATTACAAGAATTGTTCCAGCTTCCAGAGCACCCTGAGAGAGTACAACAAATGCCTGAGTGAAGGCTCCACTTCTTGTCTTGGCAGGGAAACATCAGCATTTGGTCTGCACTGGCATCAGCAATTATATACTACCTTGGAAAATAGCTTTTTTATTAAATTCCTGAGAGTTTTATACCTTCTGAACATATGGTCCATGATGTCTGTAATTCAAGAACTTTGATGATAGTCATAAAAAAACAGACATGATTCACCTTAGCAGTCTTCCTCATATATTTTCTATTACCAAGCTTGAGATAAATTTGTATTTTTCTGAAGGTAAGCATATTCTCCAAGTCTCTTTACAGGGATTACTGTAAGCAGCATGGACCAGAAGATGTTGCTGTATTTGTGAACTAGCAAATAGAAATGGAATTTAGCCTTATGCAGTTTAATTTCACTGTCCTATTCTAACAGCTATTTCCAGTTACCTCCCATTATCTAACACTGAGTAAACAGTCTAAGACCCTAGAGTGCATGGATCTGAGAATGTTAACGGAGTTGGTTTTGCATTTTGTTACTTTGCTTACACTGACTTCCTTTCATTAGTGCCATCCTAGTCAGTCTGGAGCTGTTTGACTGTCACACCACACCTTATGTTTGCATGGTTTTGTCAGACCCTTGCAGCACTCTGCCAGCAGTTCTGCTCTGCCTGTTGTCTTTAAGTTAAGCTTAAGAGTGGCGTGGGTGGAGTTGTGTATTAACTGACTTTTCATTACAGATGTTTTCTCCTACTCATTTTGTTTTATTGCTGGTTCTTTTCAGTTCTCAGTAGGCTTCAGCCTGCTACTCACAGGCACTCCAGTCCAGAACAGCCTCCAGGAACTGTACTCCTTACTCAGCCTAATTGAGCCTGACATCTTTCCTAGGGAACAAGTGAAAGAGTTTGTTGAGTATTATCAGGCAATCGAAAAGGAGAGTGGGCCAGGTCAGTTACAAGCAACGTTGCACTTCAATCAGATGTTATCTTTATTAGGAAACAAGCATGCTGTGCCCTCTTTATTTGCTTTCTTTTAATGCTGACTGGCTTTAAAGCAAAGCCACAAAAACTAATGATTACTTTTAAAGCAAGAGCTACCTTAATGTAGCTCCTTAGTGTTTCAGGTATGCAGCTATGTTTTGGTTTCCCTGTTTGTAAAATGTGACTTGAGTAATTTCACTAATAGATGTGAGATTTCCTAATCAATAATTTTGGAAGTATAGTTGTAAAGGTACTGTATAAATTCCTCAGCTTTAACAGAGCAATCTCCTCTTTTTTTTTTTTTCCTTTCAATTCTTTTCTCTGTCTGTCCATAGCCAAAGAATTGCACAGTCTTCTGCAACCATTTTTGCTTCGGAGAGTCAAATCTGAGGTGGCTGCAGAGCTGCCAAAGAAGGTGGAAGTGGTTCTGTACCATGGAATGTCAGCTCTGCAGAAGAAGTACTACAAGGCCATTTTGACAAAAGATCTAGGTGACTGAGGACTTTGAATTCCATCAATTACTTTTAAAAACAAAACTAATTCCTTTTGTAAAAGCATGCTCTGTTGTAAAGAAGCAGTTACTCTGTAGAGGAGAAGTTATTCTAGCCTGCAGAATATGTACAGAATAAATATATTGGTTTGGACTGCTTGATTTGAGGTAGCTTGTGATAAGAGACATGGATCTATTGCTCAGATATTGCAGAGCTAGGAAGGGTCAGCTTGAGGATCTTTGGCTGGCTTTGGGCCAATCTGTAATTAAAAATACTTACCAGAAGGTAAGCTGCTCCTATTGCATGTTTTTGTATTCAAGCAAAAGAGTGATACAAGAAATTTTGGATCTGTGGATGTCTACAAATTTTCCAATAATAGCACAGATGCCATAAAGCAAATTTCAACCTCCTGGATGCAGTTATGAGTTTTTTGGGTAACTACAGGGCTATGTAGACAATGCACCTCCTACAACATCATATGGCTTGCCAGTGCTAATGTGTCATAGGGAAAGTAAGACTGAGGAGTTGTTCTTTTAGGACTGGCACTTTGCATGAACATCACCAGGAAACCCGAACCTTCGTCTTCTATAGTCAGCATATGTGCATTTATTTTCTTTTTCTCCTCAGAAAAACTCAATTCTTCTTAAATTTGCTTTTGTTTTTAAATTCAAACAAACTGCACCAAATTTCTTTCACTGTTTTTGATGATTCACTCTTAGAGAAATTACAGTGATCATTTCCAGGGAATCCAGAAAGTTCAGTGAGTCTGATAAGACAGAGCAGTTTTCATCAGGGTCTGATTTCTAAAGGCTTGTCAAAAAAATGTGAGGGAAATTTTATTTGATCCATGAAAACAGATTTAGTCTTGAGATGAGAAATTCAAATGCAGATGTGATATGCAGAGAGAAATACTCCTGTGCTGAAGCACTTCAGAGCAGTGCTCAGGACCCAGAAATTCCCAGTCACATCCATTAATGGAGCATGGGCTTCCCTGATCAGTACCTTTTTTGTGCTCTTTGTTCCAGATGCATTTGAAAATGAAACAGGAAGGAAGGTCACACTTCAGAATGTCTTAATTCAGCTTCGGAAGTGTGTTGCCCACCCATACCTTTTCAATGGTAAGAAAGACTGTTCTGTCTCTTGAAACAGAAAAAAAACCTTTCTTGATTTACACAGTGGTTTTCTATTATTGCTTGGCAGTGTAATGCTTAGAAGAAGCAAGTAATAAACAATCTTGTACTTGAATCAATAGCAGCTGTGAGTTCATGATCAGTTCCAACACATGACAGTCCATCAATAATGAGGAATAAAGTAGGAGACAGTGTGAAGTCTGAGTTTGTAACTGCAGCTCTCCAGTTGTGTCTTCTCTCACCTAAACAAAGAAATTACAATGCCTTGTGAACTACTGAGGGTGTCGTTTAGAAACAGAGAAGGACCATCTCAAGCAAGCATCACGGGGCTGTGCTTAGCAATAGTGGCAGTGCAGACACACTGAGGTTTACCACAGATTTGTTATTTGTGTTTGTTATTAGGCCTGCTTTTGAAACTCCTTTCTGTTCCAGGTGTTGAGCCAGAACCCTTTGAGATTGGAGAGCATATTGTTGAAGCCAGTGGCAAGATGTGTTTGTTGGATAAACTCCTTTCATTCTTGTATGCTGGGTATGTCATGTCAAGGTGGGGTTGACATAGGGAAAAGAGGTAAACTGGGAAGGCAAACTACCATATTTAGCCGTAGATGGAGCAGATATTCATCACAACATAAGCACTGCCCTGTTCCTTGCATGTTACTGACTACCCATAAGAATTATTTCAGCATAAGGAACTGCACTGGACAGTGTAGAGGAACATAGATGGTCTTTGTAGCTTCCTTTTAAACATTTCTCAAAACACTTTACTAACTCTCTCACATGTTCTTCTATTTGCTGTATTTGAGAACCCGGGAGAATAAGGATGTGACTTGTGTTCAGCATTTCTGGTTTGATTGTGGGTTTCCTGAGAGTGGCTTCCAATGCATCAGTTGAGTTCCTTTGTGTTGGCATGCCCGTGCTAACCCAGGAGGCAGAATTTGTAGCAAATGTGAAAAAATAATACTCAAGAATAAGCTGAAACTTCAGCTTTGGGACTGACATTCTCAAGTCCTTGTGTTGCACTCTAGTGAGCTCAGAACACAGAAATCAAAGAGTTTGAGTGTTTTCCTCCAACACTCAAGATGAGTGGCAAATCAAGCTGTGGTTTCCATTCTTGTACAGTGTGTGAAACAATGCCTCCTGCATGATACAAATTTTACCTTCTCTCTTAAATGGGCTGTGATTTCCCTTTGACTACTTCCAAAGGACCTTGGGAAGTTCTGTCGTGGAAGTCTTTGTCCTTCTGCTGTCTAGCACCATGTAAGTGGGTGCCTGACCCTTGAATGTCTTTGATGCAGGACCAGCTCTGTGCAGGTTCTGAACTTGAGAGTGTATGTGTTCTGCTCTACAATGAAGTCTTATTTAAACAGAGCACTGTCTGAGACCTAGGCTTGGGAGGGAGGACTTCTCATTGCATTTGTAGATAGAGCTTGATCTTTGAATGTCATTGGCTGAAGGAAGAAATGCTCTACTGTCACAAAGATGATGACACTACATTTTTCCATCATTTCAGATGTGTTGTAGTGTGTGATTTGGGAGCAGTCGTGTAGTGAAGAAGACATTGTCATGCTCGGTTGAAGCTGAGGATCCTTTTAGACAGGCTTCTTTGGAACCTCACCAGGCTATATCCAGCCAGTGGCAGAGCTGTGCCAGGGTCTTGTTACTTCTCTATGACTCCACAGTCTAGACAGGATGGCTGTTGATGGTTAACTCATAGCATTTGGATGTGGGTCTGAAAATGTGGTGAGGGAATGGGTCGTGATTCTAGGAGGCTTAGTGTACAGACCTGATGAGACCTTGCTGTGTAACAGTGGCTGGTTAACCTATTGTAACCCCTCTACCACACTGAAATGCTGTCACATTATATGTGTTGAGTGTCTCATGTTCTTCTTCCAGTGGCCACCGTGTCTTGCTCTTTTCTCAGATGACTCAACTACTTGATATCCTGCAAGACTACATGGACTACAGAGGTACGTTCTCGCACTTTGATAGGAGAGGGCTTATCCTGATGATCTCTGCCATGTAGTGCTCCTCTGATTTTGGTTGACCTGCCTGGAGAAAGGAATGTGATGAGGATTTATTGCTTCTTAGCAGATAGAAACCATATTCTTGCAGTGGCTCTGTGAGTCAGAGAGTCTTGAATTCAGATTTTTGCCATGTTACTACCTGCTTGAAATGAACTGGTAGTTAAATGTTGCTCTTCAAAGTCGTTTCAGCTTTTGTTTCTCAGTAAAATGGAGCTAACAAATGTCAGGGTAGCAGTGTTTCATTACATTCTTGTGTTCAATTACATACCTGATTCTTGAAATCATTGCAGTCAAGGTGGTAGGCTTGTTCTAGATTCAGTTTGTCCAGCATAAAGCACAAATTGAGCCACATTCATACCAGGAAATTAATTTTTGATTAAAACAGTTGTTGACAGTGGGGCCCCAACATGTCTGTGAGAGCAGGTTGGATCAGACTGTTTTTGGCAAGATTAGCAATGTGTTCTTGGGACGTTTTCTTTTGTTTCAATCCACGTGGCTCCATGCCTACTTAGGATTTCCCATGAAAGAGGCTTTTGTTTGGTGTTTATGGGTTTGGAGGACTAATAATGTCGGATAAAGCCAAATGTAGTGCCATATCCCATACTGCTTGCTCATAGGAAAGCACACATTGAAGGCCGTGGGAGTTTGGATAAGGAGAATCAGATGGTTGTTGGCCTGTTTTGTGGGGCCAAGAGCCAGCACAGCATAGTCTGAAATGGGACTGTTTGCTAATGTTCTTTTAACTTGGGCTCTGAATTTTCCTCTTGTGTTTCCAAGCAGTAAATTAAATGCTAAGAGTCTCTGCTTCACTCAGCTAAATTACCCTTTACCAGCAGTCAATCTGGAAGTCAGGGTCACTGCTTCAGTTTACGTGAGGTTTAACTCAAAAAAAAATGGGCAACCATGAATGAAGGCAACCAAATGAGAACCAAGGCAGGAGGATTTTGTATAAAAAGATTCAGGACAGCAATGAGCCCATAGAGAATGAGGTAAGAGGGGAAGAGCATAGACAGAATTTCAGAAACGTGTTGCTTGTTTGAAAAGGCTACAGCTACGAGCGACTGGATGGCTCTGTTAGGGGTGAAGAGAGACACCTTGCCATTAAGAACTTCGGTCAACAGCCCATCTTTATCTTCCTGTTGAGCACCAGAGCAGGTAAGTAAGGAGAGACAAACAGCCCATTTTGCTTCTACATTCTTCTTTTTCTCTCTCTGGTAAGATTTCAGGGAGTTCTGAGTCCTGCAGAGCCTATTTGTTTGGGGGATTTTTGAGAGAGCTGGGACACATCCTGAACTTGGGTCTCTCATCTAGGACATCTGGTTTATGTGCTTTCCTTTTGGCAGCTAATGCCAAGATACTTTTTCATATAGCAGCCTCTTTAGTTTATTTTATTTCAAGTCCCAAAATGCCTGTCTCTGTGCCAGTTTGAGCTTAAGGAATCTCACTTGCATTTTACTTCTGCAAGCGCCAGACCTCAGGCTGGAGCAGAACTCTGATTAAGCTGGTGGAATTGCTTCTCAAGTGTGCTGAACATGACATGCTCTCTAGCTGGCAGACAGACTCAAACAAGAGCCTTTTGTCGTCCTGAGGCTGCAAAGAACTCCATGGGACTTATATATGTGTTTCTTCCCCTCTTTGCTCCTTGGGTAGGTCTGTGTCTTCTACACAGTTTCAAAGCTTGCTGTCTCTCTGTTCAAGCAAGCGCAGAGCCAGGCTTCTGCTTGTCTCCACAGAAGGGATCCACTCTGATCTCAAACATCAAACTGGAACTAAGTCTTCCTTTAGGCTTCTGGTTAGAGTTTTGTGGATGAGCCTGGCTCCAATATTGCCCAGTGCATTGAGAGGAATATGTAGGGAGACAAGAGAAGCACCTTAATGCTAGATATTAGAAGTATGTGCATCTCTCACCACAGTGCCTGAACCCTCCCTGCCCTTGTCAGCCAGACTTAGAGGGATTTTTTGCTGCACACTGCCATGTCTGGCCAAAGCATTTGTATTCATCTGGGAATAGGTGTGCTAACAGTATTTCTATTGCTGTTACATTATGGACAGAGATTGTCAAGTGCATGATTGTGTCCTCTTGCACAGATGTTCTGATTACAGTGTCTTACCATGAGCTGAGAGAAGTGTAAGGCAGCAGGCTGTCCCCTCTTTAAGGACAATATGTGGTCACAATAGCGGGTATTTAAAAATGTAGAATTAACTGTGTTTTTATTTCTTTTCATTCCATGAAAGCCCAAGATCTAACCTCAAAACCTCTAAGTAATACTCATACCTAGGCTCTAGTAATTGTATATTTGGGCCTGGTGTTTCAGTGATGTATTTACCAGCTGCTTCTGAGCTGCAACCAGACTTAGACATCCTTTGTGGCATCAGGGAAGCCAGTCCTTGCTGGGATAATCTCCCTGCCAGCAGAGGAATATGTCTCTGTTCATCAGTATTGGCAGTCAGCAGTCCCCTTTGCATTGGTTCACTTGCACCCTGTCTTTTGGTTACAGTACAGCTTGGTTTTGGGCTATTGCAGAAGGCCAGAAGTGGAAAACTTACCCATCTTTTTAGAGCCTTATGAGACTTAGATTTGGGATTGAGAGATAGGTAGAATTAAATAGAGTAGATCAGATCTGACAGAACTTTGCATAGCATAAGTTCTCCAGCTTCTCCTTTGTTTTCTCTGCTAACATATTTTGTTCCATTTTTTCTTTTGTTTGTAGGTGGAGTTGGCATGAATCTGACGGCAGCAGATACAGTTATTTTTACTGACAGTGATTTTAACCCACAAAATGACTTGCAAGCAATAGCAAGAGCTCACCGAATTGGGCAGCACAAGTGAGAAACATCACTACTTCTTTTTTGTCTGCTGACTCCCTTGGTGTTATTTCCCTATCCATAGGCAATGGAAGGTTAAAGTACGATAGTTTGAAGATCAAAGGATAGCAGAGAGGATTTTATGTCTTCATTTTTCGGTCGCAGCCTCGTGCAGTCTTGTCTTCATCATGTGTCTAGGGTGGAAGCTTTGTAAGTTTGGAATAGAAAATGGAGGCTGGAGGTTTGCCTGCAGTTTTGCAGTGGGCATTTCTCCCATGTCAAGAAGCAATTGTTTTAGCATTACATTTCTGCTGATGATTTTTGTTAATTTTGTTCTTGCCTTTTTTACCTGCCAAAGTAGTGGGTGAGAGGATAGTGGTCTGTGCAAGGAAATAGCTCAGTGCAGCTCAAAAAAAAAAGTAAATAATAAGAATTTACATAAACTTTTCCAGGCCTGTAAAAATTATCCGCTTGATCGGGCGAGATACAATTGAAGAAATAATCTACCGAAGAGCTGCTTCCAAGCTCCGTCTGACAAATGCCGTTGTAGAAGGGGGTCAGTTTGCTCTGGGAGCACCCAAACCTCAAGGAACAGCACAGTTGCAGGTAAACTAGAGCTGTATCCTCAATTTGTTTCCAGTAATGACCCTAGAAATGTCCCAGAATGTTTCTGTATATAGGTTCGATATGGACCTACCCAAATAGTTTTGCATGGACATGGACAGCTTTTGTATGTAGGAACCAAAATGACATCCCAGGTCCAGACAAGATCTGAAGTTTGAAGACAATTTTTGCACTTTTTAGGCACATCTATTGTTGAATAAGGGTGTGTTTTCTTGGCGAAGAGGGGAAGACAGAACTTTTCCCTGTCTTACTTGTTTTAAATTGTAACAGGTCTAAAGTGGAAGTTGATTCATTGTTTCTAGAACTTATCTGTCTCTGGTGCTTTTCTCTCACAAATGGAGCTGATAACAAGTACCTAGTCAACTTCTGGCTATTAGTGGGAAACTCTGTCAACCTTCTGTTGGCCTCTTGGCAAGTACAGTGTCCCAGGAGTCAGGGCGGGATTTATAATTCTGACTTGAAAGTTGAGGTTTGTGCTGAGAGTTTCAGCTGAAAACTTCAGGCAACGTGACATTTAAGAGATTATATTCCCTGTGTGCAGCTAAACCTGGGAGAGGGTTGCATTTAGTGTATGCTTTTCCCTTTCACCTCCCCTCCCTGCCCCATCAGCATATATCAGCAATTATAGTTTCTGTGGGAGAAATGGAACTGAGCCCATAAAAAATTCCATGTGATATATTTCTCCCCGTGGATTTTTGTGATGTTTAAGCTTTTGTTTTAAAAGGGTTGGGGCTAAAGCAAGTCTTTCTGGCTATGAAGAAAGCTGCTGAATGCAGTCAGTACAGTGCTGTTTTGTCATTTAGCCCTGAAGAAAAACGACTGTTCAAGTCTGGGTGATTTATGATCGAGGGAGATACATTGTAGGGGCTTGTCCCGTCAGGCTTTGGGAGAATGAGGCACGTTAAAGCATAAGTATTTTGACAGGCAGCCTTAAAGCTTAGGTTTCTCCACTCCTACATCCTCTGCATTTAAGCGTGAGAAGTTTGAGACACTGGGATTGACATGGAATTACAAGATAATAATACTGAACTTCCCCTTCTCTTTGTTAAAGCTGAGCGAAATCTTGAAATTTGGCTTGGATAAATTGCTTTCCTCTGAGGGGAGTACTATACAGGATGTGGAGCTAGAAAACATCCTTGGAGAGACAAAAGGTGGGAAGTGGGTAATGGACGTTGTGCTGCCATGTGAAGAAGAGAACGAAGAGGAGGATACAGAGAGTAAGTTAAGAATCTAAATAGCTGTGTCACTTGGGTGCTGGTAGAGAAGGCTTCCCAGGTAGGGGTGGCATTTTTCAGGCAACAAGAAGAAAGGCAGAATTATATTTAAGTAACTTGGGTTTTGTTTGTGGCCTATCCACAAACTTTATTTCTGAATCTTTATTGGTCTTTTTCTTTTTTTTTTTTGTGCCATTATTTGCCTGTTTGTAAGACAATGTTAACAATACTTGCCCAGTTTTGGTGGCTGGAGGTTGAATTCCTTCCTGTGAATATTTTAAGACCCCAGGTGGAAATCTGTAAGAAGAGAGGAAATATTCATATTGCATCTACTGCTTTTCCTATGGAGAACCATTAAGATAAAGCTACAGTTTTAGAGATATAATGGTAACTTGAGGAAAGTCTGTAGAGGAGGTGTTTTGTGTTTATCTCCAAACAAAAGACTATTGGCCATGAAAAATCACAAATTTAAATGACTTTAAAAAATTTCAAAAGGTAAGACAAGAAATGCAGAGTCATGGTATCTAAACAAGTAGAACAAACCTGCTCTGTCTTCAGAACTCTGCTTTCCCATCCAAATGTCACACAACTGTGGTTAGTTTTTCACAGCCCCATACTATGTGAAAATAAATTGTAATGATACTTCACCTCTTCTAGTGTCATGGTGAGAAAGACTGAGTTTCTGTCTGGGTGCACAGTAGCACTTAAGTATAGATCTGTGGCTGAAGTAGAAATTTGGCCTTGCAGGTTAGGTGTTATCCATGCTGCAGCAGTTGCCAACAACAAATAATTGCTTGCTGAGAGTTAGCAAAAAGTGGTATTTTCTGGTGGTAACTTAAAAGAGGAGCAGTGGTACCACGCTGTGTAATAGGTATTGGAAAAACAACTCACTTGATAAGCAGCATCTGAGTTCTGTGCTTTTATTTTGTTTGGGAGCACAAAAGCAAAGGTTTGCTGCCCCTTTACAAGAGTTGCCTGTAACTAGAGAGCAGAGCTAAATGGATTCACTCTAGGCAGAGATGGAATGAACAAAGAGGACAGTAATACAGCCACAACTTAAAATATTAATTGACTGAAAAAGGAAGAAAGGCTCTTTGCCAGTATTAGTGTCTTAAATGAAAAGCTTTTGTCTAAGGAAGCAAATCTTGATTCTCATTTCTACATGATGCTGACACTGGCCATACAAAAAATTAGGACAGTGAAAATCTTTTTCTGCTGAGGGTAGAACAGTGTCACAGAGAAGCCAATCTTTTTTTCTCTCACTGTACATTATAGATGTTAGTGGGTTTACTTTTTACACTTCTTGATTATTTTTTAAAGATCACATGTACGTATATGAAGGCAAAGATTATTCGAAAGAACCCAGCAGAGATGACAAAAAAGCATTTGATCAGCTTTTGGATATTCAGAAAACGTTGATGGAAGAGACCAGTAAGGAAGGGAGAGCTCTCCGGAACAAAGCAAACGTAAGAACAGATGACGTGACAAGGCACGTGATGCTCTTTGATTTGCCTGCGAAAAATGAAACTTGATAGTTTTCTGTCTTCACCTACAGCTTGCAAAAAGCATGTTAAAAGATCTGGATGTCAGTGTAGTAAAGTTGACTCTGGAATCTCAGGGCTTGACAGTTCAGTGGAACAGATCAGAGATTCGCTATACTGGGCACTCATAAACTCAGGTCCCAAAACCACATATTGTGTGGCAGTTAGGACCTGATGATTAAGACTTGCGGGCAAGGAAACAAATGGGAAAGGAATGTAGGTTAAGGTGGGCACCAGGCATGACTTCAGGATGAGTGGTTAGTTTCTGTGATACGTCTTTCTTTCTCCAGGCCCTTCTCACAGGCCTTCGGGAACAGCCAGCCAGGAGGAAGCACTTGTTGAGTGCAGAGGAGCTGGAGGCTAGGAGGAAAAAGCGCCAAGAAGCAGCAGCAAAGAGAGCAAGGCTCATGGAGGAAAAGAAGGCAGCAAAAGCAGAGGCAGATCACAAGAAAAAGTATGGTTTGTACTACTTGTAAACTGATGTCTATTGCACCGTACTCTAGAAATGTGTGTCTGATTGACAAAAAAAGTTGTGCTCTGTATCCACTCTTGCAGATGGGGATGAGAGGAGGATAGGATGACAAAGTGGTTGCATGCCACTCTCGTGAAAGAGTTAACTTCATATATCAGGATATTTTTATCTGTATACTTGAACTGCATAACATGGGGATATGAGGTGAAAAAACTGAGTCCCTAGCAAGGGTTCTTTTCCCCTGAATACCTTACCTGACTTTACATCTAGTTTAAATCAGAGAGCTTTGCCTGAAAAAGAACCCCATATCTGAATGTTCAATGAGCCTTTGGGGGAAGCTTTCTGAAATGTCACAGTTGGCCCCTATGTATTGGTCTGACATCTATGACTCTCTCACACGTCTTAACTTTCTCCTCCTGGTTTATCAGGTGTTCTTCCTTTTCACCACTCTAAATAGCTCCTTGCCCTTTGTCATATGCTCAGTTTTTCCATGCCTGCTATTGGCTTATCACATTGGGACGTGGCTCTTAATATCAGAAAGAACTGTGATAAATATTGTTCTGGTCTACAATAGGGAAGGGAGCAGAGGCAATGCCTGTCTAGGTCTCCTGTGTTTCACTGCAGTGATTTCAGCCAAGGTGTGTGTCCCCCACCTTTGATTTTAGTTGAACATCCTCTTCTCTTGTTTTTTTTCAGGATGGCCTGGTGGGAGGCAAATCACTACACATCTACCTGCCTTCCTTCAGAGGAAAGTGGCTCTGAGGAAGAGCTGGAGGAGGATGAGGTTAGACTGAATGTGGATTTAGATTACAAAGATGCAGACCAGAACAACATCAAGTACGTCATGGGAGATGTAACCCACCCCCAAGCAGAAGAGGAAGATGCCATCATTGTCCACTGCCTAGGTGGGACTTAAGAACAACAGGAGTGTTATTAGGAGGGTTGGACAAGGGGGTGAATTGTCCCTACTAGCGCAATAGTTTCTAATTCCCCTGTACACTGAAGTAATTCAGATTTGAGTCTGACGTAATCTCGAGTGGTGCAGAGGCAATGCAGCCTCTGCTTCACCATATATAACCTATTACACAATTACTAGCAAGGTGTGCATGGATCTTTTGCATCCTCTCTCTGGTGAGCCTCTTGAAAGGTGCCTGTATGGCTTGAAATTTTATATCTGTAGCTAAGTGACGACAGTTCCTACTGAGAGCAGGGCCTTTTGTTTATGCTGTGGAAGCTTTAGGGTTCCAGTTGAGACATTGAAAATTATCCAGTCAGCAGAGACACAAGCAGTTCCAGAGGCTGAGTTCAGAGTTTCTCAGTGCTCGTCTCTCAACACTGACCATATAGAGGCTCTAGGCTAGTCTCCTAATTTAAGGACCTCTGTTAAGACAATAAAGCAGTCACATTACAGAATTTCTGCTCAAGCAGTGTTAGAGCTGCTCTCTAACCAGAGCTATGGAAGAACATTATAATCTGCTCTGGCTTTTATTAAACTCTGCATGAAACCTCATGTTCAAAGTGGAAATGCCAAGTAAAAGTGAAAGACTGCAAATACCAAACATCTCATGGTTTGGGACATAGTACATGCATGCTCTATGCACCTAGGTCTATATGCTCAGTGCCATGGTTTGTGCTTGTTTGAGCATTCTCAGTGGACAGAAGGAATTCTTCCTGCAGAGTCTTTCAGGGAACTGTGACAAGTTTGGTTTTCTCAAGGTCTGAAGATTATCCTTTAGGATGATCCCTTGAATAGCTGCTGACTTCAATTTTTATATGGTTCCCATATCTGGATTTGATAGTCATTCATTGCATGGGTACAGAGCAGGCACATTTCCTGCAGGGGTGGTCTTCAACCTCACTTCTAAGACGAGTCTAAATTGTTACTTCATTATAGATGACTCTGGCCGCTGGGGAAGGGGTGGTTTATTTACTGCTCTGGAAGCTCGTTCTGATCAGCCAAGGAAAATATACGAGATGGCAGGAAAGATGAAAGGTAAGAGATTAAAATATGACTTTAGGCCAAGACACTTGAAAGAACTTAAATCCCACTGATGTTGCAGGAGTGAAGTATCTGAATACTTCAATACTCACGTTTTTTCCTCTTTCTCTAGATACGTGTTTCTCTAGATAAACCCCTAAAAGTAGTACTTCAGTGAGTGCTTGACTTAACTTATAAGGCACAGAATTACCTCTTCTATCAAAGTGCTTTTAAGAAGGATGGAAGTCACTGCAGGCAGGACTCAGTTGAGCCTGTGCTTCTTTCCAAGCACTAATCTTTTCCTGAGCGTGTATCACCAGTTTTGAATGCACATCTTGCTATAAGGTGGACCTGTTGATTTGTCTAATTTTCTGGGAGATGCTTTCTTCTTGTGTCAGTGTCTGTCTTTCCATTTGTGGTCTTTCACTGGGATGTGTGTGCATGACTGTGTGGCTCAGCGGAAAACGTCTGTCGTGCTTCCCTTGGAAAAAGGTCTGACTCTGCTGCCACCATCACGAGGAAATAAAGTCTCAGAGAATAATACAGAATGTGACAGTGAAGTCACTGCTGCATTGACTGCCTGTTGACTCTTCAGGACTGATTATTTTGTTGTTGTCCTGTTCTTGTTTTCTGGACAGACCTGGAGTTAGGAGGAACCTTGTTATTCCCGATTGATGATAAAAAATCCAGGAAAAAAGGACAAGACTTGGTGAGAATATGAAGCTCTTTTTGTGTTGCTCTGCCCATATGTTTTTGAACTTGTGTGAAATGAACCTTATGTCTTTTTCCCAATAATAATGGCACTGAATACTGAACATGGCTAAGTTGCCGTTATATATTAGAGAAAATGAAAACTTTTTCTCATTTATTGAAGCTAAAAGTTAGTAATGCAGTTTTCCAGCAGCTATCACTGTGTCTCTTAGCACTGCATATAGAAACCATTTCAATTTTGTGTGTTTTCTCTTTAGTTGGCCTTGATTGTAGCTCAGCACCGGGATCGGTCCAACAACTTGTCTGGCATTAAGCTGTCTGCTTTGGAAAAGGGCCTGAAGAAGATTTATTTAGCAGCCAGGAAAAGGAATGGTAAGTGTCTGTGCAGTGGAACAGTGAATCCTTACATGTGTGGTTGCAGCTAGAGATGATGACCAATTTCCACCTCTCCTCTACTGTTTTTTTTCCTGAAGAAAAGTAAGAGATCTCTCTAGCAGATATGTTGCTCCAAAATATTTCTTATTTTCTTGTTGGGTAGATTGAAGTCCTTATCTAGATTGCTTTCTATATGTGTACCTTGTCCTAAGGAGCGTGCACTCTCTATTCCCTCCTCCTCAGCAACAGTGCATCTTCCACGTATTGGGTATGCAACAAAAGGTTTCAACTGGTATGGGACTGAGCGGCTCATCCGAAAGTACCTGGCAACACGGGGTATCCCCACTCTTGTGTATCCTTTTGGAGTATGTCTTATTTTGTTCCCAATCTAGTACTGAAATGATCCTGTAAAAATCTTGATGAATGCAAAGCAAGGAAGCAAGACAAGCTGCAGATGCCACAGTCCAGCTAAAACCTGGTTTCTCTGACTTTGCTGTCATCCGAGTACACATCCGAGGACTTAATCATTTTAGGTGATAATGACAGATAAGTGTGAATCAGTGTGCCTGTCCGAATTCGTTAGAACCAGGTGCTAGTCTTCTGTTGATAGGATTGACTTACCTGTCTATGCCACATCTGTGGGAGAGATGACTGGAATTTCAGATTAACGGAAGTGACTCAGAAAGCAGCGAAAGCGAGATTATAAAAAAAACATTACAATGGTCCAAACAAGTGATAACCTGCTTCCTTGGCTGAACATTGTGAAAGTTGGTGTGTTAGGATAGGCTTAGGAAGGCTTTCACCTTCCAGGTGAGGAAGCATGGTTACAAGGAGTCTATTTTGTCACTTCTCTAGGAAGACATGCATTTGCTATACTGACACTGTCAGCAATTCTGTGAAACTGGAAATCTGAAACAAAGACAATAGTATTCTGAGCATTTTGCCTCCTTCCTTGGTAAACCTGTTACTGGACACATTGTCTGGCATTTATTCATACTTGACAGCATTTCCTTGACACTTTTTTATTAGATACTATTTCTCTAGGAATAATGGGTCTTCCTCTGCTTCACAGCCATATTCATCTTCAACGACAGTCTCAAAGCCGTGAAGTTGCAGTACTTTCACCAAAAAACATGCACAAACAGTGAACATCATGCAGGCAGCCTATGTATTCACTTCAGACACATGGCTTACACAGCCATTATTCACCCCTCTGTCTCTCTGCCTTTACCGGCTCCGGTGTTTACATATTGCCAGTGGCTCTGGGGAGGAATTGGACTGCTTCAGAGTCCAAAGAGGAAGGATATTGGCTCAATCCCAGATCTGTTTTGGAGATTGAAAAATCAAACTTTCACTGATGGTGTGTTGTTACCCATTACATTAAGTTACTGTTAGAGCTTGGAATACCATATTATTTGGCTGAATTTCCCTGCTCCCCCCTTCAAATTTCATACCTTATCTCACTATGCTGCTTTTCAGTCAGCTTCTTAGTGGTTACCTGGCATTATGTGTGAATGTCCACTTACAACTTTCAGTGGAAAGGAGCCCGTCAACTGTATGACAACCGCAGAGAATAAACTTTATACTGTTCTAGTTTCTCAGAATTCCATTTGACTTGCATTTGTTCAAATACAAAATTTAGCTACATAATCATGTGCTTATAGTCTAGCAAAATGCTGACCAGTATTCTTGGCAAAGGTGTGCAAGGCTGCCAAAATTTGAGACTGATAAATGATACCTGTCCTTCTCTCACAGCTCTTTTTTCATTACACAAGTTTTTGTTGCTGCTGTTGGACAAAACCAGTTCCTTACTTCTGTCTAAAAAGCTGTGTGAAAGGTTCTATAACCCATTGATTCCACTTTTAACACAAGAATTTTTGAAATTGCCTTTGCTCTACTGCAAGAGAACTTTACTGGGTTTGTTACTGTTGGCACTGTTGGCTTTAGAAGAAGCCTCCCTGAGTTGGATACTCTGTCCTTCTCTCTTAGCTGTTTCAGAAGAGCCCGGGTGATTCCTTACCTCCTTCGATCCTGCCAAAGCATAGGTAAGCTAGTGCTGCGCAGCGCCTCTGTGGCTAAGACCTTTCTTGCAGGCGCTCACAGAAACAGCCCCTCTGTATTTGACAAAGTGCTTGAAGGATCAGGGCCTGACCGTGAGGGCTTTGAGGGGTGAGGGGTAGTGAGTAGATGTACCTTGTTTTTCCCGAGTCTCTCAAGCTGGCGCTCTTCCAGTGGGCCGGCTGGTGGCACTGTTAATCAGCTGCAGCAGTGCATGGTGCTTCTCTAGCCTGGAAAAACGCTCCCTCTTCGCCAGAATTGAAACACCAATTATGCTTTTCTCTTTGTCAGCTTGACTGAACACATAATTTCAGTCTGCAGACTCAAGGCTCTTTTTTTTCCCTGTGTATTTATTGCCCCTCTTTGAAAGGTTCCACTCCCATGTGTTCCAGTGTGTGCAGTCTTGTTCCTCAGTTTCATGCACACCTATGGCCAAATCCCAGCCCACCTACAGGTTCTCTGGCCACCATGCAGTTACACGTGGACAGGATTTGTCTTGTACCTGAGTCCCCCAGAGCAGATTGAAGTAGTGTGTCTATGGCCAGGTATTCCTGTCTGAGACCTTATGCTTTCCTTTGTCTCAACAAGATGAGACACAGCCTCTGACCTGTGCTCCCCAGCCTGCTGTGACTCTGACTGAGTTATGAAGGAGAGGAGGGCATGACTACCTGCCTGTTAGTGGACCTTATCCCTTAAGATAAGGTCGGCAGGGGCCTGAAAGTTACCTGGCATGCACAGAGGAAAAGTCATAGTATGCAATAGGTTTTAGCCCTCTAACTTAGGGGCAAGTCAAACAAAATATGTTATTTTTTCCTCTCTAGTCCTCTTTGACTGTACAGATGGACTATACAATTTTTTTCCTTTAAATTTACTTGGCTGGAGAGTAGAGGTTTTGTTATGCTTCTTTTTCTTTTTTTCTTTTAACAATATTCTTTAATAGTCTTTAAATCTGCTGAACACAAAGAAAAGTTCTACCTCTGTCTGCTTTAAAATAGAAGTGAGATTTCAGGTGAATCCTGAATTAGGTGTTGAAAAATCGTAGCCAAATGAAGTTTTTCTAGTGTTTGCTACCCACCTCCATTTTTCTTTATTTGGGCAGAAATCACATATTTCAGATAACTAATTCCATAAAGGGCTCAGTAGCTTTTATACAAGTTGCTATACAAAATAAATGTGTCATGCTGTTTCTTCAGCTGTGCAGGACTATGCACTTTCCTTTTCTAAATAGAAACCGCCCCAAAAGGGAAGGAAGGTGTTCTTTTGTAGTCATGTCCCTCTGGCCTCTCTCTTCCTCTGAGCAAGATTTTCTGCAGCGTAAGAGCTGAAATGTGGGTCCTTGTTCATATCTGTCATTGCACATTTACTTAAACTCTAGATATGTGCTGCTAGATTGAGGTCAGCAGCAAAGGGAAAGATCATACACAGTTCAGATTGGCTTTACAAGCAGTTTCATCAGATAGGACCTGGGAAGTGGCATCCAGTCTCAGGAAAAAACTTTGCACCCCATGCTGGAGGCTCCAGCTGATGCTAAATAAAAGCAGGCTGTAATTCAGAGTGACATTTATACTTGTGCTGGCTCAGCTTGTGCTTGTATTTCTTGACAAAGCACTGCCTCTGATTCTCAGGGCATTGTACACACAAATTCTCTCTTTTGTGAGGAACCTCTGTGGCCTGTAACTTAGAAATGACCTTTTCATTCTACTCAGGAAACAGTGTAGACCATATGAAACTGAGAAACCGATCAGGATTTATGGACAGGTGTAGATGTGCGATTTTGTCACTGAATTTTGTCACAGGCAAAAACCACCTGGATTTGTCATTGTGTTTTGGGGAAGGTGGAGCCTGGATTTTGAGGGAAGAAACAGGAAGACTGGTCTCCAAAGCAATGGGGAAAATCTACAGCAAATTCAACCTCAGTATCTTAACGAAAATGTTATATATCTGTGTCTCCAAACAAAGCAGCATCTGGCCCACAAAAACTTTTGGCAGAAAAATGAAAAGATAAGTAGATGAATTTATTTAAAAATAAGTGAATGTAAGGTCCTGACTTAACATCCATCTCTCCCTGTTTTTCTGTCCAACTCATGCTTTTCAGAGTGAAAAATACAAGCCTGTGGAATGCAGTAGCTTGATTAGTAGAATACTATATAAGTAGTGCCTCTAAAAAGCAGATCTCTGTATAATTTTGGATTTCCTGCATGAAGGAGTCAGTGAATGTTTTTATGTTGAACTACATCATCCACCCATTTTGGCCCTGGTCAGATGGTACTGCACTTGTGGGAAGGCACCTAGAACATTCAGAAAACATGATGAGGACAAAAACTGTCTGGATCCTTGAGTTTCAGTCAGGAAAAGAATGTTCCTTCTTGCACTTGTATCATTTTCCTGTGTGTTTCTTCAAAGTTAGGGATACAAACAATCCCCTCAAGGAGCATTGGAAATGAGCACGTCAGTCATTACTCTTGAAAAAAAAAAACCAAGCCAAAGAAGAGTTAAGGGAAGCCAGATGTCGCTTCTAGTAAAATTTGAGAAAGTCTCATTTTTGCTGACTTAAGTAGAAAATAGTTATTTTTATTGACTTATTTGTTGAAGTAAATGCAGAGCATCTACTAGCTTTCCTCTACTACTTCCAGTGAACTTGAAGTTGCAGCATTAGCATTTGCATGGTAAGGATTGCTCTTTTTTTTTTTCCATAGAAGAGGAACACATTAGGAGCAAATCAGAGGTATTTATGATCTTGTGCAAGTCCACTGCAGAAAGCGATGAAGAATCTGGCGTCATATAGCTTTATTTTGTATGCCACATCATGAAACAGACCAACTTTGAGCCAGGCATCATATGAATGTCCCTCTTCCTCATCTGTCTATCTGCGTGTTCACCTAAGATAATGCCATAAAGCAAGGCTGGTGCTAAAACATCTCCTGGCCCCTATGCAGCAGGAATAGGAAAAGTTCAAAACAGATGAAAACTGAGCAGTGAAGGTGTCTTGTATTGCAAGCAGACAAGAGCACACTCTGGACCACAGACTGTGTTTGACATGGACATACTGGAGTGAGTCCAGTCAGGGATTGGAGCATCTGACACACTGCAAGCTGAGATTTTTCAGCCTTGAGAAGAAGTTTCAGAGTAGAATGCGTGTAAATGTATATCAACATGCATAAATACCAGTTGGAAGGGAGTGAAAAAATGGAGCCAGACTCTTCAGTGGGATGTGGTGAAAGGAAAAGAAGGGACAAGTACAAACTGAAATATGTGAAATTACTTTTAAACATGAGAAGAAAACATTTTGACTATGAATATTTTAAATGCTGCAAGACGTTGCTCTGTCTTTGGCAATGTTCAAAACCCTGCTTTGTACAGCCCTGAGCAACCTGCTTTAGCTGTTCGTGTTCTGAGTGAGAAGTCTGGACCTCTCCAGTCCAACTTAAACAATTCTCCTGTGAATCAATGAGGTCTATTCTGAGTACCTCAAAAAAACCCTAAATAATCTTACGTACCTAGTAGTAGGACTTCACAAATTTCTGAACTATGACCCTACCACACAAATAGGTTGACTCATGTAACATTTCCTCATGTCTCAGAGGTTTAAACAGATGATGACAGATAAGCATGTAATAGCATCTTAGAATCTGCCCCAGAGCCCATTTTCAGTGTAACTCCTCCTGTGCCAGGTTTCTCTGTAAGAGCTTGACCTAGTTGGGTGTGAGTGGGCTTCACAGCTGGGTCTAACAGGTATCTGCACCAGCTAGATCTGGACAGGGCATGGATGCTGATCCTCACTCAGATGAGATGTCACAGCTTAGATCTCTTAGCAATCTCCTTTCTGTGGGGTACTTCAACAAGTCCTACTGCTGTAGACCATGAAACTGGTATTTAGAAATTCTATTAAATTGCTGCTGGGGCAACATAGTAGAAGAAGAAACAGAATTTCTTTGTTGCTTTCGAAGTCTAGTTAAAGACCTCTGATAAAGGCCCCCTTTCCCTTTTTGAAGCTTCCCCCTAAATTTCCATTTGAGGTAGGGCAGTATCTTCATTTGTCCTCTTCCCCACAAGTAAAACCTTGTTCCTGGCACCATCTCTCCCCTTCGCCAGATGAATGGCCTGCATAAACTCCACCCGGTTACCTTTTGTCACATTCCCGAACCTGTGAGTGGCCGTGGAGAGCCATCAGCGGGGAGCCATTAGCAGGCGGTGAGGCAGAGGCAGGCTTTCAGCAGGGTGTCAGATGCTTCCCAGGGCACAGCCAGTGCCTGGAATGCAGCTAAGTTCTCGTGTCTTGGGCAAGTTTAGACACATGTGGATGTATAATAAAAGATGGAGACTACCGCTTGATATCAGACTCTTCCAGTCGGTCACAGGGTGGGTAAACATGTATGCCATGCAAAACAGGAGGTAATGTAACTACCAAATTAGAGTGATATGGAAAGGTTTCTTGTAATTCCTGGTTGACTGTTCCCTTGTTAAGTCATTCTGTGGGATTTGGGTGTTGAGTAAGAGACAAGCTCCACAAATAAAGCCATAGTATTATTTTGGAAAAAGGGAGTGAGGGCAAAGTGGAGAGGAAATATAAAATGTATCATCTACAGAAGCCACAATAATGCAATACAGAAAGTACCTGATAGGAGTAACTTCACTTTCTTATGCATTTGTTCCATTTGTAGCCTGGGTTGTTCCTGAGCAGTTCAAAGTGCAGGACTGGAATCTAGGAGGTCTAGATTTTCTTCATACATTCCAAGCTGCTGGTTCATTGTATGGCCCAAAAACTTAAATATTTTTAAAGGGTAAGACAACCCAAAGGTGAAATGAAAAAGGAGTGACATTTACATAGAGAGGAGGTGTCTTGCACTGACATACAACGTCCCCGTTTCCTTCCCACCTGCCCAGAGCAAGTGTGTAAGGAATTTGGTGCCCAAAGCAGGCTTCAAGCAAACCAGGCCCTTCTCCCTGGGGCACATGAGGTCCTTCTTCATTGCAGACCTCTTGTGACCAGAAGAAAAGTCTGCTGCAGCTGCAGGCTATGGAGTGGAGGAACAGACCAAGCCCTCCCGAAGGTTAGGCATTATAGTGCCTAGCAATACACTTGGCCTTGGAGGAACCCCAAAGATACAGTTGTCCTGGATGGGAGAGCTCGAAGGGACTGGTCTCTCTGCTGGGGTGACGGCATAAGGGACAGGCGAGGGGCAAAGCTGTAGAGCCTCGAAGGGGCACCGGACGGTGGCACTGGTGGGCGCCGGGAGCAAGGAGGGGGACGACGGGGAAAGCGGGGTAGCGGCAGATGTGACTCCAGGGAGAGGTTCAAGGGTCAAATCGGGCCTCGGTGAGCGAGTAGCGGGTCCTGCCGCAGGTCCCCCACCAGGTACGGCCGGGGCGGGGGGGGGGTGCCAAACG